>CM034546.1:43233360-43566175 GCA_020055645.1 Tomocerus qinae | reverse complement strand
GTCGCTCTACAGTAATTGTGATTTTAACATCATTACCTTCAATCAATCTGAATGGCAGACAGATTTCATCCTGTCTAACCAAAATGGCCAACCATGGACCTTGGCAACATCAGACTATAATAAAACTCTCTTCGGTCGTCATGAAGATAATCCACGGGATCTGTCTAGAAGTTTCTGCACAGTGAACATTCTAATGGAGCCTAACTATTTAAATCTAGTTTTCTATTTTGGAAAAGAGATAAATCGTCTTGATTCGAGATTTATAATCGTCCTCAAAGAAGAAGTGATATGGATGAATTCAGAGTGGCGATCTTACCTCCTTACAAATTTGGTGGCTCCTCTCTTTATATTAGCAATGGAAGGTGGAAACGAATATTCGATTTACACGACAATTCTCTGCAATCAGAAGGGCGTTTCTTCATCTTCACTTCATCCAATTAAAACAGAAGATTCCGAAGATAAATGGGAAATAATTTGGAATACTTTAAACGGGAATCTTCATGGCATTCAAATTGGTGGCATATGGATGTACTTGTCGTTTGATAATACTGGAGCAATGCCAGAATGTAATATGGAGCTCTATTCAGTAGTAAAAGCTAGCCGTTTAAATGAAAAGTGCCCTAATACAGTGAGAGCTGTTGAATTGATGGCTGAAAGATTGAACTTCACTGCCATCTATGCAATGCGATATGAAGATCTAAAAGAAGAACAACGTCGATGTGGAGTCATAATGATGTTAACCCTTCAGAGCCTACGGTATCATATAAGATATACAACTAAATTCTGTTATCACTCTCACATTGAGGCAATGCAAAATAGTAAGTTTACGCGGGTAGTACAAGACACTTTCTAGATATATACCAAAAATTTCAGATTAGAGTTTTGACTTCCCGTTTCCGAGATATCGGATTTCGGAATTTGGACCCACGAAAAAATATGTCAGCGCGGAGCAGGTAAATTTTTGAAAATTTTTGAAATACTTTCAAAAAATTTTGCACTTTAATTTTTTGTTTTATTTTAGTACAAAATTGGTTGAAGATTGCCATAAAAATGTCGTGTTTGTCCCAATGTCATACTCCTCGGTTCCGGAAGTGAAAATCCACTTCCGTATCATATATGATACGGTAGGAATGACCCGATAATAATTATTTCACAATTACTTGCTCTAGGGTCCTAATGGTTGCTGAATTAGTTGACATGCTCGAAAATGATGATTTTCCAGACATAGATGGAATTTACATTGAACTCCTGACCCAAATGTGGACTCTGAAGAAGATTTTGCTGATGAAGATGAAGGGGGACATATTGACAATTTGTCCAGTAACCAGCTGAGAGCCATGGGACACTTCAAATTGAACAGATATACTGATGATCCGGTTGATGATATAATGAAGATGTTGATGACCTATCATCAACAGTCACTGTACCACAGCCAGTTGTCACTGTTTCGCCTAGCTCCTCCTCCGAAAGACCAGGGAAAATCCCCCCAGCTAAAAAAGCCGCACAAACTCCAGCAAAAAACCCAAGAAACCTCCGAATCCAAAAATATCACAAAAAGGAAAGCCTTGCCTTCTGTCTGGAATGTAACTGACTTGTCCCAAATTAGCTCTGGGGTTACTTTCCCCCCCTCAGACTACAGTTCGTATAATAATCTAAGTGCTGTTCAACTATTCGAACAGTTTTTTGATTCAGAGGTAATGGTACTCATCAAAACCGAACCCAAGAGTTACTCTGTCTTCAAAATGGAATAGGACCCCTACATAACTACTGAAGATATCAAAGTATTGATAGCAATTATGCTTACTATATCTGGTTATAATTGTTTACCTGGCAAATGATGATGTGAAGAAGTTGCCATTTCAATTTTTTGTGGACAATTTATTCAACAGCATTAGTTTACTATCCGAAATGAAAATCCGAAGTTATGGATGTACTGCAACTCTACGAAAAGATCGAATACCCATAGAATGTTCATTGGGGGTAGTACTAACCTGATAAAAGCTGAAAGAGGTGCCTACTATTACCAATGTGATGCAAAAGGAGGAAACATCATTGTATCTTGGAAGCATAACGCTGCCGTAAATTTGGCTTCAAATAGTTTTGGAGTAATCCCAATTTCCAAAGCTCCAAGATATTCTCAAGCATCGAAATCTAAAATTTTCGGTAGATACCGGCTTGGAGTAAGAAGCAAAAATGATGGTGGTCACTATTTCCTTGGCTTATAGATGCATGTTTACAAAATGCCTGGATTTTGCACAAATCTTCCGGTGGAAGCATGACCTAACTGGATTTCCGTCGAGCAATTGTGGATGAATATTTGATTTTTGGTGTGCAATCAAGAGGTCCAGGAATAATTCGAAGATCATTTGAAAGTGTAACAAAACTGCGGATTTCAGATGGCATTAGATACGATAGAATGGACCACACTGTCAAATACCGAATGGTAAAAGGAGAAGATGCGCAGCGGAAAATTGTGTAACACTGGCAAGGTCATCTTGTAAAAAATGTAACGTTGGACTCTGTGTCAAGTGTTTTGACACATTTTATTATCGCTAACAAGGACGTATCCAGAAATTTTGTCAAGGGGGGGCGCAACCAAAAATAATGCTAAAAATAGGACATATTTGCGCGAAGCGCGAAAATTTTTTGCAATTTTTGGCCTTTTTTGGAAAAAATCCTCTCTCTTTCTCAGATTTGGGGGGGCACTGCGCCCCCCCGACCCCCTACTGGATACGTGCTTGATCGCTAATATGTTTTGTTCTGTAATTGCATCATAAAACTTACATTTTCACAAAAGTCAATTAAATAATTAAATATCTCCACCCTAGCGTATCATATATGATACGGGTAGTATCTTCCGTACCCGTGAATTTAAAAATTTAAAACTCGGTTGGCACACTAATAAAATTCTGATATTACCACCCTGAGATTTTGGTTACAATAGCATGGTTACTTTTTTCTGGGCTCTGAAGGGTTAAGTCCTTACACACCAACCTATGCTATAGCATGGTATGAAACTCCTTTCATTGAAAACTCTCAAGAGACGATTCCATTTTACTGTGAAGCCAACCCTCGATTGGCGCACGTCCCTTTGACAGTTCTGATTCAAAATACATTTGATGATTATTGCTGGTGGCTGATATTTTCGCTATTCCCGATTTCATTTTATGCTTTAGGCTTTAGAATTTCTACTTTCTACAAGAAATTAGAGTTTATTTTTGTATCCACAATAGCCGTCCTTTTAAATCAGGATGTTTCCAATTAAAGGAGAAACATTTTGTATTTGGTAATTGTGTCCATGGGATTTCTAATTGCTAATCTATATGAAACGTGGATAACAAGCGAGATTATTGCTCCGCCAGACAGAAAGCAATTTAAAGACTTTAAAGATCTCGTCGAAAATGGATATAAGATGTTGTTACAGACAGACAGACGGCGGAATGTGGACGATCAGAAAATAGAATTTTTTGAAAAATATAAAATTGAGGACAAGATGAATTCAAGCGTCTACATATTTGATTGGCAATCCGATGCAACATCTGAACAGAAGGAAATAGACATGACGACATTTACTATAAAAATGTTGACTAACTTCTCGATGAAACTATTTTTTGCAATTGAAAAAGAGATAAGTCAATATATAGTGCCCTTAATACCATCTAAACTATCTTCTGACGGAATTTGCATGACTGTAAAGGAAACAGATGTCGCTATACAAAAGTCTTATGTGTTCAGATATTGCTACCGTTATAAGTTCAAATCATATTTCCTAGTCATGCAAGAGAGAGGCTTTCTAAAATATTTGAAGCAGCAAAATAACTTTAAATTTGCTTTGGACCATATGAAATCCCATTCAAAACTGAAGAATAAAGAATCTCAGACATTGCCTGTTAGTCTGTCTATGAAAATCCATACTATATTCTTCGTTTGTGGATACTTTCTACTTGGATCATTCATCACTCTTATTCTGGAATGGCTGTGGCACTCTAGGTTAAAGCTGAAAACGCACGCTATCAGTCTTAAAAACAAGCTAAAAATTGCCGCCAAAGGTGTTCGAAGTCGAAGAAGATATTGTGTGTTTTCTTTCCGGCGGATGACGCAAACATTACATCGCGTGAGACAATTTCCATCTTTAAGGATGTAAGATATAATTGGGCTCACTCCACTTTTTGTATGGCCTAATAGTCTACTTTGAGACTAAATGGCGTAAATAGGGAGTTGAATTCCAGAGAAATGTCACGGAAATTTTGTTTCCCGGAATTAACCTTACATGGTAACGAAAAATAAAACATTTTTATTATTTTCTCTGTAACGTAGTACATAACTTCCATTTATCACTTCACAATTAAGCATCATTGAATGTAGTAAAATTTAAATTACTAATACTAATCAGTGTTAACATTTAGGATTTTCATTCGTGTTTTGATCTTCATAAAAATATAGCTGT
This sequence comes from Tomocerus qinae, assembly GCA_020055645.1. Classification (NCBI taxonomy): domain Eukaryota; kingdom Metazoa; phylum Arthropoda; class Collembola; order Entomobryomorpha; family Tomoceridae; genus Tomocerus; species Tomocerus qinae. Next base: position 43,561,728 of record CM034546.1, on the reverse strand, counting down.
CTATATGCTTACATGTTTTTTTATTGTTAGTTCTTTCATATTGTACTATTTTTCTAAAAATCTATCTATAAGGAGATGACGTTAGGATTTAGTACAATACTAAAAATTATTGCAGAAGTAATTCTGATGCTATTATGAAACTAGTCACTATAATTTTCCGACAATAAAAACTAAACTATCAGATATTGGATTCGGGTGCGATTTTTCTTTGCAGGGATATCGTTTTTCTTAATTAGGTTAGATATGTATGTAGACACTTTTGGTGTAACTTAGGACTTAGGGGGAGGGGGATCATAGTCCCCCTTCTGGGTATACGTAACTGTTTGTAAGAGTGTATCATGGTATGGCCCTTTTTGTCAACAAATTTATTATTTGACTACTTAATTTATATGCTAGAAATAAACTTCTATAATTGTGGTGTTGACAAAAGGGGAAATTGTTGTTGACAAAAGGTTTTTTGATTTTTTTTGGCTCTGTTGACATTTTAGTGTTGACAAAAAGGGGGGTGAATCATGTATCATATCCGTAGATATACTACCAATAAATTAGTTGAATCTTGTGAAAATTTTTCGATGGAGGTTTGTAAGACCTGCTTAACTCAAAAACGTAAGAAAAATTATATGCTTAAGGGTTTGCGAACTTCGGAGGACCGTCGGGATTTTTTGGCTCCATTTTCTTAACGTACTAATATAAATTTTTCTGTTCTGGCGACATGTTCTGAAAATTCAAATGACAAAATTATATATAAGTACAACAAAATCAAATAAAATCTTTCTTAGCCACCGCTATACGCAAAAATGAACAACGTTCAAATGGATTCAAATTCGAAAATAAATAATAGGCAATGACAGTTTAAAGGCAAAGAAATAGAGCCTATTTATTTTCCATTCATCGGACACATATATAGCGACGTCTTATAAACCATAAGGAAATCGAATTCCCTGAGCTTTTAGTTGGGACTTTCTTTCCCTCATGAAATGAAAAAAGGCGTTCCTTTTCTTAGCAGACATGACGACACCAGTTTTGTTGACGAATGTTGGTTTTGACGGCTTGAGCTTTTAAGGATAATTGTGAGTGAGGAAAAAGTTGATCCGAACAGCTCAAAGTATTTCAGTGGAATGGTCAAAATCGTTACTGAAGTCTCCGTTTATAGGGGGCTCAGTTGACTGCACTGCGCATGTACGAAATCGTTTTCGTGAGGTGTAACTTGATTGGAGAGATACCCAAGAACCAAGTTTTTTTTGTCTTCAAGAAAACGATGATGGTGACAGGCGGATACATTGTAGAATGCACTAGTTTGGTTTACTCTCTAAAGTTAGAAAACAAGGCGCACTAGCAGAACGATGAAAGTCAGTGTGCTGGCCTGAAGCTGAAAAATCTGCATAATATCTTTAATGTCGTTTTTCTGCATAATAATAAGACGAAAGTTTTTCAAAAATTGTACCCCAAGCCATTTCATGCTATGGAAAGTATCCATTATGAGTGGGACCATTTGAATTTGAACCTAAAAATTCGTTGCCCCAGTCGTCATAGTCGTTAATGTAAACTAAGCCCAAGAAACCATTTTGAAATATTATTTTGAGTCATTGTTCGTTACACAAAGTAAATATCTTGGTCAACGGAGACAAACTGTGCAAGCTGTCAATAAGTGTCTCTTTTGTATGTTCATAAAGGGTATCATTTTTATTTCATGCGTGGACTCTGTGGGTAGCTCATGTATTATTATTGCTATTTACCAATATTACGCCTAAATATACTATAGTTTAAGTACTAACGTAATCATCTGACGGGTTACAATTAAATTTACATTAATACAAACTAAGATTAACAGAAAATTTTTGACTGTTATGCAATAGCAGTATTTCTCCAATATATATAATATACACTACTTAAATCTTTGTCACAATAGGTTAAAATTATTTCTTATAAAAGAATTCTCATATGTATCATGAAACTGTGTAAATGGACAACTGTCTAAGAAACACAATAAAACCACTATACCTTACCTTACCATAAGACACAATAATAGTAATTATATTCGAGGAGATTTTCCTAGGGGAAAATAGGAATTTGTATGGCACACACGGTAATTTTGTGTGGCAAAATATTTCATTGAAAGTAGTACACTTTCAATGAAATATTCTGTTGGATGTTTTAATGTTAATGAAATGTGCTAAGATAACTGGTTATATACTAACCGGTCACAGAACCTAGATCCGCTTATAATAAATCTAATGTGTACTATTCTGGTGCTTTCAATGCAAATGGTATTAAAGCACACTGAAAGCTGGGAATATTGGAATACAGAATGCATGAACTACTTTGTTATGAAATATACGGCCTTGTTGAGATTTGTAACATTTAGGTCAACTTTAAGATTGGGTTCTGCTTATCTGCGTTATCAAAGCGGAAAATTAACACTCGATGATATATACATACCGACCTACCGAATTTTTCACTCCGCAAATCGAACTACACCTTTTGTCCATTTCCATTAATGGACAGGGAAATCTCGTCGATCAGGCAACACAACACATAAGATACAATTACATTAAGAGTAGAGCTCTAAACGTATTAACAATGTGACAAAATGACATTTTAGTTACAGTTTATTTTGAACTAAATGTTTCACATTTATAAGTTTCATAAGCATAACAACCCCAAAAAATAGTCTTCCGCCATGTCAAAGGAAGAAAGCTGTTCAACTTCCTTCAGATATACTACTTCATTTGTCTCAGAAATAATTTAATTTTTTTGGTTGTAAAAACCTTCAGGTTGCGTCTAATTTGATTTCGTATACACACATATTTTCAATACATACAATACTGTACGGCTAGACAATTGAGACCAACTTGGAAAAAAACATGATGAATGATTTTATATAAGCGTAGTAGTGCTGGGTCACCTTAAAAGCGGATTTCTTTTTGTAGTCGCATTTGGCACGGAACTGTCTATTTGGACACCTATCATCTAATCTTCGTACTTGCAAGAAACGTGTTAAAAGGAAATAAATAAGAAGATTCTGTGTTTTTTTGAAATTAACGTTTTCTAAAAAGATTAACTGTATACGTACATTTATATATAAAGTAGTGTACGATAATTTTGACATTCCCGGTATTATTGTCAAAATATAAGTCACGCAACTTGTTTGTTAGTGGGAGAGTGCAAACTTGCTATTGATGAGTAAGCTGCACTACCGCTCAAGCCTCTAGGGCTTACTTGCAGTGGCTCCCGTGACACTTTTGATACCCGACCAAATATACGTCAATGCAATCATAAATATGTAAAACATATTAATTACAATGAGGGTAAATCTGGTCACCAATCCTAGATAATTTGAATTAGTGCTCCTGCGTAACAGGAGGGGTATGTTATAATGTATATGCCAGAAGACCTAGCTACATTTATGCTAAAAATACGTAATATTTAGGTAAGTGAATGATCTTGTGTATAGAGAAAGAATAAGATACACACAATTACTGAAAGGATTCATGGTGTAATTTATTTTCCAATAAATGACAATAAATGGGGTATGGTTGAACACAGAGTTCTATTTTAGCCGGCTTTTTTACATTTTGCCCACCCACCCGGGCAAAAGGCGTAAAAGGGGCAAAAAGTCTAAATCGTAGTTCATCTACCAAAATAGATGTCGCATCGATGTCTCTTCGTTTATATGTACCTAAAAACAGGCTTACTAGAATATCAGTAACTCCGAATTTCAATGGCAAACAGTTAGTTTACTTGCGTGAGTTAAGTTTGAAATTTTTTTGTGCTATTTTTAAAACCTTAATTTTACTTTTGCCCCTTTTGCCCACTAGCCACTTGACATTTTGCCCGCCCACTAGCCACTTTTGCCCCCTAGCCACCTAGCCACTACCCACCGGGCAGTTGAACTCTGGTGAACAATGGTCTATTGTTCTCTCACTGTCAGGGAGCCAGAGAGATGAAACAATGTCCAATTGTTTGCCTTTAGGTGTAAGTCACGCAAAGAATTTAGGTAATAACGCTGTGCCGTCTAACTACAGACATTAGTAGAACACAACTTAGTAGAACAAATTCAGACACGAATACTCACGACATCGATACACCATAACTTAATTGATGGTAAACAGGGGTATATTATAGACCCCACAGTAAGAGTTGAATCTCATGTAGACCAACCAGTTGATGTCAATGCAGAGAAAAAAGCCATATACGAACCTTGTGCTAACTATTTCAAACAAAAGTATTCTTTACATAATATTGAAGTGATAGGTTTAATGATAGGATCAAGAGGTACTATACCTTCATTTTTCGAACAATTTAGAAAACGCTTCTGCCTACCTAAACAATTAACGGAAGATATAGTCCTGTCAGTTATCCGTAACTCTGTGGCTATTCTACACTTTCATTTATTCTCTACATGAAATATATTTCATTAAATAAGCGTAACTATTTGATTTTAATTAATAAGTTTTATTATTTGTTAATTGTTTAATACTGTGTCATTTATGGCAAATCTTAAATGTAAGATCAGTTGACAATAAATGTCTATCTCTCTCTCTCTTGCAAGAATAATTCAGCGTCCTGCAAATACTGGCATCATTTACCATAAAATCAACGGATGAATGGAGTATTGAGTTTTTTATTTTTAGTATGACTATTCATTTCCTGCAATGGGAAAATGCTTGTGGGAAATTAGTAATTAGTATATTACAGCATCGCAGATAAAACAGATCATCATTCTTCAGTAATTACAATATCACACATCCAATACAATGTATGTGTGATGTTCTGAGATAATAAAAGAAGCCTATGCCCTCTATCAAAGGTCCAAGCACGTATTCAGTTGTGGGCGAGGAGGCCCAGAGCCCGCTCTAAATCTGAGAAAAAGAGATGATATTTTTCAAAAATTGCAAAAAATTTTCGTGCTTCGCGTGAATATGTCGTCCCTTAAGGATCGAAAAGCCTGTATCCACAGGAATAAGCCTATATCCATTTTTTGTTTGGTGGACGAATAAGCCTATATCCAATTTTCGTTTGGTGCAGGAAATAGCTTCTATATATATAGTCCAAGTATCTCATCCTGCAAATCTGCAACAGCTTTGGAATTGTCCATGACTGTTTCTGTCTCTTCCTCTGGGTTGTCCACGGGAATGTTGGATTTCAATTTGCTAATTAAAGAATATCCTTCTTCGAACTTAGCTTTTATATGAGGAACTCCTCCGAAGCATTGAAACTGGCCATTGACCATAATATATGTATTGTTTTAAGAAGATTACTGAATCGCAAACCACCCACAACAGCGAAACTCATCGCCAGCAAAACCAACATTGTTAAAATATATATATAAAAAATTGTCCTTACTAAATCATAACGTTTATTAATTTAAATAATTTTATTAGTGCACAGGTACCATTCCATTCTCCCCTTATCTACATGGTAGACAGGGCATGAAAACCCCATATGTTTTTGCTTTTCGTTAGGAAAACCCCAACCCAAAAATCCGGGTTTTTGAGCAAAAACCCTGGGTTTTTGCTGTTTGCTACCCAAAAACCCACCCAAAAACCCGGGTTTTTGGGTTTTTCATGCCCTGATGGTAGAATAACTACTTCAGTAACTCATAATAACTTGTTAATTTAAAAGTTTAGGGACTCAAACTGTTTTAAACAGAGCTACCCTGCAATTTTTAATGCCCCAATTTGCATTTATTTATTTCCATTTAGTGACTAGTAAACGAAAAATTATTTTTAAAATCTTTGTATCATTACGATATCGCTTAATAAGCTTCAAACTATCAAGTTTTGAGTCACTAATGTTAAGACGATGCTACACTTGTAATATTTAAAAGCTCCAAAGGCCCAGTTGATGTTTTTGAGTTTTTTTCTTTGAGCTGCAATCTTGTACGAATATCATTAAACAGTTTTAACATTGTTGTTCTGAACATGTTTCCCATTGTTACATAAACAAAAAAAGAAGCTATACAACTCAAGTATTCAAAAAGACGGAATAAAATGCCAACAGGCTGAATACACTCTTTTCTAAAATCGTCAAACCACGAAATGCTTATACTAATACCACTGGGCAATTCAGTCACTATAAAAATGATTAAAATGAGTACAAGCATTTTGTTGGTTTTATCAGCTACTCTATTCATTTCATTATTGCATATTCTTCCTTCAGAATTAGTAATTCTTCTCCAATGTTTGTTGGTTTTTATAAGACTCCACACAAGACCGGTTGTGAAAATGGTTAATAGCAAACCAGGTATCCATTTTTCAAAAATTCTGTATAAGCATAAATAATTATTTAGCTCCCATATCTTAGACTTCAAATTTACCATTACAAATTTTAATCTTTTTTAATGAACCCGCTAGCCAAATAATATTTTCTTACGCGAACAGCAATAGTTTCAATTGATAATAAGAACCGCACACAGCCAAAGGTAAGACATTTGGACAAGGTTCTTTTATTGACAGTGGCTTCGTCGTTTCTACTTCTTCTGTTTTGAATCTATTGTCAATACGATAAATCATAATGGATGTTATTTGATAAGAAACAACAGCGAGAAGTGTAAGAAAAGTTGCCCACTTTGCATTTCTTTTGGTTAAAAAGTTTCTACTTTTTATAGGAAATTGAATGCCAATAAATTTCCAACCAGCTACTAATATAGTTAGGTACGTTGAAGTAATGTGAAATGTCTGTAATAAATATAAAGTACACCATTTGTCAAATCCCAAGCCTTATTATTCATATGGTCAATTAGTTTTAGATTTCTGTCTGTATTCCTAGATCGTACGATTTTTTGGTGTCCTAAAACTCTAAAGATAGTGTGACTTTTTGACCTACTAAGATGTGAATGTATGACTTACAACCGACTTCCAGACTACATAATTAAATAATTAGTCTCTGGAAGCCGGCAGGTATTTGAATGTATGAACCAGCGATTAACACTAAGCTGATTGTATGAATGCTAAGGTCAATGCAATATTATTTATACTGCTACCTACCTGTCATTTCAACTTACTTGCATTTTGCTCTTCCTTCACTCAACTTCTGTAAATAAAATTAGCTTTACGACTTACACGTTTTCTCACCAGTCTCAATTTCCCCATACCGACACTTAGGCACACACAATAATTTGCTAGATTTTTTACAAACAAAACCTTTAGTTTCCTAACATTTTTTGAACATTTGAGTTGTTAATACCAAGCTAGTAGCTAAAATTGACATTCTGGCGCCCCTGGTTAGGCCCCTAAAGGAAATAAAGAAGAAAGTTCCTGTTTTCAACAACAATCTGTGAATTCAAGAAGCCAAGATGCCTCCTACTCTTGCCGAAGTCACACAGTATATCCATGTCCTGCGGATGGAAAGAGCTCCAGTCAGAGAAGGATTCAACCGAAATGCTACCGAAGTTGAAGAAGAATTCCTGAAACCTGACCCTGACCGAATCACCCTGGATGGTTTCATGAAAAATTTGGACAGGAAAAGTGCTTTCCTCGCAGAGTTAGACTTTAAAATCATGGAAGCTCTACGAGAAAAGGCACATCTTCCCGAAGCAGTCGACATTCAAGACGAGATCAACGATGAGCACGCCGGAGGAGAAGCCTTCCAAGACAGAGCTGGTATACTGCGAGCAGCTTACGAGGCTTTCGTCGCAAAAACAAGAGAACGAGAGGAATCCGCCTACTTGACTGTCAGCGAACGTTCGCAGCCCGTGGGAAGAAGAATCGACCAGAGAATGAAACTCCCAAAAATAGAATGGAAGAAATTCTCTGGTGATCCAAAGGACTGGCTCGGCTTCTGGGGACAATTTCAGAAAATTGACGAAGACACTGTGATGAGTGCCGCCGACAAATTCCAATATCTGCTCCAAGCAGTGGTGAAGGATTCCAGGGCCGGAGAACTTGTCTCGAGTTTCCCCCCGAGTGCCAGTTGTTACCCAAAGGCAATCGAGAGCATGAAGAGGAGGTTCGGAAAAGAAGAGATCCTGGTAGAGGTCTACGTCCGAGAGCTGCTGAAGTTGGTGTTGCAGAATGCAGTAAGTCAACAAAAAATTCTTTTGTCTAGCCTTCATGACCGACTAGAAACTTCGCTCCGAGCTCTAGAGACTTTAGGAGTTGCATCCGACAAATATGCGGCTATGCTATATCCGCTCGTCGAATCCTGCCTCCCGGAGGAAGTTTTGCGGACATGGGAAAGAAGCAGGAATCATCGAAAAACTCTACCAGAAGTGCCCATCGCAGAAGCTGCCGACGGAGCCTTAGCACTGCCGCCTCCGCCGAGTGAGCTGACTCTTCTCATGGCCTTTCTTCGTGGTGAAGTTGAGGGAGAAGAGAGAATCGCAATGGCAAGAAAAGGGTTTTCCTTGGAAAAAGATGAGAAACCTGCAAAGAAAACCAAACAAAAGAGCGAATCGAGCACGAAGGAGACCGCTACGGCAGCCGTACTCCTTAGTGGCAGTCAACCGACGATCAAGGACAAGCCCTGCTGTATTTTCTGCGACAACAAACATCCCAGCCCAGATTGCTTTCGTGCACCAAGCATAACTCTGGAGGAGAAAATAAAAATCGCCAAAGAAAAGAAATGTTGCAGCAGCTGTCTGAGGAATCACACCGGAAGATGTAGGCCCGCTGTCCGATGCCCGCTTTGCTCAAAGAGTCACGTTGTCGTCATGTGTCCACAACTTCCTGTAAAGATTTCTGGGGAAACTGCGACCGAAACGACTCCAAAATCTGCTACACTCGCCAGTCAAACCTGCACTCCTGATGTGTGTCTCCAAACCCTCCTCGTGGTTATCTACAATGGATCTGAAGAGAAGGTGGTTCGAGCACTCATCGACTGTGGGTCACAACGGTCATATCTGGACGACTACACCGCTGCTACACTGGGCTATGCCAGCATTGGTGAGGAAAGACTCCGTAATTGCCTCTTCGGCGGACATACCACGGAGGAAAAGTCTAGACGGCAGTACCGAATTTGGCTGCGCAGCATGGATGGGAGCTACCTTTGTAACTTCGTAGCCCTGGATCAAGAAAAGATTTGCGGAGCTATTCCCCGTGTCCAGCCTGGCCCGTGGATGAAGGAGCTCCAAGAAAGAAACATCCGTTTGACCGATGTTGGTGCTGACTGTCCTGAGATCCGTCTTCTAATTGGAGGAGACGTCGCTGGTAAACTTCTCACCGGAAGAAAGTATGACTTGCCTAGTGGCCCGGTGGCGATGGAGACCAGACTAGGATGGACTCTCATGGGGAAGACCAACCAAAACCGGGAAAAGACTACAGCAACACTAGTGACGGGTCTGCTTACGACAAGTTCTGATGTTCAAAGTCTGTGGAAACTGGATACGCTTGGAATCACCGATCCCGCAGAGCGACAGACTACAGAGGAATTGCAAAAGGCTGCCATGGAACACTACAAGAAAACTGTGACTAGAGAACCGGATGGCCGATACCTTGTCTCCCTGCCATGGATTTCAGATCATGGTCAACTAAAGAGCAACCGAAACCTCGCAGAGAAGCGGCTGCTGTCGACTACGAAGAGACTGAAATCTGAGGGAGCTATCTCCGCCTATCAAAAGGTTTTCGAAGAGTGGCTGGCAGATGAAGTTATCGAGAGGGTCCCTCCGGAAGAAATCGGTAATTTCGGACATTACCTGCCACACAGAGCCATATTCAAGCCGAATAGCAAAACAACGCCGGTACGTCCCGTGTTCGATGCCTCGGCCCACGAAAAATTCTCTCCTTCCCTAAACGACTGCTTAGAGAAGGGCCCAAATCTCCTGGAGTTAATTCCCGATGTCCTGCTTCGATTTCGTCTGAAGAGGGTGGGAGTACTTTCAGACATCAAACGGGCTTTTCTGCAGATGAGCGTTCAGGAAAAGGACCGAGACTACCTCCGATTCTTATGGTGGGAGAATCCTTTGGAGAAAAACAGCCAGCTAATGGTTTTACGCCACCGGAGAGTGCTGTTTGGAGTATCGTCCAGTCCATTTCTCTTAGGAGCAACCATTCATCACCATTTGGATCAAGCACCGGCGCCTCTAGAAAAGACTGCCAAGCTGTTGAAGTCGTCCTTCTACGTCGACAACTGTGTCACTAGCCTGGACAACGAAGATGAGATGCAGACATTCATAGATGAGGCGACTCGGTACATGTCCACGGCCAGATTTGACTTGGTTGGGTGGACTTGCAATTCACTGATGGCGGAAGAAGATGTCCCGGTTCTTGGATTGCGTTGGAGTTTGAAGGACGACACTCTTGCCTGCGACTTAGAAGAATTTAAGCCAGACCTGTCAGCTCCTGTTACCAAACGAAGCATTCTTTCCGCGGCCCATCGTGTCTTCGACTCAATTGGTTTCACCAGCCCAGTTGCAATTCTCCCCAAGCTACTACTTCAACAGACGTGGCAACTCAAATCTGGGTGGGACGATGCACTTCCTCAGGAAATCGCCAAGGAGTTTCAGAAATGGCTGAAACAATTGTCACTACTGGCTGATGTCAAAATCCCTAGGTGGTTGTTTAGAGCAAATTACGACCCGGCCTGTTGGACTTTACACGTGTTCGTTGACAGCAGTAAATTGGCCTACGCTGCCTGCGTATTCATCAGGGCGGAGGCGGACGTCGACACTTCACTGCAACTCGTTTCAGCGAAATCAAGGGTGGCTCCAGTGAAATCAATCTCCATTCCGAGGCTGGAGTTAATGGCGTGCTGTATCGGCGCACGGCTGGTCGATTCTATAAAGAGGTCCCTTGGTCATCACGACATTCGTACTACCTACTGGACAGATTCTTCCAATGCCCTGACGTGGATACAGAAGAATGAACAATGGGCTACATTTGTAGCAAACAGAGTGAAGGAAATCCGGGATCTAAGCAATTATGAGGACTGGCGGCATGTGCCTGGAGTCAACAATCCCGCAGATTTACCTTCAAGAGGCTGCAGTGCCAAACAATTACTGGAATCGACCTGGTGGAGGGGCCCCGAATGGCTGCGAAAACCGGAAGCATTCTGGCCCAAAAGTAACTGTCGACCCGACGAAGATATAATCAACTCGGAGAAGAGGAAGACAGTAACAGCAGCAGCAGCAGCCCCCGTGCCAGAAAGATTTTCATCCCGGCTCTTACATCGTCTATCAGAATACCCGAGTATTCTCCGAGTAGTTGCCTATTTACGACGTTTCTGGAGAAGAGGAGAACGTGCGGAGGCATTGAGTGTGGAAGAGTTGGAGGATGCAGAGACGACCCTCATTCGAATCATCCAAAGGGAGGCGCTGGAAGAAGACTCAGACTTGTTCCGGAAAGTAAGCGTGGTCAAGGATCAGAATGGCGTATTTCGGCTTAAAACCAAGATTCTGAGGCGAGAAGATACAGACGACTTCCGGACTCCTGCTGTTCTACCCTCACAGCATCCTTTAGTTGACGCCCTCATCCGATCCAAGCACCAAGAAATGAGCCATGCTGGCGTTCTATTCCTGCAATCCACTCTGAGGGAAAAGTTCTGGATACTCCGCTCGAGAAAAACGATTAAAGCAGTAGTCTCTTCTTGCGTCCGCTGCAGACGGTTCGATGCTAAACACTTGGAAGCCGAACCTACTTCGCTACCACCGGACAGAGTACGAGATGCTGCAATTTTCGAGGTGATTGGGGTAGATCTGGCAGGACCACTTTTCCTCAAAGACGGGCAGAAGGCCTGGATCGTACTATACACGTGCGCCGTGTATCGGGCTGTACACTTGGAACTTGTGACGTCCCTGACCACTGAAGCCTTCTTGCAGTCTTTTCGGCGTTTTATTGCGAGGAGAGGCCGTCCGGTGACAGTTTGGAGTGACAACGGAACCAACTTCAGGGGAGCCAATCGTCTTTTTGCTGGACTTGACTGGAAAATGGTGGAGAAATTCTCGGCGATCCGACGAATCCAGTGGCGACACATTCCAAGTACTGGGGCGTGGCACGGCGGTTGGTGGGAGCGGCTTATACAGATGGTGAAGAGAATTCTCCGGCGTGTGCTCGGCAAAGCATCTCTTCACTACGAGGAACTTCTCACCATCCTGTGCGACTCTGAGGGTGTCATTAATGGGAGACCACTCACCTACATGTCCGAAGACCCGGAGGATCTAACTCCTCTCACTCCGTCCATGTTCCTACAAGAGGTAAAAGAGACGGGAGTTGCTGACTTTGACCAGTTGGACGGCAAGGGACTCAACCGGAGAATCCGCTATCGTCAGAAACTGAGGGAGGATCTGAGGAAGAGATTTCGCCAGGAATATCTCGGCATGCTCATCCAGTCACCTGCCAAGCATAAGACCAGAGAGATACTTCCGGGGAACATCGTCCTCATTGGGAATGACCTCCAGAAGCGGCTTGATTGGGTTTTGGCGAAGGTGTTGGAGATTTACCCCGGCTCTGATGGAAAGACTCGTGTGGCAAGGCTAAAAACATCCAAAGGAGAACTCATCCGGCCAGTTCAACGGCTCTATCCATTGGAGGTCTCGTCAGAGGAGCGGCCAACTCTCCAAGAACTACCGTGTCAACCCACTCCGACTGATTCTACTCTTCCTACATCATCACGGAAAATCACCTTTACCCGTAGTGGTCGTCAAAGCAAGGGGCTGGATCGACTCGGAATTGAAAATTAAGTGCTTCGTGTTTTTGTGTTGTGAATGGAGATCCCTGTTTCCCGAAATGCCACAACGATTTTTCAACACAAGCATATTTTTCTTGTAATTATCATATTTTTTCTGAATGTTAGAATTAATTATTTCTATTGTCAATTAATTCGGTGGGAGAAATGTCAAATCCCAAGCCTTATTATTCATATGGTCAATTAGTTTTAGATTTCTGTCTGTATTCCTAGATCGTACGATTTTTTGGTGTCCTAAAACTCTAAAGATAGTGTGACTTTTTGACCTACTAAGATGTGAATGTATGACTTACAACCGACTTCCAGACTACATAATTAAATAATTAGTCTCTGGAAGCCGGCAGGTATTTGAATGTATGAACCAGCGATTAACACTAAGCTGATTGTATGAATGCTAAGGTCAATGCAATATTATTTATACTGCTACCTACCTGTCATTTCAACTTACTTGCATTTTGCTCTTCCTTCACTCAACTTCTGTAAATAAAATTAGCTTTACGACTTACACGTTTTCTCACCAGTCTCAATTTCCCCATACCGACACTTAGGCACACACAATAATTTGCTAGATTTTTTACAAACAAAACCTTTAGTTTCCTAACATTTTTTGAACATTTGAGTTGTTAATACCAAGCTAGTAGCTAAAATTGACACCATTTATTGTTATTATTTTATAATAATGTGCATTCGTTAATTAATTATGTATTTATGTATTATTGAGCACCCATTTTTCCAAATCATTTTTCTTACCAAGTAAAAAATTTTATCTACCAAAGTCTCAATCCATAACTGATTGTATTTTCTTTAATCTCCAAAATAATTCCTGTAGATGACAATACCGCTGTATGCAAGTCCGGACATCAGAAAAAGAAAATCGCTACCAGCCAGCACGGCCAAGATTATATTTGTAGGGTTGATCATATCTTTTCTTGTTAGAACAATGAAGTTGATTGTGTTTAACACACATCCAATAAAACAGATTGTTCCCAGCAAATAATTGTGATAGTAAGGATACGTTATCCAGATATTTTGCCAAACGTCCCCACAGTAAGTATACGGTTCTAAAATTCATAAAAACACAATTGTTATTACCATTCCTTCGTTGAGTACAGTTTACAGTTACAAATTTACCTTTCTCACAATGAAGTGTCGTTAAATTATAGTAGCCATTAAAGTCTTCTTTAACACAACGTGCTAACTGAAGTTTAGTATTATTGTCTTCAAAACTTTGGTCTTCCCTTGTAAAATTAAATCCTGATTTTTGAGGTCTGCAATTGTATTTTAGGTAAACGTTCCAAATTTTCAAGCTTTTTGAACAATAAAATACATACTCTTGTTGACCTCGAAGGTTGTCCTGGGAATACACAAAAATGGAATATATTATCGGTTGGGTTTCAAAATTTTTACATGATTAGAATGGATTTAGTAAATTACCTCTGCCTCTGACAATTGCACTGACAATTTTTCAAACGTTGTAGTCGTTTCCGTTTCATTCCAGCCAAACCCCACTATTGACGTGGAAATAAAAGCCGAAAATATCAGCGATAAATTAAAAACGTTTAAAGGCATTTTCCACTAATAATTTTTATGGTTTATCTGCCATGGCTTTTCTAAACGAAATAATTTATTGTATAACAAATGTCAACATATTTTTCCCTAACATAATAGTCAGGAAAATAGTTTTTTAACTTAACTTAATCACTTACTTTGGTCGTTACAATTTTGCAATTAAGAGGCTTGCGATCGAATTCACCAACTGAAACAGAATTAGGTATATGAATAATATGCCATACAGATGAAAAAATGTTAAAATTAAGAGCCAATGTTAAATACATAGATACTTTTGATTTCACAATTTTAGAAATAATTACATACAAATAATCACAAACCATACTACCTACATGCATTGACATAATAGACACAGCCTGTGAAAACATGTGTTTCTATTTCAGACGCAAAAATTGGTAATTTTATTATTGCTTTGCGTCATGGCTATGAATCCTCATGAAAAATATTTAAATACTCACGGATGTACGTTTCTGTATAAAAACAAATTATTTAAGTTCCGTATATTGTGCTTTGGTAGCTTTATGAGTAGGATGAATGGATGAATATAAATAGATCTTGTATAAAAGGAGGAAATCGGCATGCGAACTCATAAATTTTTGTGCTTTGGGCTAAGCTGACTCTCTCATGAATAATAAGTCCAAGTTCTTTCTAGGAAGTCACGAAATTATGATTCAGTGTCAGTTTATCATTTTATCAAATGTACAAATTAATCCCACTCAATATACCTAATGCACTAAAAATACGGTCTTCTTATAATATGTTATCTCATTCAAACACAACTCACTTTGTCCTCTCAATTATTAATTATCATTTAAATGTACTACAGATTAATTTAACTAAATCTATGTGCACTTAGAATAACTGTTTATTACAAAACTACAAAATAGATATCACATCATAATACCTAAAGAAATACATGCCTTATCATTGAATTTTTTTAATTTAGACATAGCAACGGTTTATTCCTTTGAAGAATTTCAAGTTGGAGAGACTATAACTAATCTAATTATCTAACCACTAAAAGGCCGGTAATTTTACCGGGTATCTGATCTTTGACTTTCAAATAAGTACAATGCCGAGTAATACTGACTGTGCAGGCGAATGATGGGTATATAAATCCACCAGAATTTGCCAACGAACTTTCCTCTTTTGAACACGAGCAAAAATATTTTGATACTTTTTCCTTATGTTTTAATTTCTGAGGATGCTTTATCCATGTTTAAGCTATTTTTACGAAATTCCTTCCCATGGAAATCTAATTTTGAAAAATTCAGTGTTATATGGGGTTAAGTAGGGAAGTGATTAAGATTAAGAATATATTGATTGAAAGGCATTCGTAATGCGCGACCCCACTTTTAGAAGTAATCATTACAAATCTTTATTTTATTTACATATTAACGTCAAATATTAAATAAAATTGATGGGCATAAAACGGTTTGCAGATTTTAAACACTATAACGTTAAATCAGATTGTTATGTTAGCTCACATCAAAATGAGGTAATAGTTGTGACATTTGAAAGCTCTGAAGGCCCATTAGATATTTTTGAATCTTTTTCTTTAAATTGAAACCTTTGGCCAATATCATTAAGTACTCTTAACAAAGTTGTCCTGAACATCTTTCCCATTGTGACATAAACAAAAAATGAAACTATACAACTTAAATATTCAAAAAGGCGGAATAAAACGATCACTGGAATAATGCACTCCCTTCTAAAATCTTTAAACCAAAAGATACTTTTATTAATGCCACTGGGTAATTCAGTCACTAAAAAAATTATCAAAATGAGTAAAAGCATTTTGTTGGTTTTATCAGCAGCTCTACTCATTTCACTATTGCATATTCTTGTTCTAGATTTAGAAACTCTCTTCCAATGTCTATTTGTTTTTATAAGGCTCCACACAAGACCGGCAGTAAAAATTGTTAACAGCAAACAAGGTATCCACTTTTCAAACAATCTGTCAGAAAATTAATTGATTAAATCATATATTCAGAACTGAAAAAATATATTTTGATTATCTGTTTGATTTTTTTCTATTTTAATTGCCCAAATGCAAAATATTTTTAAATACTTACGCGAAAAGCAAAACTATTAATTTATTGTAGTCCCCGTGGACTTTGAAAGTCAGAACGTTAGGATAAGTTTCTTTTTCTGAGAATGACTCCGTTGCGTCTACTTCCTCTGATTTGAAATATTCATCATTTATGCGCATAACCATACTGGACATTAACTGACTTGAAACAACGCCGACCAGTGTAAGAAAAGTTGCCCTTTTTGCATTTCTTTTAGTCAACAAGTTTTTGCTTTTTAGAGGAAATTGAATGCCGATATATTTCCAACCAGCTACTAATGTAGTCAGGTAAGTTGACAGAATGTGAAATGTCTGTGAGGTTAAAAACAAAATCTTTAAATAATTTTTATATATTGGTACAATTAATAATTGAGCACTTATTTTTCAAAATAATTCATTCGCCTAACCAAATAACAAACCCCATGTACGATTGTCTCAATCCATAACTGATTGTATGTCCGTTCATCGCCAAAATAATTCCTATAGATGACAATGCCGCTGTATGCAAGTCCGGACATCAGAAAAAGAAAATCGCTAATGGCCAGTACGGCTAAAATTATATTTATAGGGTTGATCATATTTTTCCTTGTTAAAACAATAAAGTTGATGATGTTCGTCAGACATCCCGTGAGACAGATTGCCCCCAACAAATAAATGTGATAGTCATTATACGCTGTCCAGATATTTTGCCAAACTTCTCCACAGTAAACATACGGTTCTAAAATTCATAATAATATATTGTATTATACGTTATTTTCATTATCGTCTTTTTCTTAAAACATTTATAGTCGCTAGTTTTATTTAACCTTTTCCACAGTAAAGGGTCGTTAAATTAAATGTGCTATTAAAATGTGTTTTGACACAACGTGCTAATTGACGTTTAGTAGCATTATCTACCAAGCTTTGTTCTCCACCCGTAAAATTAAAGTCCGATTGGGATCTGCATCTGTATTTTAGATATATGTTCCAAATTTTCAAGGTTTTTGAACAATAAAATACTTTCTCTTCATCATGAAGGGTATCCTAAGGTATATACAAAAATGGTATATATTATTAGTTAGTGTTCAAATTCTTTACATAGCTAGAATTGACTTATTTAATTACCTTTGAAAGTTCTTCAAAAGTAGTACTACTTTCCGTTTCATATCTTTCAGAACATTTTACTGACGTGGAAATAAATGCCAATAATGCCACTGACGATTTAACAACACTTAGATACATTTCAGACTTAATAAATTTACAAGTTTCTTTAATTTAATATGTAATATTATAAAACCCTACCAAAAACACTGTAATAACATCTTCCAATTTTTTTATTGTACTTGTCACAGAAAATAAACTTTGGCAACTTCCTCCGAGGGATCAATACTTGCTGTTACTAGTTCAAACTCTTGTTACTTTCGAGTATTGACCACCTATTACATCACCCTAGTTAGGAGAGTAGTGATTCTTTATCTGTCGTGGTATTCATTGCTTAAGATAATTCATTGCTTAACAAATGCTGACACATTTAACGTTTCTTATGGGTGAGTTAATAAAACTAATTAACTAATACAGGAGAAAATTATTTTTAAAAGTGTTTTTAATTATGTTGGTCAAATTTCCAATAAATAGGCTTAGAATTCAAATCAACAACTGAAGCAAAAATATGACCATGTGGTTCTACGTAAACACCTACGTTGTAAAAGGTTATCAACACTCGGATAGGTAGGTAATCTTACAAAGATGGTAAAAAAATAAAAGTCAATTCAATGTTAATACATATAAATACTTTGGATTTTACAATTTGTAAAATAAGTAATAATTCTAAATCCCACTTGAAATTTCTTTCGACTGTCCACCATCTTAGGGTTGTAAGGGTACACACCAACTATTTTGTAAGCAACTAGTATTGGGTTTCGTTTATGAGGTCTGAGGTCGTACCCGTGTGGAATTCTGTGTTGCAGTCTTCCCATGTTGATCTGCTCAGCTCAAAATTCTCGTCTAACATTAGCCTATTGTATTTTGCCACATGGTGTATCGTCTTTCTAATGAATAGAAGAAAAGAAGTACCGCATTGGTAATAAATGATATGTATGAAGTAATAACTGCCTGCAGACAGAGATGGAGGCAGTTACCAAATGTTTTTAGAGATAAACCATCAAAATGTGACAAAGAACTTCCCTCTGACATACTTTTTTTAATTTTGAGAAACTAGAGTTAAACATCTTCTGTGTTTTTCAGGGTGGCAAGAGGGTAGGAAGATCGAAGAAAAGAAAAAAATGCTTTAATACCCTATGCGCTAAAATAATATATTAAATAAATAATTTCTCGAATTCCGAGGAAAAATTTAAGGAAAATTAGCTGTGGTTTCCAATGTATCGAAAACCTTGGTTTTTTGGGCCTCTTTTATATGACTACAACAGTTGAAACACGAACACAATACTATTTGAAATTGCAAACAATTTGTTTTGTTGACATAATTGTAGATTATTCAATGACTTCCTTCTTTTCCGATCTTTGGCAAAATATAGGAATACATAATGATGCCTAAAGCATGGTAACCACAGCCACAGTATTTATTGCAATATATTTTGCCATAACCTTCCTTGATAATAAGAAAACGTTATACATGGATTCTTATTTAGGTCATAATAATAAATCCTATTTATCCTTAGGGCAGGTTCATGCTAATAAGTACACACCTTCTTATACACTACAAACCATACTACATGTTCAGAATAGGTACGACATGCGCGACAGGTTTTTTCACATTTCTAATAAAAATTGATGATTTAGTTTTATATCGTGAATCATGACTCTTCTTTCTTGTAGAATGTTTCAATTGCCACAAAAAGACGTAAACTGTATGATAAGCACTTCAACACGTTTCGTAAAATGTGCTTTGGCCAACTTGCTAAGGAGGATGAATAGATCAGATCTTGTATAAAAGAAGGAAATAGGCATAAACATATTATAAATCTTTGTTCTTCGCATAAGTATGACTCTATCATAATAAGAGCAAGGGAATACTATAATAAACCATTTCAAAATTATTATTATTATTATTATGGATCAGTTTATCATGCACAAACATTGTGAATACTTTTTAATTTGAATTACTGTTGGCTAAAGAGTTTCTCCCAAGCTTTATTTAACCGAGCTCTTATTTCACCTAGCTCTTAATTCACATAGATCTTATTGCACCGAGCTCATATTGCACCTAGCTCTTATTGAACCGAGGTCTTATTTAATCGAGCTCTTATTGCAACCAAAGATTCGATCTGGCAGGTACATTGGTAAGCCAGACAAATGTGTATACTCCACCAAGCCAATATGACTGGGTATGACTTTAAAAAATCATCAGTTATTTTCTATTTATTTAAACGAAATTGTAATTTGGACATAGCTTTATATAAAAACAAAATAGTATGGTAGTTAGTTGTATCAGACCGTGAATAATGTGTGTAAAAGCTTGTCCTGGTAAGTATGTTATAATATTTCTAGCAATCCATTAGATATTTTATGTTTTATCCATTAGATCCATTAGATGTTTTATGTATAAAGTCTTGGTTTGAATACTTTCATACCAAACATGGTTAAGTTAAGTTCGTATTTCAAAGCAACCCAGTTTATGTTTCTCAGTGACATAAAGCAATGGGCCAAAACACAGTTGTATAAATATTTTATTATAACTTACATAGATTTAAAAGTCTCTTCTATCAAGTTTAACCAAGGTTTGTGGTTAACGAAGAAAGGGTTTATTATAAATCATGTTACTATTATTTTATATGTATATTTATTCATTTATAGGTGATTATTAAGCAAGTAATAGAAAAAACGAATTTATCTGTGTGTGATTGCTATTTAAAAGTAGTTAATATAAGTCGTCATTCCAGTTATTTTTTGTTGGTCATTTTATTGCTATTTATTAAGTCCTTGTTAAAATATAAATTCCAAGAAAGAAATTATAAAATATTTCCAGTTCAATATAAAATCTCTCCAAAATATATTTTTACATTTATTCTCAGCCGTGACCACCCAAACTCGTTTCCGACAATGACAAAATGTTAATGTTTAGTCCCTTCATATAGTCTAAGTAATGATCTTTTTTTCTTCTACTGTAAAAAATAATAAATGCTACAATAACAAGACACTGAAATAATAATACTGGAACTATGTATTTCGTAAGCTTTTGTGGCAATGAAATTAGTTTGTTTGTATTACTTTAAACTAGCAACTATACACAGAGTGGACTACAGCAAAACGATATTGGATTAAATAAAGGCCTGAGACAGTTTTGTGTCGTTTGTGGCGACGTTTATCATTGTGAACTTAAAATCTCAATCCTTATCTCTAGTATCTTGAAACTGATTTTGAACAAAAAAGAGTCCTTAACCGAGTAAATTTGAATCGCCAATTCATTACTTTTTTAACATGCTCTTCGTTTTCGCTGAGTTGATAGCTATTTCCATAGGAAATGGAAATAAACACAAATAAATATTTAGCAAAATAATCCATGCATTCATAAAGTGTCTCAACCCCAGTTGTATAACCTAGAAGACTTAACGACGCTACTTGGAATATAAATTGTGAATAAAAAGTGGTACCGGTTTAACACATGAAAAAATGTACCTATTTATGTAGATACTGATTGGTATTTCGCATACCTAGTTACGTGATATTTTGCCGCTTCCCAAGTGTTCAACTGTGCATGTTCTAAGTAGTTCCTTTAGACTTTTCAGATCCGGCAGTGTTTGATACATAAGAGATCCCAATGTGTATTAAAATATATTTCACCCAATTATTATTAAGTCTCATTTTTATCAACAATGTGAAATGTTTTAGAAATTTATCTGATTATAGTAATTGCGATTTCAACTTGGTAACTTTCCTTAAATCCGAGTGGCAGACAGAACTATTACTGTCTAATCAAAATGACCAACCCTGGACATTGGCAACATCAAAATATAACAAAACAGTATTTGGTAGACATGAAGATAATCCCCGTGACCTGTCAAGAAATTTGTGTAGTGTCAATATTCTAATGGAACCAGACATCACTTTGAAATATCTTACCACTTATTTTGGAAAAGAAATAAATCGCCACCATTCAAGATTTATAGTCATTATCCAAGCCAAAATGATGAAAATGGATTCCAGATGGAGAACTAACGTTATTCTGGAAATGGTTACTCCTGTATTTATATTTGCAATGGAAATTGGGAACACGTATTCAGTTTACACGATATCTCTCTACAATACTCAAAGGGAGTCTTATATAGTTGTCCATCCTTGTAAAAAAGGGGACTCTGAATATGAATGGGAAAGACTTTTTATCAAATTAAATAGCAATCTTCATGGTGTTCAAATTGGTAGTTACTTTGAAAGCTTTCATTATGATACCCCAAATCAGATGCCAAAATGTAGGAAAACAATTTACTCAACTGCAAAAATAAAGTATTTTTGTCCAAATTCAGTGAGAGCTGTTGAATTGATGTCTGAAAAATTAAACTTCTCTGCGATATATACAAGACGATATGCAGATTTAAATCAACAACACCGACGGTGTGCATTCATTCACATGCTATCAAATAAAGAGAACCCTTATCGTAAATTCTGGTATGAAACTCTTTTCATTGAGTACTTTGAAGAGGTGATTCCATATTACTGTGAAGCCAACCCTCGATTGGTGGATGTCCCTCTATAAGTTCTGATTCAAAATACATTTGATGATTATTGCTGGTGGCTGATATTTTCGCTATTCCCGATTTCATTTTATGCTTTAGGCTTTAGAATTTCTACTTTCTACAAGAAATTAGAGTTTATTTTTGTATCCACAATAGCCGTCCTTTTAAATCAGGATGTTTCCAATAAAAAGAAACATTTTGTATTTGGTAATTGTGTCCATGGGATTTGTAATTGCTACTCAATATGAAACGTGGATAACAAGCGAGATTATTGCACCACCGGACAGAAAACAATTTGTTGACTTTAAGGAGCTCGTGGAAAACAACTACAAATTATTGTTAGAGAAAGATACTATAAGCGGCTGGGATGAACAAAGAATTGAGTTCTTTGAAAAGTATAAAATTCTGGACAAGATGAATTCGAGTGTTTACAGATTTGATTGGCAACTTATGCAACATCTGAAGAAATGAAAATGAATCCCAGGAAACTTAGTATTAAGTGGTTGACAAACGTTTCAATGAAACTATTTAACGTAGTGGTAAAAGAGGTAAGCGAGAACTACGTCCCCTTAATACCATCAATAGTATCTTCTGACGGAATTTGTATGACCGTAAAGGAAACAGATGTTGCTGAACCATCCAAGTATTTATTCAGTGATGGGTATCGTTATAGATTTCTTTTTTATTTCCAAATGATGCAAGAAAGAGGTTTTTTAAAACATTTTAAGGAACAATATGATTTCAGAAATTATTTAGCGTATAAAATATCTCATTTTAAACGGAAACATAAAGAATCTCAAAGTGTCCCTATAAACCTCACAATGAAAATGCATACAATTTTCTTTGTTTGTGGATATTTTTTACTTGGCTCTTTCATTCTACTGCTCTTGGAATGCTCGTGGCGCTATAAACCATGGTTAAAAATATGTTTTAATAGAGTTTTGAATAAATTTATAAACCTAATCAAACATGATCAACATCGTCTCAATAGAGCCAATGATATAATTGATGTGACGTCATTGAATCGCGTAAGAAATAATATACATAATCAATAAATTAAATATGCCTATTGTTGACAATTAATTTTCTATTAAATTTTTAGGTTTTAGAGATTGTTGATTCCAATTAAAATGATGGAGATTTTCTATAATTTGAGCGGAATCCAAGATCCACGTAAAATTACCAAATTTGGTCGCTTGAAATTAATCAAAATGACAACAAAAATTCAAGAATTAAAAATGCACATCAATAGGTATTTCAGATGTTATTATTTCTTATGCATTAAAAATTCTAAATCATAATTTGTAGAAGTAGGTTTTATGCCCTACATTCTCATTTTAGTAGTAGTCAATAAGTCAAGTCAAGATATCTTTTACAAATCGAGGACACCAAAAAAGTCAAGATTTAAGAATAGATACAAGTCTACTACTAACTGATTGCTCATAATATAATCATAATAATGCTTGTGAATTGGCAATGGTAATAATTTGAGTTTACTGATTGTAAACGTAAACTGATTGTAATTTGATTGTAAAATAAATTGTTTAAATTATTTTGTATAGGAGGGTAATAGATTTCTAATGGCGTAAAACCATTATAAACTAAAATATGAAACTTTCCTAAACATTATTGCAAAAAGAAAGTATGAGGCTGTTATTAAATAATTACCCATTTTACAATGAATAGCAATGATTCATACATCAACCATACTTATTATTTTATTATTGATAACATTTTACATATTTCTGTATTGGTATATATTTAAGTCACCGGTTTATTAACCAGGTTTGTGTTCACAAATAAGTATACTTAACACTAAACCACTATATCCTTTGAGTATAGTTCACAGATTCAGATTAGTAGTCACATAGAGCAAAACAAAAGAATAAAAATAAAAAATGCTCTAGAATTTGAAAAAAACCGAACGCTTTAAAAGGTAATGAGGAAATGGCTTCTTCATAAACTTCTGTACATTTAAATGATTATAATTTTAAAAATATTGTACTGTAACTGATAAGCGTCATTCGAAAAATATTTTGCGATATTTTTTATTTCTGTAATTTTCAAGCAAATGTAAATATTTAGATGCTTTTCAATTAACAAAAGGACCAATTAACGTTAACCTTATACTACAATACAAAGTTATTTAATAAATAAAATTAATAATAAGAGAGATATCACTTCGGCGTTATCGGAATGGTGCCAATAAATATCGGTATTTCTCCCTTGAAAGCTTTTGAAAGTCCGATGCGATTGTTATGTATTTCGTACTGTAAAAAAGGAAATAAAAAACCATTGAATGATTTTCTGTTGAAGTTATTATTAAAAACACGATTTATTTTTAGTATGACTTTACCTTAAGGAAGTAATTTATTTTGACGGTTTTGAAATCTTCTTTAAGCCTTATGTCCGATGTCACTGGGATGTTTGGCACCTCGAACACTTCATCATCACAAACATCGGTGACTCCTGCTGGAACTTTTTTTCCAAAAACTTGAATTTTGTTTTCTTTTTCTAGGCGAATGAGAGACTTGAGATCGTACTGGATTTTCTGAACGAGTGTGGTTTGTCCAGTCAGCTCAGCTGAACAGCCATTGACAATTTCTTGTTTCAAGCGAATTTTTCTCCAATGGCGTATCCTCTCTTGGGAAGACTAATATGAAAACTGACAGCTCCGCTTTCAAACCACAGAAAACCAACCTTGGCTTCCTCTTTTAATTCAACTGGTTTTTTTGCCTCTGGAATTTTGTTCAAATCGCAGACCCCAACAACAGAAAATGTTCCACGTCCTTCAAAAATACGTTTTCGCTACCCCAGAGGGTAAGGTAGCCTTGAAAAAATATTCCATGCGGCCATAGGTCGTCTTAAATGACGATGGTATATTTTTGGCCAATTCATAGCGAAATGGATATTCATACTTTATTATTTCGACTCCGTTTTCATTGTTGTAAGTGCTTTTCACCAGTTTCTCTGGGTTTCAAAAAATATTTTAATTAGCGTTCTGTTTAAAGGACATGGCACAAAAAATGCCCAAAGCGTTAAAAAATAATAATAGATCAATATTATGCTTAAATAAATAAAATATACTAAATGCTCAGACAATAATATAAATTACATCCGCAATTTTATGGAATAAATATTGTATTGTTATGTTTTAATTAAATAGGTATACAACTAATTCGCAGAAAATGTTCTTTTCTATATATTCACGAAAGTGCTTAATTCAAGAAAATATTTTGGTAAAACAATAAATATTTTATAGGTTCCTATAAATTCATATTTATTTTTAATTTAGTTACTATTCTTTCTTATTGGGTCATCACATTATAATTAAAACATTCCCAATAATTAAATAGCCAATATATTCAGCCCAAAACTTCAGACCAAACAAAAATTGATAACAATAAACGATGTACTACTACTATTTACAAAGTTATTTCTTCCAACCATAAATTTTAAGAATAAAATAAATAAATAATTTTACCTGTGTAAAGTTTGGCGTCTTCGTTAATAAAATAAACAATACTAGCAGAGGGATTATCGTCAGTGTCCTTTCCAAGTTTTAAATCGATGGTGGATATGCCTTTACAACGAACACGTAAAGCTGTAAAGCAGAAAAGCAGATAAATTGTATTATATAGGATCTGACACTTTGTTAATAATCGAATTGCTTTTGATTAATAGCTAGTACTACTATGAAAAAAGTTTAAACAAAATAATAACCTTTTATCAAGCGGAGATTAGCTTCTTTGTCAGATTCTACAATTACATGTCCTAAAATTATATCTCCAGCGAAAAAGGACTTGTTGGTTTTGTTAAACAGAACTTCGACTGTTGTTCCCATTGCTACTGTTAACTGGGATAAACTCAGAATAACAGTTTTACACAGCAAGTATATACAAACGGAACGGTCGATATAAAAAATCCATATTGATAAAATGCACAAATACAACTTGCGCTATTCTTGTCTAGACTCTGGGGAGACAAGCAGATAGCCTGGATATAATTGTCTGGATTATCCCCGTATCTGTTTTCTTTTTGTCTTGATTCCCTAGCTCTTTCATGAATGCGTTATGAAGAATATGTAATATTGATTTGGCACTGCAGTGCAGTGGTATAAAAGCTACTGACGGCAGAAGAGAAATGAAATTGTGTGAGTAATCAACTTCACCACTTTGAGGTAGGGCCTTATGTGTGGAATCATATTGTGATGTGGATATTCTGCTAAAGTGCTAGGGAAAGAGGGAAGTGGGATGGGAACCCGGATTGCGGATTGTATACGGAAGGCGCAGAAAAGAAAATCAATACGCTCTTCTACTTATGTATGCCACTCGAGAGAAAAGTTTTCCTATAACAATAGAATTCCCTAAAGGAAATTGCAAATGTCATACTCGGGAATCGTGCTCAGCCAAAATGTTTGCCAAATGAATTTTCCATGAATGAGACCATGTAATTTAATCAAAACTGAATTAAGTAGGACGAGACAACTTCGTGCTTGAAATGCACACATCATCACTATTCTGTAGAAAGTGAAGCAGAAAAGTTTTGCCTGTGTGTGAGCCGCTCAAAAATAAATCGATAGTAATAAAATAGAACCTTGTGCACGATAGACACAGGTACGAAATTGATCGCTTATTTAAGCAATCTTTTCATGATTTATGCCAATGATCGACAATATCCTTAAGAATATATATCCGCCATTGCCGCAGCCAGGGGGAGGGCAGGGGGTCCGTCTTAAAACCCAAAAATTAAATAGTATATATTTTGACTTACATTTTGTCGCCCCCGCCCCCGAAATTATTTTCTGGCTGCGGCTCTAATATCTGCATATTCTTGTATTGACAACGTAAAATTCAAAGTTGATTTTTGTAAGCTTTTTATATTTCGCATGATTTTATATTGTCCAGGAAAAAAATAATTTTGCCCAAATTAACCATTCTCCGTAACTCCAATTATTTTAATTTTCCAAATGGCGGAATTAAATATTGTAAACTGACTAATACGTACTAATTAATACTGAGTTTACCATTAAAACTAAACTACTTTCTAAATAAATTTATTTAATTTAATCAGTTAAGTACTAGGAATAGATTTTGTTGAGAAATGAAATGCTAGAAAATGTGCTAATATACCTGCAAACCAGGCCAACTGTATCAACAATTAACATTATTACTTAGACATTATCACTACCCAAATATTGTTTTCTAAGCGATTTTGATTAATGTAGAATTTGATCGAAGTTTGTCATGATTTTTGTATCTACTAAAAATCAATATTTTTGTGAAGTTATTTTGCCTGCTTTGAATTTCTGTTCCATAAAAATAAATTGAAGTGTTTTATCATTAGAATATAATAACGCCTTCTCGGATTTGATTTTCTGTAAAAACGTTCGTTAAAATAATTGAATTTCGGTAGCATTAGTACAACTAGATACTTTGGATTTTGAATTTATCATTTTACTACGGGTATATACATGATTATATCTTTCCGTAATTTGCAGTGAAGGAAATGTTATGACAAAACAAGTTTAATAATGCATATTGCTTTCTCTCTCATTGTTGATTGTATTTTTTATGTCAAGAAAGCTTTTGTTTACATACTTTCCATTCAATTGGCTCTTGAATGCTTATTGTTCGGCAAAATGGTATATAAACATTGGAAAATGTAATTTAAGCTTTCTTATTAAATCATACTTCGTGTGACAGACAAAAATATTAATACAATAGTTTGTTAACTATTTTTTTAAATCCTTTCTTTGGTAAAAATGTATGTTCTAGGCACAAGTTTTGTGACAATTATTGCTGTTTATTATGTTAATTCGGCTGTAACAAATACACATCCGGATGATTGGCATAAAAGGGATAGAAGGTCGCCAAATTGTGGTCATTCCAATTGCGATTTAAATATCAAAACTACCTACCACCAAACTTTTAATGCTCCAGTTGAATTTAATCAGTATGTTGAAAACAATTGTGGCACATCGTGTGGAAATGGTAATATTTTTTTACGATTTTTACCGTCTATTGTAAACCCTGACTAAATATCGGAATATTACTTTTTGATAATAATAACTATTATAAATATAATTAATCTAATATATAATAATACTTCCCATCATATAATACTTGTACCTAATAACGTGATCCTAGTGAGCATTTACTTATATCTATTAAAGAAATATTTTAAATAACTAAAACTTACCTAACTAATTATGAAAAGCTGTAGAAACGCCAACAACGCCAACAAGGCCTGTGCTAAAGACAAAGGTCTTTCCTCTGCAATACGAAATTGGAACATTTGGTTTAGATTTCTACTATTTGATGGATGCTAGCAATACATTTGAAAAGGATCGAAAAATACTGTCAGGGCTGGCTCCCGATTTGGTCAGAGCAATTAAAACATTGGCGCCTGATGCTCAAATTGGATTTGGACTTTTTGGCGACAAGGAAGGTGACCCGGAAAAGTAAGCCGTACATGGTTATGAATATTTATTGTGAACTAAGGCGTCGAAAAAGAGATATTTATTTTAGTATTGTATTTGATTTCTAGCTACGGTTTATATAATAAGATGCCGTTATCAAAGGATACGTCTAATTTTGGGTCCGTTGTCAATAGCACAGTAACAATAACTGCCAGTAAGTAAATTCTTATACCTAATGTACATGTTATTTAGATTTGTATTCCTTGTAAATAAATTTTAAAACTATTACATGAATGCAAAGTAAATGTTACCATTTTCCAATCGAATTTTGCACAAGTAAGCATGTAGATTTAGTTGAATAGAGAAATATCAATTTTAAATTTTTATTACTTATTATTTAATGGTATTGAAGCCATAATAATTAAAAAAGAAATAATAAATCACTTGGAATGAAGCATAGTAAAATAATTTCGAACCTGGAATTTAATTTCGTTGCTATTTTGGATAAAATGTATCTCTAATACTTTCAACTTTACGAGTTTTATTAAAAATTTTAGTCTCTGCTTTTTAATGCCAACAAATGTTACAATGTGCAATTTAGCTAATAACTGTGATGACTTTTTAATATTACTTTATCTGACATTGAAATTTTCACTGTTCTTATCGGTAGTAGTAGCTTTCAATGTAGTTGGCAGTTCAGTACATTACTTATCCTTATGAACAGACCCAGATTGGTCTGAAGATGCGTTAAGTGGACTACATCAGGTGGCTGCTTGTCCACAAATTAATTGGAGAAACAATACACTCAGGATGATTCTTCTTACAACTGACGAGAAATACCAAAAGCCAAAGAAAATAGTGAGATAAATATATTAATAGAAATGATGATTTGCCATAGTAATGTAACTAATGATTATTTTATAATGAACTAGACCCCCAGCACAGTTTTGCCCCTCGTACTATTAAGCTTTAAATCTCGGAATCGAATTTTTCTAGAATAAATTTATATAGAAACGGATTAGATTGATTACATATATAAATATATAGGTAAATTTTTTGCTCCATCTAAATGGTGGTATCGCTGGCCATAGACGTTTAAATTGAAAAACCAAAGACAATTCCTAACATAAGAACATCTGAATAAACGCTATACCATATATACATATTATTATTCTTTGCAGAAGAATAGTGACCGAAGGATTAATATTATCGTTTAAAAAAAAAACAGATCTCCCTTGACTTACAAAATGGAAATAAAATCAAAGTGAGCGTGCAAAATCACTCACCACTGTTTTCAAAGGTTTTCAGGTTCACTAACATACGGGTGGACGAACGAACAGACTGCGCGGTTCTATAAGCTAGTTTCTCAAGGCGAGCTATTAATGGCCTCTAAAATCCTTAAATATACAGAAAATAATTTGAGCGAACACCATTTTGTCTATTTATTGTCAGCACTATAGTAGTCTATTCTAATTTAATGATGGCAAACTGTTTTGTCAAATTGGGGATTTTCATCATAAAGTTAGTTACTGGGGGTTAAATAATTTTCTCTGTTTGCTTAGTTCAAGGATAATTTCGTGAAAATTTTATTCTTTTAAAACATAAATTATTATTGACATATATTGACATTATACAGAAACCTGAGTTCGACGAACTGTGCCATCTTGATGCGAATGGAAAATTTGGTGGCCCAACGTACGCGGGATTAGACTACCCAGAGGACAAGCATATTAAAAACATTTTACAACGCAATGCAAACCGAGTTATTTTTGCTATTAAACAATTAAAGAATTACACCCCAAGTGTACAAGAAGTTTATGAAGAGTTGGCAAGAAAAATCGATCCAAAGCCAATAATACTTGAGCTAGAGAAGGATTCTCAAAATGTCATAAAAGTTGTTGAAGATGCATATAGCCATGCTACAAAAGCAGTAATACTTGAAACTATTTTGCATGGTCCCAAGTCGATTATTGATCAAGCGAAGCTAAATATCAGATGTGACCACAAACCTCATGGTCGTGACCATGAAGAGGAATTCGTTGATTTAACTGATCGTAAAGCCTGCATTCCAGAAAACGGCAAAGTGGCCTACGAGATCGAAGTTACCTTACCGTGTCCCGCTGAGCTGAAAGACATGAGCTTGGTAGCAAATGTCCAAGGACACTCCAAATGGATAACTATAGACCTTAAAAATGTATGTCGTTGAATTTAGTTTGCGTATTGCTGACTCTGTGTAAATTTGTTGAATAAAGATTTGGTTGTTAATGTTTTTATTTTACAAACTTTCTGGAACAACTTATTGTGACTGGGTTATGTCTTCAGGTTTATTTAAAATATTTAAATTAGTTTTGAAAATGGACCAACTCCGAACAAAATGGACTTTAGTATTCCTAAACATAGTCCCAATATTAAACAGAAGGACAGTCTCATTTAAGAAATACATAATATTTTTGTGGCTAGGAAAATCAAAAAGTTTGGAATCGGGCAGGTTTTTCATTATATTTATTTTCAATCGTTTTTATTTTTTATTCATATTATTTTTTGAAGTTCGTAGTTGTTTTGAGGTACTCGAGTTAAACCATTATACGTCAGATATTTCAAAATGTGATTATGTAATAACCACATTGTTCGGATTGACAATGTTTATAATCTTAAGTTTTAATAGTACTTTCTAAATGCATTACTTTCTAGTCTGTATTTCTTATTTTTGTATATCTAACTCACCGTTAGTACAAAAATAGAAAGTTAATTAGAGTTGTGTATTGAAGTGAAAGAGTTTTTATTTTTGGATTATGAATATATTTGTTAAAATGTTACGCTTAATTTTTATAGATCTGATTGCTACTTATTACGTTAATTCAAAAACCTTGGATAAAAAAGATCGAATTGGTGATAGCAATTGTTGTTTAAATTTCACATCAATCTACTACCAAATGTTTAATGCTCCAGTCAGCTTTAATCAGTACACTGAATTAGATTGTGGATCATCTTGCAATGGTGAGATTTTATTAAATGATTAAGTGATTGAATTTAATTATATGCTATTTTTACATGTATCGACTTCTACTAGGGAATCACTTCTAAAAAACTTAACTCCTAAAGCACTCCTACAGTCAGTGACAGCTAATACTATATAGGTGCAATGCATCATCCTCTGCATACAATTCAGTTTAAGATAACATTACAGTTACTATTAAAGATTTTGAATACTAAACTGATTTGTAAAGTAATCGCAGAGTTACGAATAAATGGTGTTTAAAAGAAAACTCTAAAAAATTAAAAACTTGAAAACAGATTTAGGCCACAATTCTTTGAAAAATTTAATAATTGCTTTTAAAATTTAGAAATGCCAATTGGTCATTTAAGCGCATCACACTAATTATTTACTACATTTACGAAAATATAAAATAACTAGTTGAGTCTTAGCCCATAAAGTGTGCTAGGAAATGTAGAAATCAGTAAATTTCTAGTGACTGCGCATTGGCCCGAATTTCATAAACAGTTGATTGGACTCAGTACTGATAGTCTAGTCCTTGCTCATTAATTACAAGATATTACGGACATATATACAAACCTTTATACAAGAATAGTGAAAGGATTCCATGCGCATGTCCCACTTTACGTTTATATAGAGTAAAGATGATACACGAGCTGTTATTATTTATTATTATGTATCGTAACGGTATTGCAATTGAAATGGTGTAACTGGGTAACCTTGTCTCACTATAGACTGCACCAAGCGCTTGTAAGACCTGCTTTGAACCAAAATGTAAATTGTTTTACTTAACGTTTTGAATTTTAATTAACTGGTATTATTTTATACAGGTCGACTTTCACCAGAACCTATTTCTAACATACCTCGACCTCAGGATCCTCCATCCATTACCCTTCCTCCTAATGAATCAAGTCCCAAAACAACTACTCCAACCAAATCTCCATCTACAACTGAGCCTCCAGTCATTACAAGAACTAAGATATTTCCTGTGGAGCATGATATTGGAATAATGAAACTGGATCTGTACTACATGCAAGATGCCACTGAAACATTTAACTCACATCGTGCACAGTTAGCGAAATTGGCTCCACGGTTTATCGCAGATGTTAAAGCATTATCGAAGGATGCTCAGATAGGATTTGGGTTATTTGGTGACAAATATCCTTATAATATTAACAGGTTGCCATTTACATCACTTTCTTATCTGAGTATGGGAGAATTATTTTTACAAATTACATATAACTGGAAATTCTTGAAGATAAAACAATAATTATGCTTAAAACAGGAGCTTTTAATTTATACGATTTTTGTAAAGGTTTGACAGGTAACTACTTTTAAAATTTATTTAGCTACGGCTTCCACAACATTATGCCACTAACAGCAGACGCATCAAAGTTAGGAAAAACTGTGAGCAATGTCAAACATCTCTACGGGGGTAAGATTTGACCTACTTTAAAACAATGTAAAATGGTTCTACAACAAATATCTTTGAAATAAACTACTGAAAATGATCCCCATGAAAGTCCTTAAGGTGTCCCCTTGATATTCCTAAAAGAGATTAGTAGACTATATAGCACACAATATCGGCTGGATATTTAATTACAATAGGTGACGACGACCCTGAGGATCCCTTGACTGGTATCCATCAAGCAGCAAAATGCATATCAGAAGTAAAGTGGAGAAATGATTCGACCCGACTGCTGTTACTGACTACGGATGAAGATTACAATCAAGTAAAATCTGTTGTGGGGGATGTAGGTAACTTTAATAAACTTGAAACGTTTAAAATATATAACTGAAGTCTTTTAAGTATTTTTATAAACTTCCAGCATCCAAATTCTGTTAGGAAAATTTTCAACGGTAGCAATTGTTATCTCGATGCAAATGGAAAGTTTACCGGATCCTACTACGTTTGGCAGTCAGCATATCCAACTGTAGAAGATATCAAAAGTGTGCTGAAAGAAAATGCCATCAAAATCATTTTCGCCATTTCAAATTCAGCAAGAAAAAGAGACGCGACTAAATATATTCGACAGCGATATCAAGATCTTGCAAATCAATTAGATGCCCCAATACCAATTGTGATACATTTAGAAAAGAATTCCGCCAACATCATTCAAGTAATGAAAGAGGGCTACAGGAGATTTCATGAGACGGCTGTTATTGAAACAACGCTAACTGGGCCTCAAGATGTGATCGAGAACATAATAGTTGAACCCACTTGTAGAATTACTTCTCGTCGCGGTAAAGAAAAAGTATTCAGCAATATATGCGACGTTCCTGCTAACCAAAAAGTAGGATTTGACATTTCAGTGACAATGCCATGCAATTTGGATATCACAGGAGTTAAACTGACGACTAATATTCAAGGATGTGCCAAATGGGAAGTTTTGGATATTGAGTCTGTTTGCAACGGAAATGATCTGCATTTTACATAGATATGTATGTAATTGTAATGCTTATCAAAAAATCTTTATTAACATTATTCAGATAAACGAGACCAGGAAAAAGCACAAATGAATTATTAAACTATTTTGGAAGAAATATTGCTATCAAATTAACACGACGTCGTTCATGAGCGTAAATGATTGCCATATCTATACCGGTGTAGGTTTATATACTATATCGTCCCTTAAGGATCGAAAAAGCCTCTATCCACTTTCAGATTGGTGGACGAATAAGCCTATATCCATTTTTTGTTTGGTGGACGAATAAGCCTATATCCATTTTTTGTTTGGTGGACGAATAAGCCTATATCCATTTTTTGTTTGGTGACGAATAAGCCTATATCCAATTTTCGTTTGGTGCAGGAAATAGCCTCTGTCATCTTACAGCATTACGTAAAGTTGTCGGGGCACAGTAAGAATAAACAAGTTGACAAAATGAAGTATTTATTATTTTTATGTTGATACTTGAAATATATCATGCTAGAATGTACATAAGCATTACCAAATTTTTGCTAATTACACAATAAGACAAAACTAAACTTTTAATGACACAAATTCGTATTTTGATATTGGATAAAACTGAACTGGCAGGAAGGAAGAATAAAAGTTCAATATTTCCGCCACCCATTTTAACTATGTATCAATACGCCCCTACAACTTTACAAGCAAAGCTGCAAGATGACAGAGGCTATTTCCTGCACCAAACGAAAATTGGATATAGGCTTATTCGTCCACCAAACAAAAAATGGATATAGGCTTATTCGTCCACCAAACAAAAAATGGATATAGGCTTATTCGTCCACCAATCTGAAAGTGGATAGAGGCTTTTTCGATCCTTAAGGGACGATATTATGTATCAGGAAATTTTCGTGCCAATGCCAGGACACAGCAAATGAGAATTTCTGAGTTGTGATTATTAACACTAGTTCACAGTAAATAATACTATTGAATTTCAAAACGTTTAGGAATCAAAATTTGGTTTAAATTCCGAAAGATGTTAAATGTAGTCTAGATACTTCCGATTAGGGTTTATTGTTTTATTTAATACTAAGCTACCATTACGGTTGCTATTTAATTTTGAGTCAACCTTTTGGTTGAATTTTAAAATATTCTAATGCACCAATGAACTCAGAACGTAGTTCATTTTTCTGCAATATGCTAAATACATGCATAGCTATACTCCAAAGCTCCCATCAAATGCATTTTCTTTACACACTAACTATTTAGATTTGGCTCTCCCTATCACAGATGCATGGATTAAATATAAGAAAAGTAATAAAAATTTGTGTTCCCATTAAAATAAAACGTTTAAACTTTGACTAGAGTTTTAAAAATCCCCTACTTCCCTAAACACCAAATGGACATAAAAGTGTAGCTAAGACATTCACCAAGAAAAAATGTGCCGTCCCCGGTTGTTTAAACAAAATTACAGGTAAAAAATTAGCGATCAATTGATCAGCATCCGCCAATAGGTTGTTTGATTATGTTCAAAATGTTTCTATGTGATATTTACCACGTTATTTAAGTAATTTTAACAGCAATTACCCATTTTAGTGATTAGGTTTTGCCATTAAAAAAGCATACAATATTTTTCAATTTAAGGGTTCCTTACACTTAGTCGTAATTCTCGTAATTCTCATTATTCAATTCTAATTAATTACGTTACAAACTATCTCAACTTATGCCTGGTACCATGATAACCTATTTGAAGTATTCTTTCATGTGTGTATAATTCAATGTCGGCTATGCGACAAGATGACTGTTGGGTGAACTATTATCGCTTCATTTTTAATAATTTTAGAGATTATCAAACGTATCAGCTAATTTCTGGCACGATTTGTCTTTAATAAAATGTATACAAATATAATGTAAAAGTAGTTTTGAAGTACCGAGATTGTTTTTAATTGACAACTTACCAGTTCTGTTGGTTAGCGACAATTAATATTTCTAGGCCAAAGTTTACGCTTCGAGTTTCACAGTACCCCAAAAAATTTAGAAAATTATTTCATCTGGTACCAATCTATTAATTAAAGATTTCATTTGAATGTTCCACCCTAAATCCTTCTAAATATTCTTTAGTGTCAAAACCTGATCGTCGTCGAAAGTTTTCACACAATTATGGGGTGGACGCTAATGAGATAGTCCTAATCTTTCATTTGAACGCAATTTCCAAATTTTCGTTTATTGGTTCTCTTCTTTCCTGGGTATCACAATCTGTTTTAGATTACGAAAGATAGAAGCCCATATTTTGTCCTTTGCCTGTTGTCAACTATTAATTGCAAACAAATTGCTTGTAAACATACATTTGTTAGAAAAATAATGGTTATTAATGGGCGACCGATTTTGTACCTTTAGGGAAACTTATTGGCATCTTACTCGTCCTGCCAGTGGTTAGAGCGGTTACTGTGGAACCTTCCAGGCCAAAATAGTTTACGTTTGGGGTCTAAGATTACACCAAAAACCATTTATATAATATCTTTTATTGATTTTCTTTCATCATTTTGCGACACTATTTGTCAAACTTTATATAACCCAACGGTTGTATAACACAGGATTTGAAAATGACTTGCATTGGAAAATATGGAAAGTGCAAACTCAGGGGAAAAGTTGGCCTAATATCTTTACGGGAGTAACCTTTCTCAATTACGAAAAATAAATGAACAATTTTAAATGCATATTTTTAATCTTTAACTTATGATATCCCTCATCGAAAAATGATGATGTAAAAACAGCTTTTCGTCATTGTTCTATTTGAACTCACTAGCTTTGGTTATAACGGGGCCTGGGTCCTGTTACTGTCTAGTTATTATAATCGCGTAGTTAGATAAATAGTAAAACTTCACAAATTTGAAAAACGAAATGGATGGAGAATTTGGATTTGAAAATCTCACTTCGTAAATAAGATAGGCAAATTTAATTAAAAAATTTGATTAGCAATTGGCAAGTATTTTAAATTGATTTCGACTACGATGCGAAATAAAAAATTCAAAAAAACATCATCTGCATGCAATAGTTTTGTAATAACACAATCGCTTATGTAAAATAGTATCCATGCATAATAATATTATATATGTGTATGTAGAAAAAGTTGACTAATAATTCTCGAGGATATTTACAAGCATACTTTTTAGCTTTTTACTAACTAATGTACCGTATTTAACTATTTTTTTTCATCTAAATTACGTCATTCTGTAAAGTAGGAATAGGAAACGACACACATGTTGTTTTGTAGAAACCGATTGATGTCAACAAAGTTCTTCACTTCTAAGGAGCAGAACCTGCCGGGACTAACACACAGGTATGATATGAATATTTGATGATAACTTATATAGACACTTCTGCCAGACAAATTTTATTAGATTTCATTAGACGTTATTCTGCAGCACCAAAGCTGCGGATAGGTTAGGTTAGGTTAGGGTAGTATTTGTATTTAGTAATATTCCAAATGAAATAAAATGTTAATAAAAGGTCACATTTTCCTCACTCTTTTTAAAAATCATATATTTTGAAGTTAAAATTTAAATTCATTTTTTGAGATGAAATTCCATATCAAAAAATAAAGTTTAGATTAAGATGTACTGAAATAATTTGTCTCAACTATTTACCCGGTGAAATGTTATTGTTTGATTGTTCATTATTATTTGTTCATATTTGTTCATAATTTTACACCGAACATGTAGAAGAAAATTTCAATGTCGAACATAATATCTTTTCCTAATTTGTGCAGATAAATTTTGAAAAATTGATAATGTGTCATGTCAAAAATATCGTTGTTGTATAAAACGTTGGTGATATTTTCAATTTCTATTTGTTTGATGCAAAATTTCCAATTTTCCCTTATGGTATACAGGTACACATGTTCTCTCCATAATTATTATATAATGTACGTTTATGTTGGACAATGTTTATGTTAATCTAACTTTCTACATCCATACACGTCATACTTTCTACTTACAGATTTCTATGTACTAAGTAATACACAGTGAGTACAAACACCACAAAGACAACTTTCGTTTGCAATTTAAGCATTTTTATTTTGGTTTAAATTATGAAAATCTTGGTTCAAACAGTTTACATAACTCTTGTTGAACAGATTTTTATCTACTACGTTAGTTCAGGGTTAGTTAAAAGAGGGTATACTTATTTCAAAGCATGGGATAGTTCACCTAACTGTAGAAAATCTAATTGCGATTTAAATATCAAGACAATCTACCATCAAACATTTAATACTCCAGTGAGTTTTAATGAGTACGTTGAGTCAAACTGTGGATCTTCCTGTGGAAATAGTAAGACTTGATCAATATTGATCATTTTCTTGCTTTATACAAAATAATAAACAATTTTATTTACTAATACAGTAACGTTTCATGCAATAAGAGCCTCTTAGGTATCGAAAATATTGTTTCCCAGGGAGACAGGTTATGCCACTTTCATTAAGTTTTACACACTTCAAAAAATTTACATATTTTGATCAATATTTTTAATGTTTTTCGATATTTTCCAACTTTTCCCCCGAAATTTTCAAAATGTGACTCAGATTAGTTCAAAATCAAATTAGTTTAAGTTTTGTCCCTGGAAACTTCAACATCTTTCCGAATTACTTGATTCAAATTTTGACAACAACGCTAGATTTCTTTGTGGGAGTTGTTATCAGGGGCTTTCAAACCATGCTTAGGCCAAACTACAACAGGACCCAATAATGGCCAAAGTGTGATATAACCGACCATTATCACTAGCAAATTATGCCTATAATTTCGTTCCTTTTCAGATCATAAATTCAGCGTTTTGTTACTATTTTTTATGCGACCAATTACCTCCGCTACGTATGTAATTAGTGATTTTAGTGATTTTGGCGAGTGACATGATGTATAGATGTTGTATACTGGGAAATAATATATAAGTATCATGGTGTATAAGTATATAAGTTATTTGTTTTGGATATTCTCATCTAGGCCATGAATAATTTTATGAAATACACATTTTTCAGAAATACCGGATTTCCAAACAATAAAAACAAAAACTTTCTCAGTCGAATTTGATATTGGAAAAATGGGACTAGATTTCTACTATTTAATGGACGGAACATGGACCTTTTTAAAGGATAGAAAATTTTTAAATACTCTAGCTCCAGAATTCGTCAAAACAATTCAAAATTTGTCCCATGATTCGCAAATAGGATATGGATTATATACTGACAAATACGGTCAACCTGAATTGTATGTTATAGTTTAATTTTTAACATGAATAATAGTTATATATGCCAGAGCCGGCCAATTCTGCTATAAAGGCCAAGTAGACAGCTACTTGGAGCTTAGCCTACTGAAAATGTGAGGTTCTCTAATTTATTTAATATAATATGGTTCTAAAATGAGGTATATTGTGCAATTTTAAAAGCAAAAAATAAAAAAATGCATAAAACTAAATTCAATTTACTTAACCATTTATGGCAAAATTGGTACTAGGTTTTCTAAGAACTAAATCAGAGCTGAGTACTGAGATTGCTAACATTGCTTGCTTTTTTAGGTAAAAATTTCCTACTGTTTATGGTATCGGTGTAGGACCAGTAGTTTGAGATCCTTCAGCCTATTTATAGAAATTTGAGGGTTAATAATTAGAAAAAAGTTATTTAAAGCCGGCTATGATTATTGTTATAGCTAAATGGAACATATTTTGGAGTCTAATTTGATTTTTTTCTGTACTTAGCTATGGTATACATAATAAATTGTCTTTGACAAAAAATACTTCAAATTTTGTTTCGGTGGTCCAATCAAATATAACAAATGGTGGTAAGTAAAATGTTTTGAGTGTTAATGTTTCATTCTTATCAAGACAACCAAGATTAATGACTCCAATAAAATTCGAATACTACTGTAAACAGGCCGGGATTATTCGGAAGATTCGTTAACTGGAATACATCAGGTTGCTGTATGTCAATCAAAAATTAATTGGAGAAGCAATACTCTCAGGATGATATTGGTAACAACCGATGAAAAGTTCCAAAAGCCAACGGGAAATGTAAGATATCAATTACATGATCAAATTTTTCGTGTTATTTACACAATAATATAAATTCTGGTTTCAAGCACCTAAAACTTTGACTTACTTGGGGCAGGAGTTGTAGTCGAGCATTTAAAAAGTCAAGTGTATCATGTCATTAATAATGTGTCGGGATTTAGTTGGGTATCAGATGTCCTGTCCAGACACCTAAAATTTATAATGCGCATTTTGTCCACCAACATGAACAAAGTACATACAAATGACCAAAATATCAACACTGGTTAATTACCAGATATAGAAAGAGGGAGATGCATTTTAAACATTATTTTGGAAATTTTAATTGTTATTTCCTTAAAAACTGTTCTAAATTGTGAATTATAGAAAAAACCTTACGATAGGCTATGTCATCTTGATGCAAATGGAATATTTACTGGAACTGAATACACCGACGTTGACTACCCAACTGAAGATGATATAAAAGCAGTCTTAAAAGATAATGCAATTCGAGTTATTTTTGCTATAAAAGAATTAGTGAATTACACTGTAAGTGTAACAGACACATATCGGATGTTGGCAAGTAAAGTATCTCCACAACCAATAATTCTTAAATTGGAAGAAGATTTGAAAAATATAATACAAGTTGTGAAAGACGCATATGAAACTGCTACAAGATCAGTAGTCCTTGAAACAACTCTCGAAGGTCCGAAATCAATTATTGATCATGCTGCTTTAGCTGTGAAATGTCACGATGACTCAATTCCTGATTCTGGCCGTTCAAATGAGTTCAGTACCTTAATAGATAAAACTGATTGTAAAGTTACAACAAACGGAAAAGTGGGTTTCGACATCCAAGTCACCCTTCCGTGTCCATTAGAATCTAAGGATGTTAGTTTAAAAGTAAATGCTCAGGGACATGCTAAATGGCAACTTTTTGATCTTAATACCGTGTGTAATTGAAATTACTAACCATATTTTATACCATTTAGTCTACTAAGATTTAAATAGTCGCGAATGATTCAAACCGCCTTTGGAATCATTTGTCAGAAAGTTCAAAATGAAAAATGCCGTCTTAAAACATACGCAAAAATTTTAAATCTATAAAAACATTCTAAAAAGTTTAAACATATTTGTAACAAAGTATTAAGAATAAAACAAATAAACTTTGCCCAAAAAATTAAGGATCGATTTACTAATTTCGACGTGGAAATGTTTACAGACGCAAAAATTACTAAAGTCAGAGATTTTGGAATGTAAAAAATTTCTATTTTTATTTCACGCATAACAATAAGTCCACCACAGGTTAGCAGTGTTTCAAAATTAACCATAAACATGATAATGCTTGGTTCCTTTCGAAATCGGTTCAGGCATACTTGGGGTTACTAGCTACTATATTATTACCTAAAACAATAAAATTCCACCTTGGGTTGTATTTAATCATTTTAGAATCTTTATTATACATTTATTTTATACTATATACATTTCAATAGATTTTACATATCATGAGTATAAGCGAAAAAAGTTTTAAAGCAAGATGAATAATTTAGAAAGGAATATTTTAGTAATGAACTATCATTAAAATTTATACAATTTGTATTTAGCAAGAAAAGTCACCAATTTCATTTAAATATTCCATGACACTTTTGTATAACTCTTTCTAATGTTTTTACTCGGCATACTCGGCAAGTAATTAATTTTGGTTGAGAGAGCATAATATAGTAATCATAAGCGACACTTACAGCATGTGAGCGACTTGCGACTACATGATCATAAGCGACAAATTTCTTATTATCCTATAAGATACCCTTGAAAGACTGAATAAACTGTTAAAACTATAAAATTTCCATTGCAAGAAATGTGTTTAAAATTTTAAGGCACAATAGATTACTATAAAAATGACTTTCAGATGTAAATACATGTCAAAACCGTTATACACGATATGTAAAACTATTACAACTGCAATCACATTCACATCTATACTTTAGTCGCACAACTATCTATTTCAATGTTCGTTGTATCACAAATACGTAGGCTACATACCTATATACTGCACTATTTAAAAATTTGACATTCCACACAGTATGAAAGAAGTAAAGAAAATACTTAAAAATCAAAATTGTCGCT
Source organism: Tomocerus qinae (assembly GCA_020055645.1). Classification (NCBI taxonomy): domain Eukaryota; kingdom Metazoa; phylum Arthropoda; class Collembola; order Entomobryomorpha; family Tomoceridae; genus Tomocerus; species Tomocerus qinae. The sequence continues at coordinate 43,519,817 of CM034546.1, read as the reverse complement.
TATGATAAAATGGCCTTTGTCACTTTTGACAAAATGGACCTAATTCATTTTAGAAAATGTGACTTATGATGATAATATGACTCTCAAATTTCGAACCTCAAAAGAAATATTTCCCTTGTAGCTATATTAACAAGTCGTACACTGTTCAAAAGCCTGTTTAAAGGCCTATAAACAGACATCATATAATATTATGAAATTTTAAACCCACAACTAAAACTTCAACATTTCTTATGACCCATGTTTTAATTTTGAAATTATAAATTACAAAATGAATTTTTGGATTAATATTAATATATAAGGGCTCTGTTTATATCGTTTATATAGGTATAGACTATGATGTGTATGTATAGTATAGCCATAATGTGGTTCCAGAGGACCCAGGCATATATATACCAGTGCCCCAATTCACCATAAATGGTGTTGTTTATGATGATTTGAGCCCTCAACCTTCGAACCCTTGAAATGGTAAAATTTCCAGCATTTAATATCCATTGTCAACTTACGGTTATAAATCAAAATTAAATAGTAGGTACTTTCACTGCAGCCCAATTGTGCATGAAATTGAGGTTGTGTTTTAAAGCAAAGTGTGTCTTCATTTGCCAAACCGGGTAACAAAAGGACATATTCACGTGAACTGTTTGGAGATTTAAGGCTATCTCCACGATGCGCAGAACAGTGATAACACGTCCCGGGGAATAAAAAGTTGCCATATTTTTCACAACATGTACCACATATTTTCTGAGGGCTTATTGTGGCCCTGTTTTCCAAATAATTCCCCCAATTTTTCAAAATGAAATAGTTTTTGGAGTGGGAGAAATAAATGTGAATTTGATAAATTCGTCTCGTTCTCTGTAGTATGAAACATTAAAAGAAATAGGCCCACAGTAAGCCCTCCAGAATTTTGTGCCCTATTTTTTGAGGTACTGCAGCATTCCTTGTTGAATGTCGAGGTCACTCACAAGGTCATCAGGACGGACACCATCCTCGCTCTGCTTATATGCAGCTCAGAAAATGAGCTAGGGGGTGCTCCGGAAGAAGAGCGTCAGAGGAAGATGGACGAAGCGGTCGCTGGAAGAATCGTCATAGCTAAGTACAACAAAAAAAATTACAAAATCTCGAACGTCGATCAAATCTACATTTGATCATAAGAAATACGGCAAAATAAATACGTTTTTTATCGACTACTCTACCAAAAAGCTTACGACCTGTAAATTACAAGTATAAAGGACAACCTTTACTGAAGGCTGAACTGAAGAAGCAAGACATCCATCGTGAAGGTGTTAGTCCCATTCCCATTCTCCTTGTTCCAAAATTTTGCCATATCACTGGCCTGGATGAAGAGCAGCGGGATGTACGGAGTACGGCGCGGAAGATAGAGCGGACTTGTCTGAACACTTGCATATTATTATGACTCCTGTAAAACGAGTTGATGCTATCAAAGATTTGATACGCCGAGTTACGGTCCATGATCAGGCGAGTAGTAATTATTGCTAATTAAATGGTACAGTACGTAGTATTCATTCTCCATTCAATATTATGGTTCCGCTGCCATAGTCCTCTCTTTGTATTCGAAAGACAATGGCATTACAATGGACCTCCCACGTTGATTTGTTCGACTCGAAGTTTGCGCCGAAGTTAAGCCTTTGTATTGCAACATATGATCCATTGTCTTTCGAATACAAAGAGAGGACTGTGACAGCGGAACGATAATACATAAATGACATTTCGACCCAAAGTTCCTTCTTTGACTTAATTCTTGTTGTCTTGAAATTTTAAGTTGCTATTGATTTTGAGATTTTAAGTAGTTTTACATTTTCTGTACAGCTTTCGCGTTCCAAACCCTAATACTTCAGGATAATATTATCACAATAAACGAAATCATGACAAACAAGAACGAAGATGTTCATAGTTCAGCTATTCTTTGTCATTTTACCGAATAATCGCTCGGATCTTTATTCGGCCATAAAGCAGCGAATTTCATTTGCATTTGGAATTAATTTCCAAATACTTTAACTAAACAGATTTTCTTTTTAGACTTTTTGACCGCATTATTTTAATAAATAATGCTTTTGCAGTAAGGTCACATTGTTTCTTGGCAAATAATGTGCACAACAAAAGGATTGATGTCAATTGCAACCAAGGGAGCAAAACAAATGAACACCAAGCTAGGAGGGGAGCCCTGGGGTGCTATAAATCCTTTAAAGAGGAAAATTATTTTCTTTCTCTTAGCGTTCTAGCCCATTTCTTAAGTTATTTTCATCTAAATATCTTTATATATTTCACGGTTTCATAGTGGTTGGATTTGATGTGTATCATTTTGGTGGAAACAGGGTTGTGGGTCGGGTTTTTAATGGGTTGGGGTTTTTTGGGTTTTTTGGCAAAAAACCCACCCCGCTTTACTTAAAAAACCCGGGGTTTATTGGGTTTTTTACAAAACATACAAACAGGTGCACTACAGCTCCATCTAGATACGCAATACATACTAATTTCTATTCAAAAATGTAAACAAATGGATAATCAGGTGGAAACAAATATAGCTTCTACACTTCTAAGCGTAATTAATGTATCGTAATGTGATGACTATAATAATATTAGTCTCATGTATACTTAGCATTGCATTGTGAAGATTATGTTTATAATATTGTTGTGCAAATATGCTCAATATCATTTTATCAATTACATATTCATTGCTGTAATGCTTTGCAATTAAAGCTTCAAATTAACGAAGGAATAATTTCACTAAGTCAATATAATCAGTAAAATATTATAATGCTTAATATCTCACTAGTTGTTATCAAACAGTAATAATAATATGGGTGTTCACAAAAATACTGCATTTGCTACGTTACAACATAATAAAATAAAATTTTTATGCTTTAATGTTTCTTTTCATTGACAAAAGTAATAGTAGTTGACACGGTTGTTGTTGTTGTCAGCTGTAGTTTTCATATATGGTATAGTATAGGCTTGTATTTATACCTATATAGTTATATAAAAAACCCTTAAACCCAAAAAACCCAAAAAACCCGGGGTCGAGGGTTTTTTCCTAAAAAACCCGGGTTTTTCGATACCTTGGGTGGAAACAGCATATTGGCTGCATGACCGCGTCAATTAAGAGTTCTTTCGCTCGCTATTTCAGTACAGTTATAAAATTTGACAAAAAAGAAATATCTGACAGGATTAGTATTCCCTGTGCAAGTCAGTTTACTGAGAATATCATTTCCATAATTTCAGGAAAAGCTTTTTCTCATTATTCATGTTTACAAATAGAATGTCTTGCGGCTTTCAAGCATTCAACTGACACATATCCAGACAGAGTTATGTTTTACCGAAATTGTGTTGGGGAGGGCCAACTAAAATATGTCTACGAAGTTGAAGTAGAACAAATCAAGATACTTTTTAAAAAAGTTTTTTAAATCTTATAATTTGGGCATCCAGTTTAACGGTTTTTATATTATGTATTGCAGACAAAGTTGGAGGATACATATGGAAAGGAAAATATACCTAAGTTGTCGTTTATTATCATTGTGACCAAACGGATCAATACCCGTTTCATGACCGTGGGTGGTGGTGGTGGCATTATTAATCCTCCTCCTGGCACCGTGGTGGATTCTGTCGTCACGGTTAACATTTTCTTCTGTCCTAGAAATATAATCTTAGAATGGCAGTAAAAGAATAGAGTTCTTTTATATGGAATACTACAGTTTAAATTATTTATTTTTTAAAGGTATGATTTCTTTCTCGTTCCACAAACCGCCCGCCAAGGGACAGTTATTGCAGTCTCATAATACAACGTTCTGTAGGTACTACAAGAATGGATTGCCAGCAGACAAAATTCAGATTTTTTCATTTAAGCTCTGCCACTTGTACTTCAACTGGTCAGGAACTGTCAGTGCCTGTAGGTTGTCAATATGCTCATAAATTGGCTTACCTCACTGGACTCAGAGTTCAACTAGCCAGTGGGTAGTGGCTAGGTGGCTAGGGGGCAAAAGTGGCTAGTGGGCGGGTAAATTGATAGGTGGCTAGTGGGCAAAAGGGGCAAAAGTGGGCAAAAGTCAAAATGGGGCTAATAGATACACTAAAGGATGTAAAAATTGGCGCAAAATTTTGAATATTAGGTACTTTTGCCCCTTTTGCCCACTACCCACTTTGCCCCTTTTACCCGGGTGGGTGGGCAAATGTAGTTTTAGCCGGCTAAAACTGAACTCTGACTGGACTGTCTCTGAAACGGCCTGCAAGTAGAAAACGTGACTTTTTGCTTCATTATCTGTGAGATTGTGTTTCACATTGTATTATTTCTCACTTGTTATTATGATTATTATGATTATTATGACTATTACTATTATTATGATTATTAAGAATATTATTATTATTACTATTATTATAATTATAATTATTATGATTATTAAGATTATTAAGATTATAATTATTATAATTATTGAGATTATTATGAGTATTAAGATTATTATTATTATTACTATTATTATGATTATTATTATAATTATTACCGGTTACTTACTTTAATATACAACTAGCCTCAAGATAGCAGGTATTAAAAATAAGACAGGAAAGCTTCCTATGCGTAGTAATTATTCAAGCTTAGATACACTTTATGAATTTTATAGTATGCAATAGTGCCTAGTTTTAATTAGTTAACCTTTATAGTTAATTTAGGCTTGTAAGTCTGTACAATAATACTGTACAATCTTATTTGGTTAGGCTCCAAATAAATATCCCCCATTATCTACAAATTACTTTACAAGTGTTACTTATTTATTATTCTTGTTATGTTTTAGTACCTGGTTGGTAGAGGTATTAGAACAAAACCGAAATGATTGCTAATGGTAGTAGTAGTAATTGTTTAGTTTCTCGCAACGAAGGGTTATATAAGCGAATATGTAGTAGATGGAGCTTATTATTACTCGTTATCTTAAATTGATGCTGAATAAGAAGCGATTAAGGAGTTACTAATGTAGTCTTAATACCTGGATGAATCTTTATGATGCAGTTATATAGTTGTATTTGGGTAACTGCATATACTTCCCAATTACCACTCCTGTCTTTTCCCAAATAACGAAAATGTCTTTTACACGATTGATATTTACAAGTATAATTGTGTACAAAGACGTATTTAAGGGGAAATTTGAGATAATTTGACTTTTTTTTAAAAATACGTTTAATTTAATATTTACACCTACTACCCGAGGTTTCGAGGTCATTTATCTTATTTTTGAGAATTTTGAAATCTTTTCTAGCATTTTCGAAAGTTCGCAACAATTCCAATATATTCTCAGTTTTCAATTAATTTAAGTTTTGTGAATAGGTATAGAAAGATATCCTTCTAATGTCGTTACTATAGATTTGACATGATAACAAAATAACAGGATAAGTAACAGGGTAGCGAGAAAAATTGTAAACAGGCTTACATTCTCCACACTTTTTACACACGTTTTCCGGGCTTTGCCTTTCGTACAAAATCGCTTCCATATAAATTATTACATTGAGAGATGCGGATATGTCCCTTCTATACGCATTTTGAAATCCGTTGCCTCAAATTTTGCTAAGCAATATGTTTTTTCCGTTTTTCCAACACCCCCTTCCTTACGGTACCACTAAACTGTGGCATTTTTTACTACGGTGAGGAAGGCGCCAATCTAATTAAGCCACATTTTACAGCATGAGTTTGTACCAAGCTCCCCGGAGTAAAATTACTCATTTCTGCTCTTCGCTAAGCAACCGTATCATCGAGGCAGCCATAACATTTTAACATTTGAGGACTGGCACCTTTCTTTAGAAATTTAGGGAACCTAAACAGGTGCATAGGTAAATCAATTACTTTCTTTTCCTTTCTGTCAATAGAGTAATAAATACATTGTTCTGTTGGACAATGTTATCATTAAATACTTTCTAAATCCATTTATAATACATGTACTTTCTAACTAATCAGATTTTATGTCTTACATTTGCACATCTAACTCAACGTTAGTATGACATTTAAAAAGGAAATCTAATTTTTGCTGCGTTTGGAAGAAAATTTTTATTGGATTGCGAGTATATTTGTTAAAATGTTAAGCTTATTTTTTGTCCAACTGTTTTTTTGCAAAAATAGTAATAATAGTTGTTATGTAAATTACACAACAATCTACCACCAAACGTTTAATGCTCCAATCAGCTTTAACCGATATATTGACTCAGAATGTGGATCATCTTGCAACAGTAAGGTTTTGGTTAAATAATTATGATGAAATCTATTGGAACCTTTAGGATTATGGTGTGTAAGGTTCAGTGTACAAAATTTACCACTTTTTAGGCTTTTTTACCATCACAGTGGTAAAAATGCACTTAATGGTAAAAATGCATTTAATGGTAAAAATGGTAAATATTAGCGATTGATTAGACAGATTGGTACAAATACACTAGACATCCTAAAATATACGTTTTGTTTTAAAACTTTATTTTCTATGAAACATTTCCAATGAGCCCCTTAATTAATCAAATTAATCTTATTCATTTGACTGTACACCGAATGTTATAAAAAATGTTACTAAAACCAAGATTCCATTTGGTTTCACCGATTTAAAATTGAGATGAACGTGTCAATTTAATTGCAATTAATTTCTCAATCGGCAAGGGTTGTTAGTGGTCCCCTTGGTTGAATCCAACTCTGATTGCTCAATATTTAATATTACATAGCGCCTTAACCAACTAAATTAATCATATTTATTTGATTGTACCCCAAAAGTTATAAAATATGAAGAAGTATTTGGTATCGCCCGTTTAAAATTGATGCTAATTGAATTGTAATTAATTTCTCAATCGGCAAGGGTTGTTGCGCATTGGTTGAATCCTACTCTGTTTAATGAACACTTACCAATTTGTGACAACAATGATCATCTGCTAAGCCATTTCATACTTTGACACCGAATTTTATTCAAAATTGAAACACGAAATTTAAATGAAACTATTTTTTACCATTTATACCATTAAAAACCACTTACCACTACATTTTAGGTAGTGGTATTTAACGTTAAATACCATTAAAAACCACTTACCACTGGTAAGTGGTAAATGGTATTTTGTACACTGGTAAGGTTGTTATCATAGTAAGCCCTCCCAAAGCAGATACGACCCCATGTTACTTTCCTGCGTGGATTTCATCTTATTACTGTCATTCTTATAAATGTGCAAATGTAATTGTTATGCCATGGATTAGGTCATATGACAATTTTAAATGAAAATTATATTTAATTCGGTGGTTGGTTGGAAGGATAGTTTTTCCGACTACCTACGACTATTATATTTGTTATAACGTTAATCTTATTTTTTGTTCAATTGTTTTCTATCTATTACGTTAATTCAAATACATTGGTTAAAAAATACTCTTATTAATACCATTATTCAAAAACAGGAGACAAAAGTAGTGATAATAGTTGCTATTTGAATTTCACATCAATCTACCAACAAATGTTTAATGCTCCAGTCAGCTTTAACCGATTGACTTAGACTGTGGATCATCTTGCAGTTGTGTTGTAAGCACACCAGCAACACAAATACGGCCCATGTCACTTTGCGTGAATTTATTTTTAACGTCATTATATTACAACATGAGTTAAAATCTAATTGTCATGCCAGGGAATAACCAATACCATTTGGGCTTTGAAAATTGAAAGTTTCGATGTGTTGATTAGGTTAAAGGATAGCAGTTAATACTAGTTTCAAGATTTTGACAAAACATTTTGAATTTCATGTAGTAATTTTGTAAGAGAATTTTTTTCAAATCTTGAAACCATTTGTGGCTATAATTTCCTAAAACTGTAGGAACACTTTTGGATTGTTTATTGATTTTTAAACAATTTATCTTTGAACTTGCTACAATTTAATATATGTTTGAAGCATTGCCACAAAAATTGAAAATATCATTTTCCTCAATGAAAACTAATTTATATTTCTGAACATTATGTCTATTAGTATGTTGCTTAAAACCTCTTAAGGATAGAAACAGATTTACTACACCAAAGAAAAACGGTTATAGGATATTTATTATATCACACCCATCTGACAGTAGCGAAAAGGTTATTTACTTGACTCACAACAGATCATTAATACTAAGCCCTGTTACGAACCAATAATATTGAGATCTAAGAAAATTTTGCTAACTAATTATTTTGCTTTCTAATTAAATACCATGATTTTGTATAGCTGAACGCCCTCCTCCTGATCGAAATAAACCTTCGTCGCTACCGTCTCCTAAACCTTTTGTCCCTACTAAACCTTCACTCGAAACTCAACCTTTAATCACAACTGAAGTTCCACACGAAACCAATCCTCCTGATGTATCAAGTCCCAAAACCTCTGCTCCAACCAAATCTCCATCTACAACTGAGCCTCCAGTCATTATAAGAACTAAGATATTTCCTGTGGAGCATGACATTGGTAAAATGCAACTGGATCTGTACTACATGCAAGATGCCACTGAAACATTTAACTCACATCGTGCCCATTTAGCGAAGCTGGCTCCACGGTTTATTGCAGATGTTAAATCATTATCGAAAGATGCTCAGATTGGATTTGGGTTATTTGGTGACAAATATCCTTACAATATTAACAGGTTGCCACAAATCATTAAACTGTAGTATGGACTACCTATTTTAAAAAGTACGACATAGTAATTTATTTTAATTTTTCTTAGTTACGGTTTCCATAACATAATGCCACTGACAACGGACGCCTCAAAGTTTGGTAAAATTGTGAGTGGTGTCAAATACCTGTATGGAGGTGAGATTTTATTTGCATTCTAAGACGATGGCAATAGCTTTATATAAAAACTCGCTAAACTAAACGAATTGTAGAGGAGGGTCTTTAGAGCGCTTACTGAATTTTGTTTACGGAGAGCTAAAACGCTGCCACTTTTTAAGAATAGTGTAGAAAGTGAAAGTGTAGCAGATTTTAATCGGGTGGATATTTAATCATACAATAGGTGACGATGATCCTGAGGATCCTTTGACCGGTATCCACCAAGCAGCAAAATGCATATCAGAAGTAAAGTGGAGAAATGATTCGACACGATTGCTGTTACTGACTACTGATGAGGATTACAATCAAGTAAAATCTGTAGTGGGGGATGTAGGTAACTTTTATTACACTTTAAACAATTTAAGAAATATAATTCTAGCATTATCAGCATTATTATAAATTTCCAGCATCCGAATTCTGTTAGGAAAATTTTCAACGGTAGCAATTGTTATCTCGATGCAAATGGGAAGTTTTCCGGCTCCTACTATGTCTGGCAATCAGGATATCCTACTATAGATGATATCAAAAATGTACTGAAAGAAAATGCCATCAAAATCATTTTCGCCATTTCAAATTCAGCAAGAAAAAGGGACGCGACTAAATATATCCGACAGCGATATCAAGACCTGGCAAATCAATTAGATGCCCCAATACCAATTGTGATACCTTTAGAAAAGAATTCCGCCAACATCATTCAAGTAATGAAAGAGGGCTACAGGAGATTTCATGAGACGGCTGTTATTGAAACAACGCTAACTGGGCCTCAAGATGTGATCGAGAACATAATAGTTGAACCCACTTGTAGAATTACTTCTCGTCGCGTTAAAGAAAAAGTATTCAGCAATATATGCGACGTTCCTGCTAACAAAAAAGTAGGCTTTGACATTTCAGTGACCATGCCATGCAATTTGGATACCACAGGAGTGAAATTGACGACTAATATTCAAGGATGTGCCAAATGGGAAGTTTTGGATATTGAGTCTGTTTGCAACGAAAATGATGATTCTGCATTTTACATAGATATGTAACATCACTTTAATATTAGCGAACAGTAAAGTGAGTCGAATAAATGAAACCTGGAAAGTGATATGAGAGGTTAACACAGGGAAAAAATATTATTTCATTTATATACATGATTACTAAAACAGGTAATTGTGCATTTTGTTACAAAATTTGAATCTTCCGATTGAATTCATATACGTGGATTGCATAATCATAAATGAATAGTCTAATAGTGTCTAAAAATGATGTCTACTATAAGCAAATACCATTAAATTATTTCTTCATTATCTAATGATATGAATCCAGTATGCAATATGCAATTATAATAGTTGTGAAGTTGCAATTAGCTGCATTCTTTATTATTTTAATTATATATTTGAAGGCTTAGTTCTTCCAACACACATAAAGTCCCTATTGTAAGTTCAAAATATTATGAAATAATAAAGCTAATAGAAATCGCTGAAAAACACATACATGCATTTTATTAACAATTAACTTGTAGCAATTTTTTAAAACGAACAATTGAATTTGCTTAATTGCATTTGGAGGAATTTGTCATTTGTAGAGCAAGGAAAGGCAGGCAAATGCCTATTCTTACCGCATTATCTAATGAAGAAAATAATTTGCAGTTTTACGTTTTAGATATCTACGAGCTTAAATTTTCAGTTTGATAGTGCCTATAAATGCCTATATTACGTTTGTAGCGCCTATGCCTAGGCATAAGCCTATCTTGGCTTTAAGTGCCTATAAATGCCTATCGATGCATTTTCAGCAAAAATGTCTTAATTTTTGCATTTAATTTGAATTTTTACTGAAAAACTAAAATTAAATAAATTAAATTACGAATTTCCTAACTAAAAGTACGAACAAATAACATTTTCATAAATATCTTGCATAATCTTTCTTTCTAATACAGCCACCATAGTTGTTATCCTTGGTAATGCGCTACTGCTTCCAATTTGAATCAATCGTGTCAAAGTATATCAATTAATGTCAAACCAATTCTCTCTCTTTTCTAATGCCGTAATGCCCATTCCAAAGTGTTTTTAATGCCCAAAAATAATTTGAGATGGGGAAACAAAAAGTTCACATGTAATTCTTATGAGAGAATGGCTGAGAAAAGCTCAAAATCCCAGTCACTACCGGATTGAAAATGACAAATACATTTACTGTGAGGTAAGATATATACATTTCATATCATATGTTATTTAATTGGAAATTGGTACCTTACAAAACAACACATTGAAACCTTTTATTTAATTTATGCAGCCTTGTGGGAAAATTTTCGAATTTAAGAAGTTGTACGGACTATTACAACACGAAAAAACTGATTTGCACACGAAATCCGTCACACGTTTTAACGCTAAAGCAGAAAGACAAATGCTTCTGTCAGATATGGGACCAACAGTAGAAAACGAGTTTTATAGAGATCTAAGCCAAGCTCTTGTTGCAGCGAATATCCCATGGTACAAATTACAAAACCCTATTTTCAAAAACTTTTTGGAAAAGTACACTAACAAGACGGTTCCTGACGAATCCACCCTCAGAAAGTCGTATCTAAAAAAGCTTTATACGATGGTAGCACTAAAAACTTAATTAAAACAAGATTTTTGATTTCAGGACAATTTAATGATTTACTAAATATTTTGAACATCAGAGTGTAGATGCCATTCGAAGTGACATAGGGTTAAACTACATATGGCTTTCGATTGATGAAACTACCGATGCGGCGGGTAGATATATAGCAAACGTTTTGGTAGGGCGCATGGACAAGGACAAATTTTCTAAATCCCATTTATTGGCATCGAAGCAACTTGAAAAAACCAATAGTTCAACAGTGACACAGTTAGTGTTAGATGCTTTACGTAAGTAAGATTAAAAATAAATATTCTACACTAAGAATTATAATTTGAAATACCGAAAAAAATATTTTTAAATTATCATAAAAGCAACCCAAAATTAATCCGATTAAAAATTATTTCAGTGATTCTTTGGCCTTTGAGCACTCAAACGGATATTGATCGAAGATTTTTGCTTTTGCTGACAGACGGAGTGGCGTATATGAAAAAGCTGGAAAAAATTTGAAAAACACATATCCCAACTTATTGCATGTAACCTGTGTTACTCACGGTTTGCATTTAGTTGCAGAAGAAGTTCGTTCAAATTTTAGTGACGTTGACAAGTTAGTGGCTTCGGTTAAGGCAGTGTTTCGAAAATCACCATCTCGAATACTTAAATATCGTAATATGTTTCCAAAGCTAGAACTTCCTCCTCAGCCAGTAATTTCGAGATGGGGAACATGGTTAACAGCTATTGAATTTTATTCAAAAATTTCGAATCTGTCAAGTCAGTTGTAGAAGCTTTAAACTCTACAGAATCAGCTGCCATTTTAAAAGCCCAGGAAATGTTTTCTAAAGAAAGAGTGCGTAGAAATCTGTCTTATATTTCTGTCCACTATGGTTTCTTATGCGAAACCATAAAAACACTTGAAGGAAAGGAGATTTCGCTAAGCGAAACTCTCGAGCTTGTCACTAGTACCACTGAAAAATTAAGTGAAGCAAAGGGGTCTATCGGGGAAAAAGTATTGCTTAAATGGAAAAATGTTTTGAACAAAAACAAAGATTTGGAAGCAGTAACCAAAATTGACCAAATTTTACATGGAGAAGAAAACATAGAGTTGAGCCTCAATCCCTCTCAAATTGCAGCATTTAAATTTGCTCCACTCACTACTGTAGATAACGAACGAAGTTTTAGTTTCGAAAAGCTGATTTTTAGCGACCGTCGGAGGGGAATGACTGCTGAACATTTAGAATGGACAGTGGTATCTTATTTTGAGATGATTAGTTGAGATTTTCGTATCTTTCTGTTCAGTAAAACAAATTGATAATAAAATAATGGATGCGTTATTTACAAAACAATTGTAAAATATGAAAGAAATAAATACGATTTAATAAATTTGAGTCTATTCTGTAATTTAATGCCTCAGAAAATATGATTTTAGTCTTTCTGTGTGATTATAGTGATTAATTTTAGTGCCTATTTTAAGTGCCTATTTTCTATTTTTTCGAGCTTAAATGCTTGCCTGTTTTGGGATTTTCCGTGCCTGCCTTTCCGGGGTTTAGTCATTTGGTGTCACGTAAATTGGTCCTAGTAAACTGGTCTTTAGGTACAAACGTATAATGGTCTTGCTAAAACCAGTTTACGTTTGGCAGTACGACCAGTTGGTATTTAGAAGCAAGACCGGTTTACTTAGGCGGGAGGACCAGTTGGTAATTGACTAAGGTCAGTTTACTTTTGGTCGTAGGACCAGTTGGTTTTCAGCAAGGCCAGTTCACTTACGTGAGAGAACCAGTTGGTAAATGACTAAGACGAATTTTCTTATACCTAAAAGACCAGTTTACTAGGACCAATGTACATAGAACCTTGTCATTGTCATAAAAACTTAATTACTATTAGTTAATATTATTTGTAAATTTTATTGAGACAAAAATTTCTACATAAATAGAAGTTTTACATATTTTCATTTCCATTACAAGTTTATATTTCAAGCTTAAGAATTCGAAAGAGTACTTACTGAAATGGAATTGCAAAAACTGGCTGCTATTTTGAACTTGTGTTTCTTCGTTCTTCTGATCCTAAATCAAAACATAGGAGCTGGTAATGTTAAGTTTTGACTAAAAGTAAACATCTAAATTAAGTATGATTTTATGTTATAAATTCACTACATTTCCAAAATTTAGAGGACCGAATTGGTAACGTGATCGCCAGAAGACAAAAAAGATACGACGATAGCTTTGAAGAATGGCACAATGCATGGCGTCCCAATCGTCGTTCAGGTGCTAGGGTACGTATTTTATTTTGATAACTGTCATTAATCAGATAGATTATTGCAATAATATATTACCTAAATAAAATTCCAGGGTAGCTGCGTCCCACTCAATGGATATTGTTATACCCCTGTAAGTTGGTATTATAAGCCTTGTTGTACTGGAAGCTGTAGACTTTTGTGGGATGGTAGCTCGGGATATACCTGCAGACATAGCTAGTGCAAGAATAGCCAAATTCAGTCATCGAAAAATTTAAATTTCCACAGTAACAAGCTTCTCCCACTTTCTAATTTCCCACTTTAGCTCCGACTCCAAGCCAAGCCTCCGAAGGGGGCGTGGCTTGGGGGCGGGGCTAATCCAAATTTCCAGTGCAACATGATTTTTTTAAAAAAATCCTGCACAACCTGCATACTAAAAAATTCCAACTTCCCCCAAATTTCCATCTTATACCAAAATATCCAGTTTTCCCCAAATTTCCATTTTCACTCAAATTTTCCAGTTTTCCCCAAATTTCCATTTTCACTCAAATTTTCCAGTTTACCCCAAATTTTCATTTTATACCAAAATTCCCAGGTTTTCTCAAATTTACATTTTATACCAAAATTTCCAGTTTTCCCCAAATTTCCATTTTATGCCAAAATTTCCAGTTATCCTTAATTTTTTATTTTATACCGAGATTTCCAGTTTTCTCCAAATTTCCATTTTATACCATAATTTCCAGTTTTTCCCAAATTTTCAGTTTTTCCCAAATTTCTAATTTTACTACAATTTTCGAGTTTCTTCCCAATTTTCTAGTTTTGCCCAAATTTCTTATTTTCACTCAAATTTTCCAGTTTCTTCCCAAATTTCCATTTTATCCCTAAATTTCCAGTTTTCCCAAAATTTCTATTTCACTTAAAATTCTTAGTTTTTTCCAATTTTATAGTTTTTCCTTACAATTTCATTTTCACCCAAATTTCCAGTATTTTTCAAATTTTTCAGTTTTTCTCTAATTTGCAATTTATACCATAATTTCCTGTTTCACACAAGTCCGGCTGTAGAAATGGTTAATATGACACAAGGTATCCATTTATGGATCAATCTGTAAGCAGCATAAATTAATTTTGATATCTTAAACTAAGAGTTGAATGTCAGTATCAGTATGACTTTCCAAATTCAGGTTCGTTGCCGTAATAATATTATTAATTACTTACGCGGAAAGCAATAGTATCAATTTAGAATAGTCAGTGTATTCGTCAATGATGAATGACAATGATTTCGTCGTTTCTACTTCCTTTTATTCGACATATGAAGTATCAATTTTCATAACAATAAAGAAGATTAACTGATAAGAAACAACTCCGACCAGTACAAGAGATGTTGCCCATTTCGCATTTCTTTTGGTCAAAATGTTTTTGCTTTTTAGAGGAAATGTAATGCCGATATATTTCCAAACGGCCAACAACGTAGTCAGGTACGTTGACATGATGTGGAATAAACAAATAAGATATTGTCAACGCGGTACAAAAATCTCTAAAAGTCTTTTATATACTATGACAGAAATGGAATTATTAATATATATGCTTTGACTAAATTTTATGTATCTGAATTAATAATTATTAAGCACTTATTTTTTAATGCCATTAATTTGCTTTACCAAATAAAAAATCATGTAATGTAATGTACTAATGTCTCAATCCATAACTGATTCAATGTTCATCCATCTCCAAAGTGCTTCCTATAGATGACAAGGCTGCTGCCAATCAGTCCGTGAAACAGAAAGAGAAAATCGCTTAAAGCCAGTACGGCTAAAACTATATTTATGGGGTTGATCATATTTTTCCTTGTTAGAACAATCAAGTTGATAATGTTTGTCAGACATCCGATAAAACAGATTGCTCCTAACTAACCCATAACTGTAATAATCATTATACGTCATCCAAGTAATCTGCCAAACGTCCCCACAGTAAACATGTGGTTCTTAAATTCATAAAAAACACTAATTGTTATTAACATTCCTTCGTTGCACAATTTATAATTACAAATTTTACCTTTCTCACAATGAAGTGTCGTTAAATTATAGTAATTGTATATACCATAATTTTTTTAATTGTATATACCATAATTTTTTTCAACACAACGTGCTAATTGACGTTGAACATTATTATATAGAAGACTTTGGCCTTCTCTCGTAAAATTAAATTCTGATTGTTTGCGTCTGCAATTGTATTTTAGAAAATGTTATCTATTAAACCAACAATTTTGTATTTTATTTATCATGTTATTTGTGTTTAAATAAAATGTATTTGTGGTTTCTTTAAACGTCTGAATTCAATCTAACTAACGTGAATGGAAAAATGTTGCAAAAATTACGAGCCCATCCATTTTACATGAAATCATATATACTTTTCACAAAGAAATTTACATTGATATGAAATTGATTCATCACTTATGTTTAGTAGTACATACAACGTGATTTTTACAATAATGGCCCCTGACCTTTTCTTACTGACGTCGTATCAAAAAATATTATTTTTATTGACATTCATCTTAAGGTTAGCTTTCAAACAACACCTAACATGGCTATTTTCTGACAAAAATTAAGTTTTGACCTTTGGCACCTCGAAGAGTTCAACAATTTCAAAACACAGTTTCAGTCCATTGACCATTATTTATAAAAGCCTTTAATTTTAATCCATTAGAATTTTCATTAAAAAATCCCTTGTATGAAAAACCGCAAAAAGAATAAATGCGAATTTTTCAAAAATTCAAAAAATACCCTGAGATATAGTAATGGTCGATGTCTGTTCCAAATTTCATCCAAATCGGTTCAGTAGTTTTGGAGCCATTTCATATTCGACAGAAATTATTTGAAATAGGAAAATGAAAAAAAGGAGGTCTTCAGTGGACATTTTTAGTTCTGTTTTTCTGTGAACTTTTTTATTGTTAACTGACATCTTTGGTGAAAAAATTCATTTTTCAGTATTTCAGGGCCTATGTGAAATAACACCAAAAAATCGGAATATGAAATAGCTCCGAAACTACCGGTCCGTTTTGGATGAAACTTGGAACAGAAGTCGACAATCGCGGTATCTCGGGGTGTTTTTTGAATTTGTGAAAAATTCGAATTTCTTCCCTTTCAAAATTACGAAAAAAGTTTCGAAATAAGCAGTTTTTCATATATGGAATTGTTTCATAAAAATTCTGCCCGATTAAAAATAAAGCCCTTATAAAGTTATGGTTTATAGAGGAAAAATTTTTCAAAATTGCTGACTTCCACAAGATGTCAGAGGTCAAATTTTATTTTTCGTAAAAATATGCTTATGTAAGGTGTCGTTCACCAGCTAAAGTTATAGTACAGACCAAATAAGTATTTATTTTGGCAACCTAGGGCTTCATACAGAGGTCAAAGGTCATAACTGTGAAAATGGAAATGTCTGATGCACAAGCTATAGGGCGGTAGTGCATCTGGCATTTTAGTACTTACTAGCCATAACCCATTTTTAACATAGGCTTGTGCCTGCTTTAGTGCCTACATAATACATGGCAAAGTTTATTTTGCCTTCCTGCCAATTTGTTAGTTAATATCGATATCAGTTGGCTTCTTTATTAACATAATTTATGAATCAGGGCAGGGCCGCAGCGAGGGGGGCACCGGGTCCCGTGCCCCCCCTGTAATTGAGAAAAATAATGAAATTTTTGTCTAAAATCGCAAAAAATCGCTAAAATTTTCAGCTGTTATTTTCTCGGTGCCCCTCCTGAAATTTTTCTCTGGCTGCGGCCCTGAATCAGGGATATTAATGAGTGAAACTTGAAATGTTTTAAAGCCCAACAAGTTCCTTTGGAAAACAAAGTGTTAAAGTGTTAGTGACAAAAGTACTATTCGCATTCACAAGTCGCATTGTGGGTAAGTATTAAGAAAGTTCTATGATTTTTATTATGATATTTGACAATTATTCATATCATCTTCTTCACTTCGATGTACTAAATGTTCTTATCCTCAGCTTTCTATTAACAATAGACATATCACTACGATGCAATACATCAATTACATTAGATTGCATTAGAAGTCACAAGTGTTTAATTGGCAGGAAGGCAAAATAAACTTTGCCATGTATTATGTAGGCACTGAAGCAGACACAAGCCTGTGTTAAAAATGAGTTATGGCTAGTAAGTACTAAAATGTCAGATGCACTACGCCGTATAGCTTGTGCATCAGACATTTCCCTTTTCACAGTTATGACCTTTGACCTCTGTATGAAGCCCTAGGTTGCCAAAATAAATACGTATTTGGTCTGTACTATAACTTTAGCTGGTGAACGACACCTTACATAAGCATATTTTGACGAAAAATAAAATTTGACCTCTGACATCTTGTGGAGGTCAGCAATTTTGAAATATTTTTTTCCTCTATAAACCATAACTTTATAAGGGCTTTATTTTTAATCGGGCAGAATTTTTATGAAACAATTCCTTTTATGAAAAACTGCCTATTTCGAAATTTTTTTCGTAATTTTGAAAGGGAAGAAATTCGAATTTTTCACAAATTCAAAAAACACCCCGAGATACTGCGATTGCTGACTTCTGTTCCAAGTTTCATCCAAATCGGACCGGTAGTTTCGGAGCTATTTCATATTCCGATTTTTTGGTGTTATTTCACATAGGCCCTGAAATACTGAAAAATGAATTTTTTTCACCAAAGATGTCAGTTAACAATAAAAAAGTGCACAGAAAAACAGAACTAAAAATGTCCACTGAAGACCTACTTTTTTTCATTTTCCTATTTCAAATAATTTCTGTCATTCCGATTTGGAGGCGTTTGTTAACATAGCCCCTGAAGTACAGAAAAATTAATTTTTTTGACCAATGATGTTAGTTTACATTCCTAACGTGGACATAAAAAAGTACTTAGCAATGTTTTTTGAACACCTCGGGTTTTTTATTTTCCTGTATCAAATAAATTCTGTCAATTGGGTTATGAAAAATTTTAAAATATTTTTCTGATTGGCTTAAGAAGAAATTTAATTTTTGTTCATTGCATTATATTACCTTTGATCTTTGTATTTAACCCTAGACTACATGACATGTCATAAATGGGATTTTTCTGACTTTGCTGTGCCCTAGCTTTGAGCAGGTATACCGTATAACCTCGTGGATTTTTGTAATTGTTACAAATGCGTTTCTTTGCTTATATTTTTAAATTTAAGTAATTCGGACTATAATAAAAATTTAGAAAAAGTTAAGAAATGAAAATGGGACCTAATTACTATGTTAATACATGACATGTCCCAAATGGGATTGTACACTATTTCGTAATCGGACAAATCCCATTTGGGACAAGTCATGTAATACTTGAAATGCAGATATAACCGGGATGGAAATATGGTAAATTACATTTGGGTCAGACCTACATTTGGGTCAGCATTTATATTTGGTTAAAGAATAGATTTGGGTCAGCATTTATATTTGGGTCAAACCTACTTTTGGGTCAGCATTTATTTTTGGGTCAGCATTTATTTTTGGGTCAGCATTTATTTTTGGGTCAGCATTTATATTTGGGTCAGCATTTATATTTGGGTCAGCATTTATATTTGGGTCAGCATTTATATTTGGGTCAGCATTTATATTTGGGTCAGCATTTATATTTGGGTCAGCATTTATATTTGGGTCAGCATTTATATTTGGGTCAGCATTTATATTTGGGTCAGCATTTATATTTGGGTCAGCATTTATATTTGGGTCAGCATTTATATTTGGGTCAGCATTTATATTTGGGTCAGCATTTATATTTGGGTCAGCATTTATATTTGGGTCAGCATTTATATTTGGGTCAGCATTTATATTTGGGTCAGCATTTATATTTGGGTCAGCATTTATATTTGGGTCAGCATTTATATTTGGGTCAGCATTTATATTTGGGTCAGCATTTATATTTGGGTCAGCATTTATATTTGGGTCAGCATTTATATTTGGGTCAGCATTTATATTTGGGTCAGCATTTATATTTGGGTCAGCATTTATATTTGGGTCAGCATTTATATTTGGGTCAGCATTTATATTTGGGTCAGCATTTATATTTGGGTCAGCATTTATATTTGGGTCAGCATTTATATTTGGGTCAGCATTTATATTTGGGTCAGCATTTATATTTGGGTCAGCATTTATATTTGGGTCAGCATTTATATTTGGGTCAGCATTTATATTTGGGTCAGTTTTTATATTTGGGTCAGCATTTATATTTGGGTCAGCATTTATATTTGGGTCAGCATTTATATTTGGGTCAGCATTTATATTTGGGTCAGCATTTATATTTGGGTCAGCATTTATATTTGGGTCAGACCTACATTTGGGTCAGACCTACATTTGGGTCAGACCTACATTTGAGTCAGACCTACATTTGGGTCAGACCTACATTTGAGTCAGACCTACATTTGGGTCAGACCTACATTTGAGTCAGACCTACATTTGGGTCAGCATTTTTATATGGGTTACTATTTACATTTAATTCGGCCTTTACAATTGGGTCAGATTTTAAATTTTTTGGTCAGCCTTACATTTGGGTCAGCCCTTCATTTGAGGCAGGTTTTATATTTGGGCCAGGTTTTATATTTGGGTCAGGTTTTATATTTGGGTCAGGTTTTATATTTGGGTCAGGTTTTATATTTGGGTCAGGTTTTATATTTGGGTCAGGTTTTATATTTGGGTCAGGTTTTATATTTTGGTCAGGTTTTACATTTGGATCAGATTTTATACTTGGGTCAGCATTTACATCTAGGTCAGAATTAACATGGACTTCACCAGTAGCACAAGTCCAGTGTTACTGGCCTTTTCGTGTATTACATGAGATGTCCCATTTGGGACATGTCATTTCGAAACATTGTGCACTGAGGCCGCGGGAATCAATCCCAAATGGGACTAATGGGATTCCCAATTGGGACATTTCGGTTCAGTTCGTTTCGTAGGTCATGTAGTCTAGGGTTAAACTGATTGTACATAATATGATGGTGATGTACTGTTTGATTTTAAATTTTATACTTGTTAACATTTTAGTTGTATTTGTGTTCGGGCATTTGTTTTATTTACAATAACAAAAGCAGTTTAAATTCTTGCTTCGAGCTGAGTCCTGCATTAATTAACTGTAGGACTTTTTTACTTTAGAAAATTTTGTTATTAATTAAAATTTTTTAGATGTCCTAATATAAGATTTTGGACTGTTAAAGACAAACCTTTCGTTGGGTTCTGTAAATATTGAACACGAAAAGTCGCCCAAAAATAATTTAAATGTTTTAAAAGCTGATATAGTAGTGCACTACAATACAATTTTTTATTTCTTTCATCACAGTATGTCTTATATTAAACCAATACATATTACTGTATAGAAAACTGACTGACGTCACCAAAGTGTTTCTTAGGAGCATAAACTTCCTACACATAAAAAATATTGAATGCCTACACGTAAGAACGTCAAGTTTAGAAGTTATTTTAGTTAGAAGAGTTATTTAGTGTTAGGTGTTACCAAAGTTACCACACTGTAATAGGTAAACGGGCACTCGTGGGGAAAGCTTGTGGCTTGTATGCATATGCAAATAAATGTATTTATGTCGCAATAATATAAAGGTCATGTGATAATAGTGCAATATTTATAAATATCACATTCTTAAATTGTTATCTCGATTTTCTATAGGTATTAGGCGTGCAATTATATTATCTTATTTATTGTTGGTGTTCATGTATAGCTGTGCAAATAGGCTGCAGCAACAGAGAGAGGTTGAGAAAAGGAAAACAATGAACAGTAGGCCAGCAAGGGTAAGGTAAGGTCATGGATGCTCTGGTGCATGAACAAACGTTATCTGATTTTGTGTCTATCTATAACTGAGTTAGTTGTCCGCTTATCTCTATCATTTATATAGGTCTCTTTGTCTACCATTTACAGCGAACTTTCTTTTCTGTCTTATGCACTTGTATTTTATATGGAAATATGCACCTGACTAATTACTTATATGTACTTATATGTACCTATAGATAGTATAAATACGAGTCGTGCAACAGTTACATGCTCAAAAATGTATTTATATCTCTGTATCATGTATGACCTTAACCTTTTTCAACACTAGGAAGTCAAAATGTAAAATTAGATTTGTAAATGAACAAAATGAACGCATTGTTACTTAGCATCTTTTATAATATGTATATAAATATATTACAGAAGATACTAACGCTGCACAAATGTATAATTTGAAACAACTTTACCCGTACCTAATACCGCTTCTATTTCTATACTACTATTTACTTCATTGTCTGTAAAAATTACTCATGCCTAATAGCAATGACCTCGTAATACTCGTAGCATTTAGATGAATATATTGTCATTGGTCCTGGATAAAATAAATCTACCACACCGTACATGATAATATGATCATCGGTACTGTCATTTTCTCAATACATATAATTCATATGAAAATGCTGAATTTTTAATTAACTTTTAATAACAAATGAACAATTTGTTAGTAGTGGCTGTAAAAATAAATTTACTTTATTGTAAAATTGTCAAAATATACATAAATGTTTTCAGTCGTCATTTTTGGTAAGCATAGCGATGTCTTCTTGAGGGTTTACCGTTTTTTATTTATACATCCAACGGACACATATTCAATACGAGTAGGTTTTCCAGTTATTTCTGGCTACATTACGTCGTAAATAATGTGATAACATTTAATGTCAGTTACTGAACCTGAAAAGTGGAGCAGGCCAAAAAGATACGCTGTCAAATTACTACACTCTGTAATGAATGACGACATTTACTACTGACATTGATTTTTTCTGAGTAATCGTTTTACTGGGTATATTAATATTTTGGAAAGAATAAAGAAGCATAATAGTATTTAATGTTTCATATAAATGATAACAATAGACAATGGGAATAATATGTACAAATTTTGACAAAATATGTATTTTTATTGCTTCATCCTTCTTTCTTGAAATTGAGATTTAAATATAGCTGTGAATTTCATTATGTTTGTATTCAAACATCTAGGAATTACAGCTCGTAAATATAAAAATAATATTAACTCAGTCCGAATATATCTATATCCACATGTGATTAGAGATTATCTATAGCCAATTGTTAATTGACAATTTAAGTAAGTAGAAAGATACATGAGTTGGGAAAAGAGTCGTTGACCTGCAATACACAAGGGTTTGTTTTAGGCGTATAAAGGGATTCTGAGTTTTGAACTTTTATAGTTACTTATTAATACATTATACAATTAATTATGTAAATTTAAATATATTTCAGTTTACTACAAACTGTCTTTAAATATTTAATCATATTTGAATTTAATAACATTTAATTTAATGTAGTTTAATTTACTAAATGTGCTACGATACATAATCACTGCACATACTGAAATCCTGCGTGTGATGTACCATGGCCAGTTCAATGTATTATATTATTATATAAGAAATACATTCACGCATTATGATATCGATTCTATGAATGAATTGAATTACCTACTATTGAAATAATTTGTTTTGCTCTTCATACAGTTATGTACACATAGGCACGGTAAAAAATGAGACGAAGAGATATGCAAACTACAACCATACTATAAACGCGTATTTATATAGGTACCTATTGAAGTAGTATAAATAGTAATGATAAGAAATTGAGCTAATGAAAGTAAATAAGTATTTCTATATCACATTCAGAACTTCAGAGAATCCGCCATGAACCACTTTAAACCATTTTATTTTGCAATATACCAGTTCAGTGTTTGTTATTAAATTAAAGCTTTATTAAGCGTGTTTAGAGTCTCAATTCATATACAATATACGCAAATTTATCATTAAATATTCGATGTGTGTGCGTATTAAAATGTATACAAGCCCCTCCATAATAAATATTCTTACGACACTGACTACAGACGCAATATTAAGTTAATGAAAATACTAAATTACACAATTCCACGTGGATATTTTGGTTTAAGATGGGGTCAAGAATAATGTCTTAATAGATTTGGAATTTAAAAAGCAACAATTGTTTAAATAATCAAGCAATAAAAATATTTTTATTGCTTATCTAACAAATTAATTTTTTAATTTTCTATATCGTTTTAGAATGCAATTTTATAATAAAAAATACAATAAAAAATTGTGGGAAAATGAAAAATTTAAAAAAAATCATGTTTGAATTAGTAGTTATAACTGAATCTATACGTACTGCGTTAACCAGAATGAATGCCTATTACTGCATTAGATTACACGTGTATGATACTACGTTATGGTCATTGAATAAATCCTTACACAAGTTTACACAACATTCTACATAGTTAGGAATGGAAAATTTTGCACTGTACTGCTACTCCTTATAAATTATATCTGATTGTATAGTTAAGATAGGTAGCTTTGTATATGCAGTATTATTTTTATAAACGAAGGCTAACAAAGCCTTCCTTCATCGAGTGAACTTACTTAACTGAACTCTTGTTAAATGGTATCTTTAATCCATTGCATGTTATTTATAGTAGAGAGGGGATATACTTATACATTATACAGCTCTGTGCTATGTACCGCATAATAAACAAATATCTACGTGAAGACGGTTCAGAAAAGTGAGTGGTCTCTGTCTGTGTAATTCTTGTTGTGCATTTCCGTTGCTAGTCCCTGTCCGTCTAAACAAAGCCCATCATTTTCCTTAATCGCACAAAAGCATCTTTCATTTATCACATTTTAGTGAATATAGCCAAAGGCAACGCCGCTTTATTTCCCGATAAAATTTCCTCGTGTGTTCACAATCAAGAATGGAACCTCCTGTTTCATCCCTAGACATTCGTTCTATTTCTAATCTGATTTCTACCTATAAATTCTTGGAATGCTCGCAAAGGCGATGACTATACATTTGTCACGGATCAGAGAATATTCTTCTGCCGCCAGTTTGTTCAACTGAAATATATTGAAAAAATATAGTGAAATTAATACTATAATAATGTACTATTTTAATTCTAAGAGGTGTTGAGATTTATTCAGAGAAAAGCAAAATCATCATTTCGTTTTTAAATAATTTCGCCAAAATGGAGAAGAAAAAACAAAGGATTCTTCCTTTGCATTTAAATTTTGTATTTTTATTGTTAATTTTTCAACTATACAGTGTTAATTCATTAATGGTAAAAGTGGAACCGGAATCTCAATCAACTCCTGATCAACCAGCAAATTTCAAAAACGAAAGGGTTTTTACTTTGAAATTGAGAAAAAATTACACAGATAGATCCAGTGAAGATTTTACATGTACATCATCCTACGGATTGGAACACAAGGCGTTTTCTAATATTAATGTAAGTATATTGTAATCAAGTATAAATTAAACTAATTAATAACGCTTATAACATTTGGTCAATCCAAAGTAGTCTACTTTAATTATAATTGAAAATTAAATTCTACACAATTTATGAAAGCCAATATACAAAAATGGCTTCTGATTTTAGTCGGCGTTTTAAAATAAATCTCATTAAAGTATAAAGTATTCAGGGTTACGTTTTATTTAGTCGTTTAATATTTTACAATTTGCTAAAAGTCTATAATTTCTTATTTATTGATGGGAGGTATTTATAAAATCCTAAAAGAAAATTGATTTAGCCAACAATTTATATATTTTATTTAACTTTTTAGATTTTGGACCTATACGATAAGTTGGACTTTAATAATCCTGCGGACAGAGGAGAATGGCAGCTCTACTGGAACATCAATGTCGATTATCGAAAGTGGAACCGTCAGGATAAACTTAACGTGGTTGTGCTCCCTCATTCGCATTGTGATCCAGGTAGGCCTTTTTTTTAAATTGTAGTATTTGGAAGGAATGTAAATAAAAACTAAGAATTTTAAAATTTTCCAGGGTGGATAATCACATTCGAAGAATACTACGAAAGAACAACGAGAAAGATTTTAAACGCAATGTTAGATAATTTAGTGAAAAATAGTACAAATAAGTTTATATGGGCAGAAATATCATTCTTTAGCAAATGGTGGGATGACCTCAGCATTATTGACCGCTTAAAAGTTATCAAGTAAGTATAATCAAAACCATAATGCAAAACAGCGTTAAATGTTTATTTCTACTATACATTGAATTTTTCTCGATTGGAAATGGTCATAATTAGTTTGCTTGTTGTTTATTTCAGAGTTGTGGACAACAGACAACTGGAGTTTGTAACAGGAGGCTGGGTAATGCCTGACGAAGCTAATTCTCATTATTATTCTATACTAACACAGCTTTTTGAAGGAAACCAATGGCTGAAGCATCATCTCAATTATCGCCCTAGGTAAAACACTTTTTTGGGTATATGAACTCATATAAAATCAAATTGTGACAGGAAATTAATTTACAAAGTTTATAAGGAAAATAAATTTACAGTATTATCTCTGAAATATTATCCTTTAACGATTATGTTTATAATTGTTGTAATGTTTAGGAATGGATGGTCTATCGACCCATTTGGCGTGTCTCCGACAATGGCCTACATTCTCAAGCGGGCAGGATTCTCAAACATGCTAATACAAAGGACACATTATATCATCAAGAAGTATCTAGGAAATATGCGCGAATTGGAATTTGCCTGGAGGCAAGACTGGGGTAAGCTTTTACCGCTATTAAAACTCTGATGTCTCTCATTAAGACTGCATTCTTGTGGAATGTATAGATACATGCATGCAATTAATATCTTAACTGTCATCAAAAATGGAATTTCTGGCGACGTTGAAAATACACTTTGCTAAACACATAAAAATAGCCAAGTTCACAAGATTTACATCTTGGTAATTAATGTAATTAAAATATGTAGGTCAATGTCTTCTACTTCTGTTTATGTGGTTTGTCATTAAAACGCAAATGTGTATCTATCATTCCTTTATTTAACTACGCAATGAAATTATTATAAATTCTTAAATTCTATTATTAGTTGTTCGACAAGCATTTTCTATGAAAAGTGATTTGCGAGACGAAATTAGGCTCGGTGGACTTCTTATGGGTAGAAAAACGAAATACTAATTTTTGTATTGTAAATATTTAGACAGCCAAGGGACTACAGACATATTAACTCAGTTGATGCCCTTCGACAGTTATACAACTCCAGCTACTTGCGGCCCCAACAAAAGAGTCTGCACTGAATTTGACTTCAAAGGTTATTACATGGATATAAAAGATCGGGACATCGAAGAGCGATCTCTGACCCTCTTAGACCAATACCAGAAGAAGGGGTCACTTTTTAAGACGAAAAATGTCCTCGTACCTCTGGGAGGAGATTTTGCATGGGGGACTCAACGAGAATGGACATCACAGACAGTGAACTACAATAAAATATTCGAATTTGTCAATTCTCATCCGGAACTCAATGCCCAGGTACTAAAATCTGATCAGATATATTTTAATTAGTTTGAAATGATTTTGTTCATGAAGTGAAATGCAATTTATACTTACAGTTGCAATTTGGTACTTTGGACGATTATTTTAATGGCGTTCGATCAGAGTTTCAAAGAACTCAAACGTCACCGTCAGTTCTAACTGGAGACTTCTTTACGTACGCTGAAAGAGACGACCGCTATTGGAGTGGCTATTACACTTCAAGACCTTTCCATAAAGCAATGGACAGACAATTAATTTCCCATTTGAGGTCGTGCCTTAATTACAGTTTAAATATAATTATTCGTAAAAATGTAAAGTTGCTATTATCTTAATATTTGTTATAATTTTTCCTAAAATTATTTAGATCAGCCCAAATTGTATTTATGTTGATGGCTGGAGAAATATCTAAAAGGTCCCACAATTTAGAAAATACATTTATGAAGAATTTATCCGGACATTTAAGGTCCGCGCGGAGAACTTTGAGTCTTTTCCAACATCATGATGGAATTACGGGAACGTCGAAAGATCGTGTCATGGAAGATTATGCTAGCAAGTAAGTATTCTATAACAATTTGATTAATTATTGAATTATTGATTATATTAATTAACCATTTAAAATACTAAAAGTATTAAATAATGTCCATTTTTGTGTGTTAGACTTTTCGAAGGTTTGAAAAGCTGTAATCTGGTGATGCAAAACAGTTTCCAAGTACTTACGCATTTAAACAACCCGAATTTTAATTTTGAGGAATTTAATGCAACGTTAACAAATGGAAGAAACGACATTTCAAATGCATTCAGTTTTGATTTCACTCCAGTTTTTGCCAAGGGCCATTTTCACGATTTACCAAAGCACAACAAAATTGTTTTGACTGAAGCGAATCCCCAATCTCTAATAACTGCGTTTAACCCCGTTGCCCAAACAAGAATCCAATTGATAACTGTCCATATCCATACAACTTCCCCTCAGAATGAAATTGAATGTGTTGATTTACGAGGAAATAGAATGGAATCAGAAATCTTACCTGTTTTTGATTCTCAAACTAAAATTTCTGAAAATACTGTGCAAATGAATGTGCTAGTTGAGATTCCTCCTTTTGCTGTTATGAATTATATCGTACGCTATATTGACTTCAACAAATATCCACGTGCAAGGTAAAAAATCAATTTAGTTACTTATTACTACATTCAATTAGAACTAAATAATTAATGACCATATAAGTAAAAACAATAGTAGTAAGTTATAATATAAATAATGGCGATATAAAAATTCATGATAACATTGAAATCTTATAGAATAGCAACAAAAGCGAAACTTTCCTTCAAGCATTCTCCTTCAGCCGTAAGATCCCCAGTTGTCGGCACAGAAAGATTCTCCATCACTTATTATGATAATTTACGTGAAAGTGAAATGCAAATTTCTAATGACTACATGACTGTCCATTTTGATTCTAATGGATTTGCTCATGCCGCCACTGTCAACGGAGTTCGTCATCCCTTTATTATTAGAATGTTCCAGTAATAATTTACTATTTTAAATATTAATTCTGAATTTACTTTATGCTAGAATATTTCATTCTATTTCATTAACTTTGCATTTCCTATTTTTAGATATGGGACAGAGGAAGGCTACGGTAAAAATTCGGGATTATATGTGTTTATGCCAGATGGAGAAGCCAAGCCGTTGCCAATACAGAAACCTTTTATTAAAATTGTTCAAGGCCGATTTGAAAGCTATGTTGAAGTGTGGCTAGATCAAGTTAAACATAGGGTCACCCTGTATAACCATCCTGGTAAATACAGCATAATACTATAGCCTACCGCTTTTAAATTTATAAGATATTTAATAATTATTACTTTTATTTTAAAGGATTTGAAAGGTACTCCATAGAAGTTAAAAACCAAGTTAATATACAGCATGAGCAAAATTTTGAATTGATGATGAGACTGCACACAGCTATACAATCAGGAAATACTTCATTTACAGATCTTAACGGATTTCAAGTAATATACTTTTTTAAATTTGGAATCCAAGTTTTAGGTTTATGATAAAATAGACTAATTCAATTTTATCTTTTAGATGATTAAGCGTAAAAGACTTTCTAAAATTCCACTTGCCGCAAATTATTTTCCTTTCCCTGCTGCCACTTTCATTGAAGATGAGAATCTACGTATGACTGTGCTTACTCGGCAACCTCATGGAACAGCTAGTTTAGCTCCTGGACAAATCGAGGTAAGCGTATGATAATTATCGAATTTTGTAGATAAATATGTCCAACATTATTAGAAAAATGTTCAAATTAATTGTGAAAATAATAATATAATATTTTCTAAGATAAATAGTTTTAATACAATATTTTATAATTGAAAATAAATTTATTTTAAAATGGTGTAGTATGATTTAAGAAATAATATCTATGAATATTTAGGAACCGTAACGTAATTGACAAAATAAAATGTGCTAATTAAATTGTACCAGGGAATGATGTGGTTATTTATGGTTTTAATAGATAATGATGGACCGTACGTTATTGCACGATGACCATCTGGGTGTTGGTCAAGGATCGGGAGAGAGTTTGGAAGTAGTGAATACCTTTAAAATAATGTTAGAGTCAGTTTTGTGCTCGGTAAGGTTTTTGGCTATTTGTTTAGTTTAGTTTAGTTTAGTTTTAACTTTGACCTTAATATTACTTTTGGTGTTTAATACAATAATTAATTGTCTAAATATACAGGACCGAATGAAAGAAGTGAAATCTCCAATGCTGTCTTTAGCAGCCCATAAAACTTTACATAATCTACTTCATCCGTTTAAGACATTCAAAGGTCATCCTCAACAAACAGAAATAGTTGAATTTTATCCTAGTCGAAGGGTACATCCAACGGAAAAAATATCCGATTATCGCCCAACGACAATTAATGGAATAGCTTGTGACCTCCAATTCGTTGACACAATTCCAATACCCTATTACAAGGATAATTTGGAAGACGACAGCTATTTCCACTCTCTACAAACGGCCTTCCTTCTACACAGAGTGGGCTTTGACGCTAGATTCAATAACCACGTCCTAGCAAATAATTGCGTGGCACAAGAACACCATTTAGGAAAGGTAAGACAAATATTGCAACAATAATTCCTGCGTAAACCAATTTCTATTTCATTTTTGTAATATATCCATTATTTTAGTTATTTTGGAAATAATTTATTCATAATTATCCATAAAATGTTGTAGAATACATTTTTATGATTTATTTTATTTTTTTTCAATTATCTTATGTACTACCTTTACTAGTACTTAACTCACGTTAACTCCTTTTTAGCAATATAATTATTATAATTTCAATTTTCAATATTCATAGATTCGATTCGAAGATGTCTTTCCCACACTACTGGCGCCGAATATGAAGCAGACTTCTTTAAATTTTGTGAAGGACGTCGAAGAATTTACTGTCAATGATATAGTAGAAATGCAACCTCATGAGATTTATGGCTTTCTTGGTCAATTCCAACAGCTTGCGAAAACCAATCGACAATCGATTTATCTGTAATGTCAAAAGTGTTTATGTTTTTGATATTATGTTTATTTGACCAATTAGTTAATCCTTATACGTTTTTAAGCGTAGAATTTTAATGTTATAATACTGACACATCGTTTTAAAGGGTATACTAATTAGTAAAATTGTAAAAGACAGACTATTAAGTATGAATACTTAGGGATTAAAGCTATGAATTAAGTACAGTACATAGTACGTTGAATGCATATAGTTATAAGTATTATAGGACACAAATCTGAAAGGTTTAAGGATGTGTAAATATGTTTCAGAAAGTAGGAATTGTATATAAAAGTTTTAATTTCTTTTTAACTGTAATGAACCACTTGTTATTACCCCAAATTTTATTAAATTACATCTTAGTCTAACTTTCAATGTGGACAAGACGAAAACATTAGTTAGTTGCTGTTTTTTACATATTATGTTATAAATATAAATTACATGTTGTAATAAGAGACAATGAAAAGTACAATAGACAATAAAACATTAACCTTCCAAAACCTGTTCCAAATTCTAAATTTAAATCTAAATTCACTTCAGCAGTAATTGAGAATGTACTACTTGTATGCAATTAGTAACTTTGTTAGCATTTAAAATAATTGGGATACTTTGGATAGTAGCTACCGATTATCATTTTATTTGATAGGAAATGAGAGAAAAGCGTTTTTTTCTGTTACGAATTGATATACATTTTTATGCAAAAAAGAATACAGTGAAAAAAATAATATTCTTCAATCTGAAATAGAATGTATTGCATCACATATACACAGATAGTACTTAAGGTGCTGCACTTTTCTACAATGCCACCATACCAACTTGAGACTATAATATGTATAATGTAATAGTATTTGCAATTCAATGTCATACATTAATTACTATTTGAAAAGTAATAATAATTACATGTACATCAACAAGCGGCCAAATAGTGTCATTTTGGTTTTGCTATCGATGAGTTTAGCTATGGTATTCTTAAGTTTTTTCCAATTCGTCAGACAAATTAAATAGAAATAAAATTTGCTTCCTGAGCTCGCGAGTTAATCATTAGTAATAAATAATTAAAAATGAAAATTTTTGATGTCGCAAAAATTAAAATTACCAATAATCTTGGATCTTGGAATTACAAACTAGTTGGGAAATGGTTTCCTTACTTGGACGCTTTGGTAATACAAAAGAGTGAAAAATGCCGACCAATTATTACAACAATAGTTCAGATGAAGACATTTATTAGCAGTGATGTAGTTCAAGGGTGATATCTCCTTGTGCCCCGTTGCGTTCCGCTGACTTGAAATGTTTCCAAATGGTTTGTGTGGCTACTACACATTTACGACTTTGACGCCTGGGTAAAACAATTCTTTAGAATATTGATATCTAATATCACTGGGTACATTTCAGTACAAAATGGCTCGGGGCATAATTTTTGGAAAGGGATTTCGTATTTAACAATGCAATGTAAATGAGCAGTGGGTGTGGTTATACATTTACATATTTCATTTCCTTTCCGAGTATAAATAAGTAAAATAGTTCAGAGATATTATGCAGATTTTATAGCTTTAGGCCAGCACACTGACTTCCATTCTTCTGCTAGTGTGCCTTGTTTCCTAACGTTAGAGAGTAAAGCAAGCTAGTGCATTCTACGATGTCTCTACCTTTCACCACCATCCTTTTCGTTAAGAGAAAGAAAAACTTAGTACTTGAGTATACCTCTAATCAAGACACACGGCACGAAAACGATTTTCGTACATGCGCATTGCAGTCAGCTAAGCTCCCTATAAAAGGCGACTTCAGTAACGATTTTGACCATTCCACTGAAAAACTTGGAGCTGTTCGGATCAACTTATTCCTCTCTCTCCAGAAATTCAATCCATCAAAACCAACCTACATCAACAAAACTTGTGTCGTCATGTCTGCTAAGAAAAGGAACGCGTTTTTTTATTTCATGAGGGAAAGGAAGCCCCAACTAGAAGCTCAGGGAATTCGTTTTCCTTCTGGTCTACAAGACGTCGCTGCATATGTGTCCGATGAATGGAAGGTAAGCAGACGTTATTTCTTTGTCTTTGAAATTTCTTTATCTATTAGTAGGCCTATTGATTTAGTCTTTGCCTGTTTCTTTGAGTTTCAAATCTTATTTGATTTTCTTATGTCTATATAATTAATTTTATTATTTGAATTTTCAGAACATGTCTCCAGAACAGAAAAAATTATATGACTACGATAAGAAAATGGAGCCAAAAAATCCTGACGATCCTCCCAAGTTCGCAAACCCGTAAGTATTTAATTTTTCTTACGTTCTTGATTGAAGCAGGTCTTACAAATCTCCATCGAAGAATTTTCATATGATTCAACTGATTTATTGGTCGCAGATGCTACAGTAAAGATATCTTTGTTGATTATTCTAGAAATGTCATTAATTTGCATATTCCACACATTCTAAATTTTGTAACGTTTTAGGACAGAGAAGATGAGATGGGAAGATAAAAAGAAGAAAGAATTGGAGCAGACTCTTGCTGCGGAAATTGGCACTTTGGTTAAAAATCAAAAGGACCAGATCGAACATAAGCGATTCGTCATAATCGATTTCAACTTCTGGGGAATGGACAACGAACGCATCTACGTTCCGGCTGAGATTGGATTGGTTGCATTTTCTATGAGTGAAGGCGTTATCGACAATTACGGAAATCTAATTGATCCACGTAAAAATTATTTCATTTTTTTTAATACAAGTGTCGTTATAATACTATTCAGGATATTTAAAATATTATCAATGTTATAAGGAATGGTAGCTAAAAATGAATATTTATTTATTTATTTATATTTCTGTATGCAGGTAAAATCGATTTGGGGATGGGAATGGACGTTCTAAGATCAGCTGATGAATATGACCTACCTCGTCCTCCTTTTGATTATGACGAGGAAGGACAAAACGTCAAACATTTGCTAAACTGCATGTTCCAGTTTACAAACAAGGTTAGTCCAATATTATGCAAAACAAAAATTCAGAAATGAAACAAAATAAAAATTAAGAGTATCATCGTTTAATTTGCTAACATATTTTTAATTTGCAGTACGTTGACGAAATGTGCCCTGGACAACTATTTTGCCGTCGAGAGAGCACGGACATTGTCAATGGATGCCTAAATTGGTTGTGCAAGGAGACTGGTAAGGCAGTTAATTTTAATTATTAATATTATTAGTTACTAAATAAGATAAAATGCAAATAATTAATTGGACTTCACAGGATTATCCCACCAATTCAAATTATATCCGTTGGAGCATCTTGTAATTAAACTGGGGAAATTGGCAGAAGGGAATCTAGAGGACGACATAATTGATCCTGGTCTTACTGCAGCTGCATCATCTATGGCAAGAGCCGCGCCGACTCCATCCGCTCCTAGGGAAAAATCCTTGAGTTTCAAATTTTATAAAGAGATTCCTCCGAGATCATTTGAAGAAATTCGCCAGGAGAAGTGGAAGAAAGTGCAACATGATGTTGATGAGGAAATAACTCTGACCGAAGAGGAAAGGGCTCGATACAGAAAATGTATGGAAGGTCCTGTAGTTGATCCTTTAGATGAAGTACGGACTCTACTTAACAGTGTGTACTTCTACGGAATAAAACATTTGGCCTGCTTTCATCACATGCAGGTACAATTATCTTTCATTTACATCATTTATGTGTACATTATTTAGAATTTACAGAATTTATTTCGACTACTGTTTATATTAGAATTCGGACTTCGGCCACAAATGTGCACTTTCCCTAGCAAATGGATACGCTTATCATATTCTTGGACATCTTCTTCCTAAGTTTGGGATTCCTAAAAGACAATCGGCCCATTACCCTGATGTTAACCATGCCGAACATGAAATGAATGTGCACACTGAAATGTTGAAAACCTGGGGACTGGAATCGAAAACTTATCCGTCTTACGTGGATCTTGAAACGCGCAGAGAAATGCACAAGGCCAACATGATGATGGTGGAATCTCGTTCAGAAATGGTAATACAACTTATATTATTTTATATTCTATCTATACATATATAGCGACAACCAAAATGACCATAATATTATTGCCATAACCTGATTATAAATTATAATTACATATTTGGGGTGTTATTTTGCCAATTGCAGTCGGATTTTCGGCTCGAGGATCTTCCTCTTTCGATGGTCCCTCCACTGTTTCGTCCGAGACCCCCATCACCAACGTATAGACTCATCAGATCAATAACGGTCAAGAAGGACAAGAAAAAGAAGTAAACTTTTACAGTTTGCCACGACTGATTTTTGAAAGCTGACTGTCTCTTTGAATTTCGAATTGTTAACTATTTATTGATTGCTTATTATGTTACTGCATAAATTGATGATGAATTATCCTTATAAATGAATTTACCCTAGTCAACTAGTTTTCCATATATTATACATTTAAAATAGTTGATAGTAATACTGTAGCTTTGTTTGATTATTAGCATTGTTATAATTGTCAGGGTTTCTAATGTTCCATGTTTTAATAAATTTTTCTTGCTCGGTTTATTATTAATAATGAATTGAAAGTTATTTAGTGTTGCTATTTAACCCTGCTATTGGTACTGCATACTTACAGCAGCATCTTTATTTAGGTGAGTACTTTGCATATTATACATTTCTTGTTGGTTTGATTTAAGTAATTTATAGCAGGTTAAAATTATTAGCAACGGGCATTCAAAGCTGCAAGGGACTTCCACATTTTTCTTTCTTAGTCGGTTATCATTGTTGCATTAGGTTGTGGTTTTACATTATTACTTTTATTACTAAAATGGGTTAGTAAATGTTAAAAACGAATATATACTTTGAATCTACTAATGATTAAATCGGATGTCCTTCAATTTGGCAAAAGTCAGTTTGACAAATGACTTAGGAACAGATTGACCAAAGGCCTGTGGACTTGTAATAAAAGCACTGTGAATAGATTCGCAATAGAAATGTTTGTATGTGCAACTAACACAGTGTGACACTGGTGGGTGGCCATGGTATGTTGCCAAGTTACATTGCTATTTCAATACAAAAATGTTTGACACAAGATTGTACTAAATTCAACTTTTAGACTATTTTATGACCCCGGGTTAGGAGTAACCATTGTGAATACTGCAATTAGAATTTAAAATTTTTTTAATCTACCAGTATATTAATAATAAACATATTTTTTGTTTAACAGTGATTTTTAATGAAAGTATTTTAAATTATATAGCATCAGAGAACTGAATGAATAAACTACGTTAGTACTGCTGCTATTACGTTAAAAACGTAGTACTTCGGAAAACTGGTTAGAAAATATCATTATTTCGTAGCACGTAGGCCCGGCCATGGGATCGTTTAAGAAACATTGGATTGGATGTATATTGATTATATTATATGTATTCTGACTTTTGGTATTCTGCTTACAGTTAGATTCTCGATACTAAGAACATTAGCGGACCAGAAGAAGGTATAGAAAGAGTAAATGTCAAAGCTACTTACAAAATGATTTCTCACAAGGCTAGACACGCGAAAAAGAAATGCAAGAGTATATTTATGTCTCATGCCAAAAAGCAAAAGTCATTGATTTGGGGTTTGACGCCACTCGGCCCTGTCATTGGGATACTATAGTGGACTAAAATTTACTATTAATATTTAAAGATATTCGGCTTTTAAAAACATTACTTTGAAAGACATTTGCCACAACTAAGGTAATGCGTGGCCCTACTGCTTACCATACTACAAGACATTGGCTGAATATTCCATTACTCTGCCAATGTCGTATTTTAGTAGAATTTTACAGTAGCAGATAGTACCCACAATGCTTTATACTTATTATGGCATAGTAAATGTTAATATTATGATCATCAGGGATATTCATTTATTCTCACTGATCTTACATTTAAGATTTGCCATTATTGACACAGTATGCTTTGAATGACCCTGTGGCTACACCAGGTTAGTATTTGACATGCATCACTTTCTCCTTTTGTTTCAATTTCACTTCGGAAAACTAGTTAAGAAATATCAATGTTTCGTAGCATGTCGCCCCGGCTTAGCCATGGGACCATTTAAGGAACATTGGATTGGATGTACATTGATATATTGATTTATTCAAATGTTGCTTTCGAGCCCGTGGCCCATGGAACATTGTATTTACAGTCAATTTGGTATAGTTTAGCTTATATTTATATAGGAATTTAACGACTAATTATTTTAATGAATTAATGAATTTAACATAGTGAAGAGCCCCTTTATTCAATTAGTTTATCCATGTTGTTTGAATCTACCAATTGCAAAATGTTATATTCACTTAGACTATTCAGGAAACTAAGTTTAGCTCTATTATGTATACTACATTTCGTAATAAGGTGATATAAGGAATTGTCATCATTCTGATTACACAGGTTTCATTTAATTCAACTCTAAATTTGCTTAATAATAATTTTAGGTAATACTATTATTCACGGGGCAATTCAAATTATCAAATATGAAATAAAGTGTTGTTTATCGATAAACAACCACAATTACAGTTACATCCAATTTGACAATTATTTTCAATTGTCAAATAATCCTAAACATAAATTAAATACAGTGGAAATGATTAGCCAAATGTTAAAATAGCCTCCATAGTACCTACACTAATAGAATATATGAATTTGATTATTTTGTTTCGCCTTATAATCGAAAAACGACCGATACACATTTTACATGTTGAACAGGATTTAGCAAATTTCTTGAAAATGACTTTTTCGTGATTAGAGCGATAAGGAACTAAACAGTATTTCCAAGACTTGATACATGATGACGACGATTCAAAAACCATGGACGTCGTGAAAAGTACCATCATCCAGCAAACAGACATTAAGATAGCCCATAGTAAGAGCAGCAGAAACTTAGCATTTTCCATCTTAGAATGGTGAAGAATGAGTAAGTAGTTAGCCAAGTACAGTTGTCTCTTAAATAAAAAGTTGGAAGCGAAATAAAAAACATTGTACACGCTATTACAATCAACGATAAGTATTTGCAATAATCGATATATTTTGGGTATATTTTTTGAATCTCTGAATGTATCTTCGGTTCGGTACAGTTTTCTGCCAAAACTGCAAAAACATTAGTAATTAGATTTTATATCATGTTATACTATATTATTCAAATAATTAATCCTTGTTCAAGTTGAATAAAATTACCTTAATTCGTCAAAGAAAACTTTGACAGAAGGGCAACATAGAAGTGCATTGGCCGAATGCAGCATTGCCAATCCAAATCCGCAAAAGCAGAACCAAATATGGAGTGACGCCAAAAGCGTGAAGTAGAAATAGCTGAAGTTACCAGGGTCAAGTAGTGACGTCATGAAAAATGAATCGAATGGAATAATGAATATCATACTTCCAAATATGACTGGATACGTGACAGCAATCAGAAAACCCAGTAAGAGAAATACGTCCATCATCTCAATTTTGTTTCGATATATTCTTTTGAAATAGTCCTCTAATAAAAATGATAATAATTTTGCGTTAATATATTTTTACTAGGGGGTCACAGGACCCAGGTCCTGTCGTACATGGGGCTAGTACTTCTACAAACAATTTTGTAGGAACTGGTTTGTAGTAGGCCAATTACACCAGTATTCAGATGGGTTCAACACTAATATAATGTATAGCCGGTCACAGGGCCCAGACCCTGTTATAAATAAAGCTAGTGTTTATTCCGGGGCATAAATTGTACGGTAATCAGAATGCGTCTAACAGATTAACTCCGATTGACCTTCCCACCGTTTCTCATTTGGTGGGACGGTAGGTAGAGATTTTACATTGACAGAGAGTCAAAAAGTATTCCAAAACTTCGCCTTAGTACGACCTAGAGTCAAATTTATGTTTTGAAATATAATTGTGAGTACTGGCAACTTACTTACCGGTCCCCTACCATGATCACATGTTTGATTCGAGGTTTACGGTACTCAAACCATAATTTTTGTACATACTGGTCACTAATTGACAATGGACCATTTTGAGGTCAAGTTAGCCTTATTTGGCAATATAGTGTCAAGTAGTCAAATAGAAAACTGATTAATTTTCATTGTTACTTTTTGGTGCAATAAGAGAGCTTAAACTTTCATATTATGGGACTTTTCGAGCGAGCGATCCCATTATTCTTGAGTGCCATTCCTGTCCCAATGCTCTGCTGTTTTACAGAAACGAAAACGGACTCACTTTTTTGGAAATCTGACTTTTTTAAAGCATTTAAAATAGAGATATCAAAAACCAAACCACACACATTTTGTTCGTGGATAGTCCACGATTCCATAATTGCATGACCCATAAAAATCAAATACCTCCTTTGGGAACAATTAAACCGTATGTAAAGACAAATTTTAAATTCAATGTAGGTTGATCCTAAATGTTAATCATGGAATATTCGAGCGCATAAGTGAACACAACGTAAATTAAAACTATATTTTATTCAATGCGCTGCCAAATTTCTTCCCCTGAGGTAGTGAAATAGCCGGGCAGGTTAACTTGGCAACCAACTGTGACGAGCGTCCGCGATTGAAAAAATGAGACAATAATGTTGTAGATATTGTCGTGTAAAAAGTAAAGTTTTTTCAGACAATATTCCACAGTTCTAATTTTACAGTTTCCAACAAATATCTAGAACATGTTTTGTTTCTTTAATTTTCAATTAAACTATTGGTTGTGAAATTGAGAAATATCATAATTCAATGTAAATGGATCAATTATAAATTTTCCCGCACATAAAATAAAGAGATCCTTGAGAGCACTCAGCACTGCGAAAGTTGGAAAAATGTGCATACAGAATGCATGCAATACTTCTGTTATGAAATATTTGAATATTAGAAATAATGTAATATTTCAACATTATTACATTCAAAGCGCATAAACCAGTCTACGTTTATCATATAGGGTGATGATAGTTGTGTATTGTGTCAGTCAATTCTGGACAAAACAATTGACTCTAACGTGCGCAAAATTTTGCATATTTCGAAACCAAATCAAATTTTAATACCTAAATGTTTCGAAATTTTAAATGCGGTGGCACAAAAATCTCTTGATACAAACATACAAACCTACACAGGTACACATGTGCATTTCCATACCAAATCGACCAATCGATAAAATCGATATTTTATATTTGCTTCAAATTAGTCTCAAAAAATCAGAAATATGAAAAACTATGACAATAAGTGTTTTGAAAATTTTTTAAAAGTCTCTGAGCCCCTGTTCAGGGGGGTGAAGCTGTACAGAAAATGTAGAAAAATACGTGTGACTAAATAATGAGACGAGTATAATTCGGTAATGGTAATTAGTATGATTAAGGAATATTTTTTTGAAATACAACGGGATGTTGTAGAATGGTACAGTCGAAAAAAAATTTCATTACTTTCCGTATTTTTCGAATTAAATCAAAATTTTCAAAAAATTTTCAATTGAGGATAATAAAAAAGGCCCAAAATATCCCACGCAAGTAAGGTTTGTATCGGAAACACGGGTGTCTGACGAAACAGGCGCAATTTCTTCCATCGTGGGATATTTTGGGGCTTTTGAGATATTAACGTTCAAAGTTTACCAAAAAATGACACTTTTAAACCGAAATAAGGGCAGGGTTTCCAAATGAGGCATAAAATTGAAAATGGTTAATTAAATTAATAAACTTTTTTTCCAGCCTCAATATTAAAATCATTTTTAGGTGAATACCAGATGCATACATTAGCCATATATGGCTATATATTAGGCATATATGGCTATATATTAGGCATATATGGCTATATATTAGGCATATATGGCTATATATTAGGCATATATGGCTGTATATTGGGCATATATGCCTATATATTGGGCATATATGCCTATATATTGGGCATATATGCCTATATATTGGGCATATATGCCTATATATTGGGCATATATGGCTGTATATTGGGCATATATGGCTGTATATTGGGCATATATGGCTGTATATTGGGCATATATGGCTGTATATTGGGCATATATGGCTGTATATTAGGCATATATGACTGTACATTGGGCATATATGGCTGTATATTGGGCATATATGGCTGTATATTGGGCATATATGACTGTACATTGGGCATATATGGCTGTATATTGAGCATATATGGCTGTATATTGGGCATATATGGCTGTATATTGGGCCTTGGGCATATATGGCTATATATTGGGCATATATAAATATATATAAAGCATATATGCCTGTATGTTAGGCATATATGGCTATAATATATACTAATAATATACGCCTGTGTATTACACATATCCCTATGTATATACTCAACATGCCTGCTTTATTGTACCGTGCTTTTTTACTGTGCTACGGGGCTTGCCAGCACACCGTAACGATTAACGCAACCCTGGATCATTTCCAACCTGAATATAGACTGCAGTGCTAGGCGCGCAGGCAAAACTCTTGAAATCGTGTGGTGGATTTGCTATGGAAATTACTCACGTACGGAATTATTTACGCTTATGTCCCACTTTGCTCTTATAAGAAGAGACTAGTGAACCCACCTAAGGGGCAAATCTAGCACTAAAGATAAATTCAGCAGGCCACGCTTCACAGTAATAAAAACAATTTCGAAAACATCCCATTAGGTTATTATGTTAACTTTGTAAACCAAAGTATATTTAAATTAAAATACTTTAATGTCTATAGTATAGTGGTGGATAAATTAGCTACAGCCCCAACTTCATGGTAAAAAGGAATTTCCTAAACCAAAATAATAACAACTGTAGATCGTAGATTCAAATGGAAGGAAAAATGAAAGACTCCATTTTTGAAAAAAAATTCCACAAACCGTACAAATTCTATGAGTACAACTTACGAATAAATATTTTTAAAGAAAAGTTGGTTAACCAGTACTGTTATTTAACTCTACAAACAGGTGTGCCAACTGCCAAAAGAATCAAGAGGGTAGTAAAAACGTAAACCCAGCTCTACTAAAAAATATTAAGTTTGTCGATATAGCATAACCAATTTGTATTAAAAGTTTTCAAATGCTATTTAATAAGCCACATTTCGATCATTTACGAAATACCTAGCACACAGATTAAATTGAAAATGCCACGTATAACCTTAATTTCTAATTATGTGTGTAATATAATAAGCAGTCAAAAACGAAACTTTAAATCTAACCACACCGCACCAACCATGCCCAAGACAGTATAGCAAAACACTTTTCATTTTCACGCAGTTGAGAGTCGAAGTTGCTGATTATGAAACATTTCCATTTGCTTTTTGATATTATCCTAGTTCGCTCAAGCACGTAACCAGTAGGGTGGGGTGGGTGGAGGGGCTGCAGCAACCCCCAAAGAAAAGTTTTTCCCAAAAAGACCTATGCCGTAAACATTTTTGGCAATTCGCACGAATATATTACGTTTTTGAATAACCATTTGTGGCGCCCCCTTTTGGCCAAATTTCTGGTTACTACCTACCACATATAGTGACATACATAGGTAGGTAAATTTATTGCTTTATCTAAGACGGTGTTTATAATATAAGTGATATTAGAAATAATGTAATATTTCAACATTGTTACATTCAACGCACATGAACCAGTTTACATTTACCATATAGGGTGATGATAGTTGTGTATTGTGTCAGTCAATTCTGGACAAAACAATTGACTCTAACGTGGACAAAGTTTAACATCTTTCGAAACAAATCAAATTTTGACACCTAAATGTTTCGAAATTATATTAATGCGGTGGCACGAAAATCTCTTGATACAAACATACAAACCTACACGGGTACACATATGGAATTATTTACGCGCATGCCCCACTTTGCTCTTATAAGAAGAGATTACATAGAAACACACAGAATTTTCCAGTTTAAATTTCTTAATATAATTGGTTTTATAATTAACATTTTAACTTGTTGACTTACTGCGACATTTAGAAAGTGTGTTAAATATGACGTTAGCAATTCTTAGTAACGTAATCCTCTTCAATATTGTTACGTGGATGATGACCACTGGAATAGCAATTCCTAAAACGAAGACGTAACTCACACAGGCAGAAATAGTGTCACCGTGAAATGTCTCATATGCAGCTCTGGCCAGTAAATAAAACCAATAAATGTGTGTATAGAAAGCAAAGAGATACCACTTTAACCTGAACCATTTGTGTGTAGACCATGCAAAATGTTTCTCAGGATAGTTTGAATTCCAATGAAAAGGTACACCTCCCCAGAAATTACCCCATTTCACATACCACGAAAATATTTCTTTCGATATGATTTTCACCATTGTCCAATATTCACGCTAACAAAATTATTTGCAGTTGGAACAATTTCAAATGAGTGTCTAATGAACTACTAGTGAAATAAAATATTTAATTAAATCGCTAGCAGGAGAAATTACGGTTGATCAATATAGCTATTTGAATTAACACTTCAAACTGTCATCATTTTCTTTTGACAACTGCAGAGACTAGAAGGCTTAACATTAAACAAAATTGTATAAAAAGGAAGCATGAATAGTACATTTAGCTATATGAAACTCTGTTATAATTCTTGGGATTGAACTAAATGGACTCACCTAGTACATCTAACATGTAAGGGGTTGGCTGGGTTAGGGATTTATTTGTTCCTACGTTAAAATCATGTCTGCATATTATCATATTCAGCTAACTTTTATAATTCATCTGTAATCCCATTAATAGGTATTTTGTTAATGGCTGACAAAGCAGTCAATTGCGAAGAACTCGTGACTGAGAATCAATAGACCACGCACCAAGCTAATTAGGTGACCTATTCTTCTCCAGTCGCGATTCCTTTGCAGCTCACTGCTTCGCCAGCGAAAAACAAAAGACCAATTTATAGGATTAAAAATGAATTATAAAAGTTAGCTGAATAGGGTAATAATAAGACAAGGAATGTGACATACACAGATACAGGATATAAAATGGAGATCAATATGAGAATTCGGGTATTTTACAGTTTTATCTTTATTTGTGGATTGTAGTGTTGCCTAACTACCAAAAATTTCATAATACTTGTCTAGATTTTAGCATGATATATTTCAAGTATCAACATAAACATAATAAATAATTCGTTCAGTTAACTTGTTTATTGTTACAGTGCCCCGACAGTTTTATGTAAACCTGCAAATATATAAAATGTAATTTCCTGCCATAAAACGAAACGTGGATACTATAGGCTTTTTCTGATGAAAAAAATGAAAATTAGCCTTTTTCTGCACCAATCTGAAAGTGGAAGGTCTTTTTCTGCCCTTAAGACACGATATGTGGCTTAATTCCAGTTACTCTTCAATCCTATGTTTGGAACTTATCAAAACTAATGGTTTGACACTAAGCTAAGTCAACTTAGTACATATAAATCGTTGGCTGGGTTGCCTATATATTTATTGGTTTTTATGTTGAAACCATGTCTGCATTTAAATGTAGTACATCGAATGGGTATGCACGCAGAGTATGTAAAAAAAGTCCATTTGCTCTATAAAAATGTTTACTTTGGCCGATCACTAAAATATTCAAAACCCGTTTCGATAATATATGTGGCTATATTCCAGTCAC
This sequence comes from Tomocerus qinae, assembly GCA_020055645.1. NCBI lineage: Eukaryota > Metazoa > Arthropoda > Collembola > Entomobryomorpha > Tomoceridae > Tomocerus > Tomocerus qinae. The sequence goes on along the minus strand of CM034546.1, from coordinate 43,475,711 downwards.
TCCAATATCAAATATTTAAAACATGTCAAACTATTTGCTAGGTAAAAAACGTTTACAATACTGTGAGAATACAAACATATCCACAAAGAATATACACTCAAAGGTAGGAATGATGTGGGATAGGGATAGAACAGATAGGTAGTCAAATGAGGACGAATAGGACTATAGAGTAAACACACAAGGCTAGTCTCGAAGCTAGCATCTGTCGCAATGCGGACAAGTATTCTGACCATTAAACTACATGTGCGTATGGGAAATTAGGGAAAAATTAGGAAGAGTCATGCATACGAATGTGAATACGGGTATTCACATTACCTTTCTTCCATTGCACACTAATATATTCACGCCTTTTGGTTGTCTGCTTATAGTCAAAGTGTCGATACTAAGAACAGTAGCGGACCATTGGAAACTATAGAAAGAGTAAATGTCAAAGCCACGTGCAAAATGATGTTTCACAAGGCTAGGCACGCGGAAAAGGAATATACGAATATAATATATCTCATGTCAAATAGCAAAGTCTTTGGTTTTGGGGTTGACGCCACTCTTCCCTGTCATTTGAATACTTGTGGACTAAAACTTACTATTAATATTTAATGTTATTCGGCTTTTAAAAACATTACTTTGAAAGACATTTGCCATGTAACTAATACGTGGCCCTACTGCTTACTGTATTACAAGACAGAATATTCCATTACTCTGCCGATGTCGTATTTTAGAAGAATTCCACAGTTATCAGATAGCACACACAATGAAGCGTTATAATAAATATGATAATGAGAGATTTACATTTATTGTCACTGATCTTACATTTAAGATTTGCCATTATTGACACAGTATTAATCAATTAGCAGATGATAAAATTTAAATTATTAATTTCAATTTAAATAGTTATGAGAATTAATGAAATTTATTATTTAAGAGAACAAATGAAGTGTAAAAAAGCTACAGCGTTAAGGCTAACCAATAAAACTATATCTTACGTTCTTTATTTAACCCCATATTTATAACGTAAGCTTGTGCCTGCTCCGGTGCCTACCTAATGTATATATGGGAAAATTTATTGAGCGTCCCTACCAGTAATGCACACTCATACATACTCTTATTCTATATTATACCGATTTAAAATGACTACTTGTACCTACTATATACTATGCCATATTCAAAGCTCTCTCAACATTTTCTCAGAAGGATAAAACTATAGGCATTTTATGGAGATACTTCTTCATTGTACTACTGCTGAGAATAGAGAGTCAATAATCTTGAGAAATCATTCGATTTGCTAACCTATGTTCGCGGAGACATTTGTGGGAGAAATTCTTGTACTTGGAAATCAAAGCACGCATGCCTTACACAGATGGTATAATGTAAAAAATTAGAAAATGCTATATGACAATACACATATCTTGCATTTGTATATTTGAACGCTTATTATTTGAAAAGTGTTGACAAGAGATGAGGGATTGAAAGCAGAGAAAGAATCGAATTTCACAAAATTGAACTGGCTCCCATTTGGTTGGAATACCGTGTCGCCACTGTCTCCGCTGTTATGCTGTTGCCGCTAACCCCCACACCTCCCAGCGGCAACAGCGGAGACAGTGATAACAAAGTACCGCTGCCTAAATTCAGCCAATTATAGTATTTGTGTTAATTATTTCTGTATTTTAGACTCGCTCGTTAAAATGGGAAGGTTCTGTTGCAACTGTTAATGAAACTAATGAGAACAGTTTGGATACTCTTTCAATACCATTGTCTATGCTACGACAGTTCAGCCAACGTGCCATCGGATTTGAATGGAGTACAAAAATTATCATTAGACAAATTCCCACCCACATGTCCAAACAAATGGTACCGAGTGCTGGTAATACGTTAAAATCTCAATCAGTGCCATCACGGCAACAACTACAACAGCCCTCAAAAGGCCATGCCCCATCTATTAAAACAAGTGCCACTGAATATAAGCTGGCGTACAAACATATTCTAGGTCACTGGTATTGTCATTCAACAGTATAAATGGGTCAAACCAACATCGACATATCATTTCGTTTTTTAATTCATATTTGTAATTTCTATATAGGAACATATCATATCAGCTGATAACAGTCGAGGGCAATAATAATCTTTGGAGTGATAAAATTTATTTTCCACATAACATTTTTAAGGTTACTTATGAATTTTATATAATTAATTTCAATTTAATTTAAGATGAAGTAATTTACTCTGTAAATGGAAGAAAGTGGACCAGAATGTCATGACACAATGACAATTATTATCTTGAACAGACATTAAATCTTGGGGAAGAATATACCTTTGAGTATAACAATAAAAAAAGAAAGGTAAAATATATATTATCATACTGTTTTAGAAAACTACAAATATTATTGCAAACAAATCTTTGTCAAGATCTCTGAATTACAACAAAATTTCAAAATTAATTTGTGTAAAATTTGAAAATATTCGTTTTGTCGTAGATTATGGATAATTTTTGCAATTACAAATAGTGATATGTTCTTTTATCATTTACTGCAGGTAACTGTATTCATAGCAGGGAACATACTCATTCGTAAAGTCAAGATTTTGTCTGGTGTTCTCATTGGTGAAGGAATACAGATTGAAGAATTTAATAAAAATTAAATGCGTACCATTTGGATTTATAAAGGTAAAACTTCAATATCGAAGTACAAGAATGTTGGAGAATAGAGTTATTATGTCTGCCGATCAATGATTCCGATAATAAATTCAATACAATGCAAAATGAGTATAGGTACTATTTTAGCTTAAAACTTTATTTACAGCAAGAATATAATATTAGCAATCACAGATTTCAGGTTAAATTCAATTGATTTGGATGTATTTATCAATGAAAAAACTAGAAAAATGAGTTTATTTCATGCTCCAAACTAATTGCATGCACATCGATTTATATTACTTCCTTAAATACAATGTTGTAATCTTAAAAAACATAAGATGTTCATTTTTTCTGTATAGTTGTAGGTTGTGATAATGAGAATTGGTATGATCAGTAATTACAAATCTTATGTCTAAGAGTATTTTCCAATAAATGCTTTAAAATAATTATGTCTTATGGCAGTTAAGTGGTATCAGATGTTTTCTGACTGCGACCCTGTATATCATGCATGCATGTAACAATTAATAATTAATTGCTAATTAGTAAATTTAAAAAAATAAAAGCAAGAGATAATTACACTCTACTTATAATTGTCCACAATTTTGTATGGTTGTCATTTTGTCTACTGATAACTTTCCATTGAAAGTCAATATGATTTTTTCTAGATCAGCCAAGACTTTCATTCCCTCTACGACTTTACCAAATGCTACGTACAAACCATCCCAATCAGACTGTTCTTTCAAAGTTATCATGAATACAGAGGCATTTGTAGTATTCTTTCCATCGTTGGCCATAGACACAACTCCCCTTTCAGTGTGACCAAGTAGAAGATTTTCTTGTTTAAAACTTTTAATTACTTTTCCATCATTTTTCATGATAATTCCTCCTTTCATATAATTCCTCAATTCAATGTAGAAAAAGGAAGACCCTTTGTAGCCAAGTCCTTTTTCTCCCGTGCAAAGAATACGAAAATTCTCAGCTGTTAATGGCACGATGTCATTTCTTAATTCAATTACGAGTCTTCCGATTAATTTGTTATTATGGGCCAAATCCAAAAATACCTTGGTATTGTTCGATCTTAAGTTTCCTTAAAACACAAATCAAAAGTAAAACACTACACACGCAATGGAATTCTATATACTAGATATGTAAAAAATATTATCGTTCTTTCTAACCAAGAGTTCGCGATATTGAACTGGAAGGTTTTATAGCAGACATTGGTGTATAAGAACATGTTTTCACTTTTGGAACGGCCACATCATCCAGTTTTTGAAATCCGTTGGTATTTTCTGACGTTTTGCCAATTTGCACGTTAATGGTCCACTCTAGATTATTTGCACTCTTGTATTTTCCAAATTGTTTTAAATAAGAGAAGGGTAGAACAAATTGTGAATCAGCAAAATTCACTTGTTCTTCAATTAAAGTTACTGGACAGCTAGATAAATTTTTGAGACCCTAAAAATTAAAGTTTTAGTCATTTTACATCATTTTCATATTATCTAAATTTGATTTTATTTAAATAAAGCTAGAAGCATCAAGCTTAGAAAAATTTTCAAGCCAAAACACTATAAGCACTAGAAATTCGTTTCAAATTCCAGGAAATTTGTATTTTGACTTCAACAATTCTATATAGACATATGGAAAATGAATGAAGCATATGCAATCGTTAGTATATCTCCCACCTCTGACGGCTAGGTTTTATACATATTTATATTTTATTTATATTTATATTTACTAACTGGCACTTGAGTTTTTAATAAAGTGCATTATAGCATTCGGAATAGAATCACCTTATCACTGTTTGTCAAACAGAGTTGAAGACAAAAGTCTTTTGCCTCCCCTCCTACCATCACACACCTCCAAGATACTACTAGGCTGGAATCATGATTACAATCCCTCTGGGTATTACTCAGGAGAAAAAATATTGCATCGTAAACTTCAAAATAGACAGGAAACCAGTTTTGTGGATTCTTAAAATCTTCCAACTCTTGAATGACATCTGCCTTGCTACCATTCACTCCATTTATTCCATGTTTTTTCATATGGGCTACAATTTGGCTTCTACGAACTCTTTCTCTACAGTCCAAGATATCTCTCAATCCCAGCAATTTGCAATAGCTCTCCAGGCTACAATAACATAGATATTAACAAAATATTAGTACGTCTTGAATTAAAGTGATTTGGTAGTTAATGTATTACAAAATTAAAATTTGTGGACCTTGAGTTTTCTTCGAATTTGGAAATCTGCAGTTTGGCAATAGTCTTTGCCATTTGTTCCACCATCAGCGCCCTAATAGGCTTTCCTGGCAGTAGCTCCCGGCATATTGCACATGATGCAATGTTCTTTAAACAATTAGAGCAAAAAATGTGTCCATTTGTACATTGATAAATTGGTGGGCATGGTTCTTCGAGGCAAATAGGACATTCCAAGACGATTAACGTGGATGATTCCATTTTCTGTGAATTAACAATTGATTTACATATTATTTTATTATTTTGATTCTATCAATCAATTTCTCAATAAAAACTTCAAGGTATTACGAATTACGAATATAGGAGTATCAGTACATTTTATGACACTTTAACGGTTGGAGACAGAAAAATTCGAAAAAGGGTGAGAACACAAACACCAGCTTTTTACTTTAAAAGGATACATTAAATCTTGGATGAATAATCTACACATAAAAATACGTTTACACCTTATAATATATTATTAACTGTATTTAACTGGAAATGCTTATTGTGTTGGTTGGGCAGAAGGCAAATGACTAATGAAGTTTTGACCAAGACAGCTTTTGTAGCCTTATAATGTTACACGAAATTTTGTAAATCAAGCACAAAGTGTAAAGTACACTCGAGTGGAGACACTTAGGATTATAATTTATAAATAGCAGCCACGACCTCCTGCTACAGAATAATTTCATTTAGTGTGGGTCACAATCACAATAATCCAACTACCAAGAAAGCATAAAAATAAACACTACCCAAATACCTATAAACATTCTGGCTAAATGAATCACTAGGATTTTATATTCTATAACTATAGCAAAAAGACATGCTTATCTAGTAGTTATACCCTAGTTTTTATGTATGCTTCCGTATATATTGTACGTTTTAAAATACTAGAAAATACGGGCAGGCGCGTATATAGAAATTTGTTCAGGGGGAGGGGGCCGCAACCAACAATAATGTCAAAAGGACATATATTCAAGCGAATTTACAATTTTTGGCCTTTTTTGAAAAAAATCAGATTTAAGGGGGCGCTGTGCCCCTCCTGCCCCCTACTGGATACGCGCTTGAATACGGTCATAACCAAAACATTATACAAAATGAGACATAATCTAGTACTGTAGCTTCACTCATCACTCCTCTTATAATGTCATTAATGTCCTCAAGGACGTATTTAGGGGGGGTGCTAGGGTGCTTAAGCACCCCCTAAATATTATGAAAACCCACTAGATATTATCATGCTCTTACCAAACAGATATCTATATAATAATAGCCGGAGAAATGTTCTTTAACATCAACTTACGACTTTCAAATTTTTACTGCATGGGCACATCATAGTCAGAACCCCAAATTTCGAGTTTCAAAACGATATCTTTCATAGAAATCGTTTTATGATTTTTTGAATTTCGAATTTTAACATTGAAGGAGTGGGAGAAAACGCTCCGATCTGTCACGCTGTGTTCAAATACTCCTCCTACAGTTTTCATCCGATCTTTACCAAACTTTTTCCTGACCTTCTCGACTTACTAATAAAGACGGTAGCCACTCCAGTTTTTTATTTTTTAGTAGAAAATATTTTGCCAGTGAATTTCAAAAATTTCATAAAGTCCTACTCTTTAAGCAGGCAGGCCTCCGCCATGTAAAGAGATTAGTGTCCCTTTCACTTCGAACGGGGCGACCGCAGCGGAGTCAAACTATTAATAGCAAGGCAAGGTTTATTTAGTCAGTATTATTTGGTTGTGGATTGTATAGGTTGACTTGACTTGACATAGGATTGGTTCATAATTGTAGCGGGGTAGGTAGAAAATAGATAGAAACAACGAGGACGATTAAAATAGTGGTAGCTAATTAAAATAATAGAGCTACTTAAAATGAAGAGGTAAAAATGACGTGAATATTTAAAATGACAGGAATATTTAAAATAAAGAAATTATTTAAAATGACAGGAATGTTTAAAATGGCGAGAATTTTTAAAATGACGAAATTTTTTAAAATGACGTTTATAGATTTAAAACAACGGGGTTATTCAAAATGAAAGGATGATTCTAAACGACAAAATTATTTAAAACTACGGGGTTATTTAAATGACACCTATTTAAAATGTGGGGTCATTTACAATGACACTTATTTAAAATATGGGGTAATTTGCCATTACGTCTATTTAAAATGACGTCTATTTAAAATGATGTCTATTTAAAATGATGTCTATTTAAAATGACGTCTATTTAAAATGACGTCTATTTAAAATGATGTCTATTTAAAATGACGTCTATTTAAAATGACGTCTATTTAAAATGACGCGGTCATTTAAATGACGTCTATTTAAATGACGTCTATTTAAATGACGTCTATTTAAAATGACGGGGTCATTTAAATGACGTCTATTTAAATGACGTCTATTTAAAATGACGGGGTCATTTAAATGACGTCTATTTAAAATGACGTCTATTTAAAATGACGGGGTCATTTAAATGACGTCTATTTAAAATGACGGGGTCATTTACAATGACGTCTATTTAAAATAAATGACGGGGTCATTTACAATGACGTCTATTTAAAATAAATGACGGGTCATTTAAATGACGTCTATTTAAAATGACGGGGTCATTTACAATGACGTCTATTTAAAATAAATGGCGGGGTCATTTACAATGACGTCGATTTAAAATGACGGAGTCATTGGCAATGACGTCTATTTAAAATGGCGGGGTCATTTGCAATAACGTCTATCTTAAATGACGGGGATATTTAAAATGATAGGGTTATTTAAAATGACGTCTATTTACAATGATGGGGTTATGTAAAATGACGTCTATTTACAATGATGTGGTAATGTAAAATGACGCGGGGTGATGTAAATTGACGGGGGGATTTAAAATTATATATTATGTCCATATAATATTAATGATATAATAAAAATCAGGCCCTGATGAAAGGACTTCAAACTTTAATTTTGCTGTTTGGTTAAATGATGCTGAATTTGGTTCACTATTATTATGTTGATTCGATAAGTATTGTATTTGGTTCCCCGTGCGTAGGATGTTGTAGCAATGCAGCAAGCAATGTTTTAAACATTTTAATCTGTTAATTTTCATACTTTTTTAATGCATAATGCATACCCATGATCTACCGTCCCCATTAAGGGGTTACCCATTTTTCCCGTTCGGAGAACGGGCCTATTTCTAGTATTTAATTCCAAATTGGGAAACATAATTTCATTTTCCTATAACATTAATATGACATTACATTTCGTATCTTATTTTCGAGTATTTTCTATTCTGTTTCAGCTTCAGCATTTTTGAATATGAGCATTTTTAGAATTTTTTCGAGCGTTTTCGAATCATTTTGAGCATTTTCGAATCTGTTCGAGTATTTCTGAACCCTTTTCTCACTGCAGCACCCTTAGGACTGAACTGAGATTATCTTATGTTTACAGAAATAGAAATAAATGTAACTTAATGAGATTTTTCTGTTTAAAACGCCTAAAACTAAATCTGCCAAACTGAGTGGTTGATGACATGTAAATCACGTATTTAGAAGGGGTAACCCCCTTAAACCTGCAGATAAAGAGGATTTTTTTTCAAAGAAGATTAAAAATCATAAATTTTTTCGCGCTTCGCGCAAAAACGTATTGTTTTATCCAATGAATTGTGGTAGGGGAGACTGGGGATAGTGTACGAATGGGTATAGTGTACGAAGTTAAGAGTTTTCATAGAATCCTTGACTTTTTATGGTCGGCAAAATTTTCAAAATTTGAAGTATGTTTTTGAGAACGTGTTACCAAAAAGTTGTTAACTTCGGGTCCATACTACGTTTTCTAAAAATAAAATTAACTTTGCTGATTCCAAAAATACCCAAAAGTAAACTCTTGCCACTTCACAAAATTTTGCACACAGACCCTTTTCATAACAAGTAAGTGATACAAATTTTTTGACCTAGAGAACACGCTCTCATAAATGATATCCGATGCTCATTGAGGCTATCATTTTGAAAGTTTTTCATGGAAAAATATTTAGGTCGAAAAAGTCATGATGGGGATAGTGTACGAGATATCAAATGGGTATAGTGTACGAACGCTTGGTTGACCAATTTTGGCTAATGGCATTTATTTTTCAACCATAAGTGATGCTTTAAACATCAACGAGTGTCTCCTATTAATTACATAAATTATATCTGTAAATATTTGTTCAATTACTGGTTTGTTGTTTATGAACCCTAGAAATTGTCTATTAAAACACCTCATTTGATGCATCGGTAAAAAATAATTTTAAAAAACTAATGAATATTACGATGATCATGAAATCATAAAGATATCACCATCAGCATCCGTGGCAGCATCCTAAGAAATGGAATCATTAGATATGGGAAGAGAACGTCGAAAAAATAATATTCGTACACTATCCCCAATGTATTCGTACACTATACCCAGAACTGGGTATAGTGTACGAAAAAAGTGACATCCACAAAAAATATTTTTCTAGTTTTGATAGTGATTCAGCTTGTATGCAAAAATGGGGTAACTGTGGTTAGGTATGTAGACATTGCATTCAAATAATGAAATCAAGTTATAACCCTCAACGTGATTTTATAGAGCGGTCTAAACGAAAAGTTCGTACACTATCCCCAGTCTCCCCTACTCTAATTTGTTTGATTCATGCAATACCCATTTTTGGAAATTAGCACCCCCTAGATCCAATTTCTAGATACGCCCTTGAATGTCCTTCTGCCGCTGGCCATCAAAAATTTTATCCGAACGCAACACAAAACATAATAAGTGGATATAATTACACTGTATGAGAATCTATTCTCACCAAGTATGTTAGCCCACCGATAATAACCGTTTATGCGGGTATTATTGGTGAGCTAATACCTGGTGAGAGTGGAATCGGATACTGTGTATGTATATTCATATATTGTGTTGCAGTCGGATAAACTTTTTGTTGGCCAGCGGGTGATTTCAAAAAGTACATTACAAGAGGAGTGAAACGATGCGTTTGCACTTTACATATTATTATTGTAAAGATATGTACTTTAGCACAGTGACTGAAATGCTAATAAAACAATTAAATAGTTATAACTTCAATTAGGTCCATAATAGACCTATAATTGCTAATCTGAAAACATCAGCAATACAGATATACTTCCTTATATGAAATTCTATTCTTATATATAAACAAGTCAAAAATCTTGGTTTTAAACTAAATCGACTCAGTAGATGTAAACGGTCGGCTGGGTTAGGTATTTATGGATGTTAAAACCATAGCTGCAAATAAAGGTAGTACATGGAATGTTGTGTGCACGCTAAGCAGTGAAATTCTATTTATTATTTAAAGAAAAATACATACCTCGGCAGATCACTAAAATATTTAATACCCTATTTCAATAATACATAGCTACATATTATATATAGTATATCTTATGGAATATTGAGCTACATTGCAAATCACTCTAAATTAATATATTTATAACAGTTCAAACTATATGGTAGCCAAAAAACATTTTAAATACCGTACTGCCGTAAACAAGCTCATCTATATGACTACATACATTTAGGTAATTATTGCGAAATACAACTTATCATATCTTAGCATAGTAAATTAAATAAAAACCTTACCCAAATGTTAAAATAGCCTCCATCGTACCTAAACCAATAGAATATATAAATTTGATCATTTTGTTTCTCCTTATAATCGCAAATCGGCCGATGGAAAACTTACATGGTACAGCAGATTTACGAAATTTCTTAAAAATGAAGTTTTTGTATCTATAACGATTAGGAACTGATCTATATTTCCAAGACTCGATACATGAGAATGATGACTCAAATGCCATTGAAGTCGTGAAGAGAACCAGCATCCAGGTAGTAAATATGAAGATATCCCACAGTAAAATCATCATAAACTTGGCAGTTTCCATTTGAGAATGGTGCAGAATGAGCAAGTAGTTAGCCAAGTAGAGTTGTCTCTTGAACAAGAAGTTCCATGCAATTAAAGCAACATTGTACACTCTATTGGCATCAAGGACGATTAGTTGCAGCAATCGATAGATTTTGGGAACATTTTCCGAATCTCTAAATGCATCTTCCGTTCGGTATATTTTTCTGCCATAACTACAATGGAATTAGTATAGGATTTATATTATCCGAATGTATTTAATTATCAATTTTGTTTTTATTGTTAAATTCTAAATTACCTCAATTCGTCAAAAAAATCTTTGAAATTAGGGCACGAAAGAAGTGCAACAGCCACACGAAAGAATCCTAGTCCAAATCCACAAATGAAGAAATAAAAATTGAGTATCGCTAAAAGCGTGAAGTAGAAATAGTTGAAGTCGGTAGGGTTTAGTAGTGATGTCATGAAAAATGAGTCGAATGGAATTATGAATATTACACTTCCAAATATTATTGGAAACGTGACGGCACCAAGAAAGCCCAAGAAGAGGAATACGTCTACTATCTGAATGCTGTTTTGATATTTCCTTTTAAAATATTTCTCTAATAAAAAAGGTAATTTTGTTACTCTAGATATGTTAATATAACGTTCGTAAATTTACATTTCATGATAATATTTCCAAGTTAAATAACTATTATAATTCCTCATTAGTATATAAGGTGTTATCTTACTTCGCAATTGAGAGAGTGTCCTAAACATGACGTTTAGTGTTTCCATCGTATTCCTCTTGAATATTGTTACGTGGATAATGGTCAACGGAATGGCCACTGCCAAAACTATGACGTAGCTCAGACAAGCAGAAATGGTGTCACCGTACAAAGTCTCATATGCAGCTCTGGCCAGTAAATAAAACCAATAAATATGTGTGTACAGAACAAACAGATACCACTTTAACCTGACCCATTTATTTGTTGACCATTTCAAATATTGTCCAGGGCAGTTTGAAATCCAATGATAAGGCACACCTCCCCAGAAGTTTCCCCACTTCACATACCACGAGAAGATTTTACTTGAAATGGCTTTCACCATTGCAAAATTGTTATTTTCACGAAATTATTTGCAATTGGGAGCTTTTGCAGATCATAGGCAAATTTGCAAATCTGTGAGCTATAGTTTGAAGGGAATATTCAATCAAATCCTTTTCAGACAATTTGAGAAAAAGTCAATTATATGAAACAGATCAAGTTTCAACTTAATTCAGGTCCATTTTATATATAATACGCTATATATAACTGTGTTCAAGGAATTACTACCAAAACTTCTGGCAGACGTTGACCGTGAAATGGCGGATACGTACAGTGGTAATACTTTTATAAAGGAAAAGTTTCACTTGCCACGTAGCACTAAAATATTCAATACCCTATTATAATATGATGAGAAAATACTGTTTTCTGTGGAAGTAGAAGAATTAAGTTCTGCGCATGTCATGTTGACGATGTTGATGTAATAAAATTAAGTACTTGAATTAAGAAATAAGTCTAGCAATAAACTTAAATATATGGCTACATTGCAAAGGATTTTGTGGATTATCTAATTTTTTCTTTAGCTGAAGGATATTAAACCCAATTTTATTAAAACACGTACACTGTAGTAAGTTTATTTACGTAACACTCTCCACTGTGTGTATCATCATTGATTATCATAATAATATACTTTCTGTGTTTTTATAACATCATTAAAATCTCTTAAAGCAATTTTATATTTTTTGTTGGATTCTCATATGGTCAAAAATGCAGTATAATTTTATTTCTGATTTTAAAGAAATTCAACGGTGAAATAGACTGTAAACTCCGGAAGTATCATTGTCACTTTAAAAAATGCATATATTTAAAATAAATTAAACTTCTTGGAATTTCATTTGTCCATGTCGTCTTCATACATGTGAAGGGTTGGCTGGATTGTGCAATGGCTTTTATGTTCGGGGAATTCCTACCAATTCTTCAGAAAACCGCATACCATGGAAAGGTATATAGACTATGTGGAACTCCATATCCTTTATACAGAAAAAAACACCAACTCTTTGGCACTAAAATATTCATTACCCATATATTTTATGACATGTAAATTCCAGCCTGTGTAATGGAATGAGTCCGTATTACGTTCTGTAGTACTATTATTATTTAAGTTATTATTTGGGGATCCAGTCCCGGGAGTTTCCAGGACAGAAATCCCAGTTTCGTGAAATTCTTGAAAAATTAATTATTTTATGACACGAAATTTGTGTAAATGTTTATTGCTTTAGAAAGTTTTGCAACATTCCCGGATTTTAATATCCTAGTTTATGAGGGACTTATATTTCTACAGTCAATTTATTTCAATATTTCCATCAACAAATTTTGTGCTAACTTTAAGTTTGTCCATGCCATCATTATGCAACTTAGTAAAGTTAAACACCCTGACATTCCTAGTACTCTAGTATAGTAGGGTAATTTCATAATATAGCAAAGCACACCACTTCTAAGTCAGCAGTATTTGGGATACTTACGTTTTTATTTCCGGAATAAATAAATAACTCATTGCATTGGTTACAATTAGATGATATTAGAGTACATGTCTAAATAGCATTAAATATGTACATACTGTATTAATAGCCACATAATCTAATAATTCATCCTTTAAAAACGAAAATTTGGAAATGTTAACTGTTATTAAGAGTTGTTCTAATAACGGTAATTCTCATTTCCCGCCGGGACTGGAAAAAACTTTCCGAGACTGAGTTCCCTTCTTTTATTGCAACGAAATATACTACTGCTACTATACTTCTATTTTCCGGCATCAAGTCACAACTCAAAGTAATAAATTAAATTGTGTTCCAGAAGTTATGAAAGCGAAGGGAGACCATGCAAAGGTCAGCCAGTGCAGAGGGAATCGACTTACTAAGTTATACTTACAATCGAAATCAAAGGACATCGCACATAGAGAAGGAAGGCTTTCGACTGTTACGACTCTATGTTTAACGTAGCAGAAAATAAAACCCGAATCCCACTGGATTAGCATGTGTGTTCATTGTAAAATATTTATAGTTAAATATGTGCATATGCATTGCTTCAAAATGGAATCTACGACTTTATCAAATGCTACATACAAACCATCCCAATCAGACTGTTCTTTCAAAGTTATCATGAATACAGAGGCATTTGTAGTATTCTTTCCATCGTTGGCCATTGACACAACTCCCCTTTCAGTGTGACCAAGTAGAACGTTTTCATGTTTAAAACCCTTCATTACTTTCCCATTATTTTTCATGATCTTCCTTCCTTTCATATAGTTCCTCAATTCAATGTAGAAAGAGGAAGACCCTTTGTAGCCAAATCCTTTTTTTCCAGTGCAAAGAATACGAAAATTCTCAGCTGTTAATGGCACGATGTCATTTCTTAATTCAATTACTAGTCTTCCGATTAATTTGTTGTTGTGGGCCTTGGTATTGTTCGATCTTAGGTTTCCTTGAAATAGAAATCAAAAATAAAATACTGCACAGTTAGTATCTCCCATTTCTGACGGCAGAGCACTGGCACCATAGGCTATCCAAAAGCGAACTCAAGGATTCGGAAGGTGATATAACTGTTTTACTAGACCGGAGTGTGATATTCCTTAGCTGTCTGAAAGTTAATATGAGACAATGTAATGTAAATAACATTTATCGGCACTTTACCCGAAAGCCATCTTGTAACTCATCCGACAAATCAAAATTAAAACCCACTATAAGCTCCCAAATTACGTTTTACATGTAGAAGTGACAAATTTAGACAACTTGTAATCTCATATCGACATAATTCAATAGTATTAAACCTACAATTTATCACTCAAAGAAAATGAAGTATAATGGGGTATATTTTCGATTTTGACTTTTGTGGCACTAATAGCCATTATAGATGCTTTGCTGGCTTTGAAAAGGTATCGTAAAAAAGTAATTTAACGTCATGACACGTTGTCGAGTACATTTGAAGTGGATTTCGGGTAATTTCACATTTTATCGTTCATTTTTGACTTACGATTTCTCTGCATTGGCACTGTTTGGCACTTTTGTTTTAAGTATACTTAATCCTCGGATGTTAGGTCTACGCGTTAAAAATGATTTTGGGTTTCCGACAGCTTTCGAATGCTTTTAAAACTTAAGTCAAAATTTCCCATGTATTTTAAATGGGAGACAAAGTTTTGGTCGCAATTAAAATGCCTATTACATGGCCACAACTGGTTCAGATGACTAAATAGTTTACAGCTAAATACTTCAAGCATCTGTAATTCATTTCATAATAAAAGTGTCATATCAAGAGATCAATTTTTAGTTAAAATTCGGTTTTTGCCAGTTAATGGTGCCTTTGTGGCAGGGTTTACCACATTTATTAACTGGCTTTACAGTTTTTAATAAAGCGCATTTTAGCACTAAGAATAAAATCACCTTATCACTGTTTGTCAAACAGAGTTGAACGTAAAATTCTTTTGCCTCCCCTCCTACCATCACACACCTCGAAGATACTACTAGGTTGATCACTAGGATTTTATATTCTATATCTAGTACATATACCCTAGTTTTGATATATGCTTCCGAATATACGTTTTAAAATACTAGAAAATACGGGCATAAACAAACATTGTACAAAATGAGATATAATGTAGTACTTTAGCATTAGCACTTTATATTTTACGAGCCGGTCACAGGGCCTAGGCCCTGTTGTAAATAATGCTAGTGAGTATATGGACCAAATTGTATGATGACATGATGAGCAAAGACGAATCGTCTAATTTTCTATATATATCAAACGGAATTGATATATAAAATAACGATATTTATAAACACATAAGTGCTGCCGGTTGAATCCTATAAAGTCAATCTTGGTCATGGTGGGGGTATTTTCGGAAGCAAGTTTTATTGAAAATTTTAAAATGTGTTCGGAGGCACTTTTTCCCCAATTTTCTGCTTGGAGTTTTAATGTTGAAAGTGGAGGTAAAGCCTCACTTCATTTTTTTAAAATTGAATTTGATCCATTACCCCTTCACTCTTCAAAATTCAACTTACCGGTGAGTCCTTGTTGATAACAGTGATGAAGTCAAAGGGTGATGGATGACAATAGTGGGCATATAAAAACACTTAGCAACAGTTTCAGTTTTCCCATTTACAATGTCATCAAGAAACAAAAGCGAATCAAAATACAAAAATATTAAATGCGTGAAATCGTCTAAAAGAACAAAAACTTCACCAATCACATCTCACAGCATTGAACAGACCACACATTTAGTTGTGGTGAAAGCTAGAAAGGAACTGCACATTGAACGCGTGCACACTACGCACTATTATGAAGTACCTACCTATTTAGTTGCCATGCTAATTAATAATTAATGTCTTCAATAACCTACCCCCACGCATACCTTCATGTTTTAAATTTAGTGCATGGAGGTATGCGTTGTGGTACATTATTGAAAACATTAATTTGATGCACGATAGTACACTTACTGACATACATACCGACATATCGACTTTCAACGCGCAACTCGAACAAGACGATTATATTTAGTAGTGATATGTACTTTAGTACTTTTGCTGAAATGCTAATAATATAACAATTAAATAGTTACACCTTCTGGTATTTAGTGGACGCACCAAATTTCTATAATACTAGAGTATTCAATATCCCATGATGAGTAAATCCTCCCTCCCCATGTCTTTAAACTTAAATCGTTAGCGATAATTTTCAAGGCATGAAAAGTGTTGCCTTTTTGCTATTTTGGAGTTACCCCCGCCACCTGTAAGATACTATTGAAGCTAACTTTTGTAGACTGCCCTGTCATACACATTCAAATAAATTGCAGATGCTAGTTGGTTATTTTGATTATTATACTATTTATTACTGTTCTACTACACAATTTAAATTGAAATATTATGTATTTGTGACTTTGTGACCAACCGTATACCTTATAAAAGATTAGTCAGGTTGAACATTTGCGTATTGTATGCAATTTAATAACCAAAAACATTGTCTAAAACCAATTAATGATATTTTGCGATGTATATAATTTTTTATGAGAGATATTCAACTTAACCAAAATATACAGTATTTGACTGTTACTGGTTAGCACAGCCCTCAAATCTTGCCTTCCAACTTTTTCTATTAGCCTTTTTCATGGCGGAAAATATAAAAAATCTTTATATGTTTTTAAAATTGTTTACAATGTTAGTTTCGTTTTATTGTCGATTGTCTTTCTGTCTAACGAATGACCGAATTATTGAAGAGGATTTAGAATTGCGGTTTTTAAAAATCGTATTTTTTGTTCACATCCTTGGTTGTCAACATGTCAAAACTACTATCCCCAATTAACAGCAAAAAGGTAATTTTTTTGCCGATTTTGCTAGGCAATAAGGTAACCAAAAGGCAAAAAGGTTGCCTTTTTCATGCCCTGATAATTTTGAGGGTGAAGAATCTTCTTAATGTTTCTTAAGTTGAAGAATATTAATACCAATTTTACTAAAACACTTATACACCGGCCAGACTAAAAAGCACTTCCCTAGGGTGGGGCGCCCCCCCCGGCCCACCCTGCTCAATACGTACAGGGTGGTAAAAAATATTTTATATTTAAATTTTCACGCAGGAACCAATGTCTACCAGGGAGGGGCCAATGTCTACCAGGGAGGGGCCAATGTCTACCAGGGAGGGGCCAATGTCTAACAGGGAGGGGCCGATGTCTATCATGGTGGGGCCGATGTTTAACAGGGAGGGGCCGATGTTTAACAGGGAGGGGCCCATGTCTATCAGGGTGGGGCCAATGTCTAACAGGGTGGGGGCCATGTCTAACAGGGTGGGGCCGATGTCTAACAGGGAGGGGCCCATGTCTATCAGGGTGGGGCCTATGTCTGACAGGGTGGGGCCAATGTCTAACAGGGAGGGGCCGATGTCTAACAGGGTGTAGCCCATGTCTATCAGGGTGGGGCCAATGTCTAACAGGGTGGGGGCCATGTCTAACAGGGTGGGGCCGATGTCTAACAGGGAGGGGCCCATGTCTATCAGGGTGGGGCCTAAGTCTGACAGGGTGGGGCCAATGTCTAACAGGGTGGGGCCGATGTCTAACAGGGAGGGGCCGATGTCTAACAGGGTGTAGCCGATGTCTAACAGGGAGGGGCCCATGTCTATCAGGGTGGGGCCGATGTCTAACAGGGTGGGGGCCATGTCTAACAGGGTGGGGCCTAAGTCTGACAGGGTGGGGCCAATGTCTAACAGGGTGGGGCCGATGTCTATCATGGTGGGGCCGATGTTTAACAGGGAGGGGCCGATGTCTAACAGGGAGGGGCCCATTTCTATCAGGGTGGGGCCGATGTCTAACAGGGTGGGGGCCATGTCTAACAGGGTGGGGCCAATGTCTAACAGGGTGGGGCCGATGTCTAACAGGGAGGGGCCGATGTCTATCATGGTGGGGCCGATGTTTAACAGGAAGGGGCCGATGTCCAACAGGGACGGGCCCATGTCTATCATGGTGGGGCCGATGTCTAACAGGGAGGGGCCTATGTCTAACAGGGTGTAGCCGATGTCTAATGGGAAGGGCCGATGTCTATCATGGTGGGGCCGATGTTTAACAGGGAGGGGCCGATGTCTAACAGGGAGGGAACCATGTCTGTCAGGGTGGGGCCTATGTCTATCATGGTGGGGCCGATGTCTAACAGGGAGGGGCCGATGTCTAACAGGGTGTAGCCGATGTCTAACAGGGAGGGGCCGATGTCTATCATGGTGGGGCCGATGTTTAACAGGAAGGGGCCGATGTCTAACAGGGACGGGCCCATGTCTATCAGGGTGGGGCCGATGTCTAACAGGGAGGGGCCCATGTCTATCAGGGTGGGGCCGATGTCTAACAGGGTGGGGGCCATGTCTAACAGGGTGGGGCCGATGTCTAACAGGGAGGGGCCGATGTCTAACAGGGTGGGGCCGACGTCTAACAGGGAGGGGCCGATGTCTATCATGGTGGGGCCGATGTCTAACAGGGAGGGGCCGATGTCTAACAGGGAGGGGCCGATGTCTACCAGGGAGGGGCCAATGTCTAACAGGGAGGGGCCGATGTCTAGCAGGGAGGGGCCGATGTCTAACAGGGTGTAGCCGATGTCTAACAGGGAGGGGCCCATGTCTATCAGGGTGGGGCCGATGTCTAACAGGGTGGGGGCCATGTCTAACAGGGTGGGGCCGATGTCTAACAGGGAGGGGCCCATGTCTATCAGGGTGGGGCCTATGTCTGACAGGGTGGGGCCCATGTCTAACAGGGAGGGGCCGATGTCTAACAGGGTGTAGCCCATGTCTATCAGGGTGGGGCCAATGTCTAACAGGGTGGGGGCCATGTCTAACAGGGTGGGGCCGATGTCTAACAGGGAGGGGCCCATGTCTATCAGGGTGGGGCCTAAGTCTGACAGGGTGGGGCCAATGTCTAACAGGGTGGGGCCGATGTCTAACAGGGAGGGGCCGATGTCTAACAGGGTGTAGCCGATGTCTAACAGGGAGGGGCCCATGTCTATCAGGGTGGGGCCGATGTCTAACAGGGTGGGGGCCATGTCTAACAGGGTGGGGCCTAAGTCTGACAGGGTGGGGCCAATGTCTAACAGGGTGGGGCCGATGTCTATCATGGTGGGGCCGATGTTTAACAGGGAGGGGCCGATGTCTAACAGGGAGGGGCCCATTTCTATCAGGGTGGGGCCGATGTCTAACAGGGTGGGGGCCATGTCTAACAGGGTGGGGCCAATGTCTAACAGGGTGGGGCCGATGTCTAACAGGGAGGGGCCGATGTCTATCATGGTGGGGCCGATGTTTAACAGGAAGGGGCCGATGTCCAACAGGGACGGGCCCATGTCTATCATGGTGGGGCCGATGTCTAACAGGGAGGGGCCTATGTCTAACAGGGTGTAGCCGATGTCTAATGGGAAGGGCCGATGTCTATCATGGTGGGGCCGATGTTTAACAGGGAGGGGCCGATGTCTAACAGGGAGGGAACCATGTCTGTCAGGGTGGGGCCTATGTCTATCATGGTGGGGCCGATGTCTAACAGGGAGGGGCCGATGTCTAACAGGGTGTAGCCGATGTCTAACAGGGAGGGGCCGATGTCTATCATGGTGGGGCCGATGTTTAACAGGAAGGGGCCGATGTCTAACAGGGACGGGCCCATGTCTATCAGGGTGGGGCCGATGTCTAACAGGGAGGGGCCCATGTCTATCAGGGTGGGGCCGATGTCTAACAGGGTGGGGGCCATGTCTAACAGGGTGGGGCCGATGTCTAACAGGGAGGGGCCGATGTCTAACAGGGTGGGGCCGACGTCTAACAGGGAGGGGCCGATGTCTATCATGGTGGGGCCGATGTCTAACAGGGAGGGGCCGATGTCTAACAGGGAGGGGCCGATGTCTACCAGGGAGGGGCCAATGTCTAACAGGGAGGGGCCGATGTCTAACAGGGAGGGGCCGATGTCTAACAGGGTGTAGCCGATGTCTAACAGGGAGGGGCCGATGTCTATCATGGTGGGGCCGATGTCTAACAGGGAGGGGCCGATGTCTAACAGGGTGTAGCCGATGTCTAACAGGGAGGGGCCGATGTATAACAGGGAGGGGCCGATGTCTACCAGGGAGGGGCCAATGTCTATCAAAGTGGGACCGATGTCTAACAGGGAGGGGCCGATGTCTAACAGGGTGTAGCCGATGTCTAACAGGGAGGGGCCGATGTCTAACAGGGTGGGGGCCATGTCTAACAGAGTGGGGCCGATGTCTAACAGGGTGGGGCCCATATCTAACAGGGTGGGGCCGATGTCTTAAAGGGAGGGGCCGATGTCTAACAGGGTGGGGGCCATGTCTAACAGGGTGGGGCCGATAACTAACAGGGAGGGGCCGATGTCTAACAGGGAGGGGCCGATGTCTAACAGGGTGTAGCCGATGTCTAACAGGGAGGGGCCGATGTATAACAGGGAGGGGCCGATGTCTACCAGGGAGGGGCCAATGTCTATCAAAGTGGGACCGATGTCTAACAGGGAGGGGCCGATGTCTAACAGGGAGGGGCCGATGTCTAACAGGGTGGGGGCCATGTCTAACAGAGTGGGGCCGATGTCTAACAGGGTGGGGCCCATATCTAACAGGGTGGGGCCGATGTCTTAAAGGGAGGGGCCGATGTCTAACAGGGTGGGGGCCATGTCTAACAGGGTGGGGCCGATAACTAACAGGGAGGGGCCGATGTCTATCATGGTGGGGCCGATGTCTAACAGGGAGGGGCCGATGTCTAACAGGGAGGGGCCGATGTCTACCAGGGAGGGGCCAATGTCTAACAGGGTGGGGCCCATATCTAACAGGGTGGGGCCGATGTCTAAATGGGAGGGGCCGACGTCTAACAGGGAGGGGCCGATGTCTATCATGGTGGGGCCGATGTTTAACAGGGAGGGGCCGATGTCTAACAGGGTGTAGCCGATGTCTAACAGGGAGGGGCCCATGTCTATCAGGGTGGGGCCGATGTCTAACAGGGTGGGGGCCATGTCTAACAGGGTGGGGCCTAAGTCTGACAGGGTGGGGCCAATGTCTAACAGGGTGGGGCCGATGTCTAACAGGGAGGGGCCGATGTCTAACAGGGTGTAGCCGATGTCTAACAGGGAGGGGCCCATGTCTATCAGGGTGGGGCCGATGTCTAACAGGGTGGGGGCCATGTCTAACAGGGTGGGGCCGATGTCTAACAGGGAGGGGCCGATGTCTAACAGGGTGGGGCCGATGTCTAACAGGGTGGGGGCCATGTCTAACAGGGTGTAGCCGATGTCTAACAGGGAGGGGCCGATGTCTAACAGGGTGAGGCCGATGTCTAACAGGGAAGGGCCCATATCTAACAGAGTAGGGCCGATGTCTAACATGGAGGGGCCGATGTCTAACAGGGTGGGGCCCATATCTAACAGGGTGGGGCCGATGTCTAAAAGGGAGGGGCCGATGTCTAACAGGGAGGGGCCGATGTCTAACAGGGTGTAGCCGATGTCTAACAGGGAGGGGCCGATGTCTATCATGGTGGGGCCGATGTTTAACAGGGAGGGGCCGATGTCTAACAGGGAGGGGCCCATGTCTATCAGGGTGGGGCCGATGTCTAACAGGGTGGGGGCCATGTCTAACAGGGTGGGGCCGATGTCTAACAGGGAGGGGCCGATGTCTAACAGGGTGGGGCCGATGTCTAACAGGGAGGGGCCGATGTCTATCATGGTGGGGCCGATGTCTAACAGGGAGGGGCCGATGTCTAACAGGGAGGGGCCGATGTCTAACAGGGTGGGGCCGATGTCTAACAGGGAGGGGCCGATGTCTATCATGGTGGGGCCGATGTCTAACAGGGAGGGGCCGATGTCTAACAGGGTGTAGCCGATGTCTAACAGGGAGGGGCCGATGTCTACCAGGGAGGGGCCAATGTCTAACAGGGAGGGGCCGATGTCTAACAGGGTGTAGCCGATGTCTAACAGGGAGGGGCCGATGTCTATCATGGTGGGGCCGATGTCTAACAGGGAGGGGCCGATGTCTAACAGGGTGTAGCCGATGTCTAACAGGGAGTGGCCGATGTATAACAGGGTGTAGCCGATGTCTAAAAGGGAGGGGCCGATGCCTAACAGGGAGGGGCCCATGTCTATCAGGGTGGGGCCTAAGTCTGACAGGGTGGGGCCAATGTCTAACAGGGTTGGGCCGATGTCTAACAGGTAGGGGCCGATGTCTAACAGGGTGTAGCCGATGTCTAACAGGGAGGGGCCCATGTCTATCAGGGTGGGGCCGATGTCTAACAGGGTGGGGGCCATGTCTAACAGGGTGGGGCCGATGTCCAACAGGGAGGGGCCGATGTCTAACAGGGTGGGGCCGACGTCTAACAGGGAGGGGCCGATGTCTATCATGGTGGGGCCGATGTCTAACAGGGAGGGGCCGATGTCTAACAGGGTGGGGCCGATGTCTAACAGAGTAGGGCCGATGTCTAACATGGAGGGGCCGATGTCTAACAGGGAGGGGCCGATGTCTAACAGGGTGTAGCCGATGTCTAACAGGGAGGGGCCGATGTCTACCAGGGAGGGGCCAATGTCTAACAGGGAGGGGCCGATGTCTAACAGGGTGTAGCCGATGTCTAACAGGGAGGGGCCGATGTCTAACAGGGTGTAGCCGATGTCTAACAGGGAGGGGCCGATGTCTAACAGGGTGGGGGCCATGTCTAACAGAGTGGGGCCGATGTCTAACAGGGTGGGGCCCATATCTAACAGGGTGGGGCCGATGTCTTAAAGGGAGGGGCCGATGTCTAACAGGGTGGGGCCGATGTCTAACAGGGAGGGGCCGATGTCTAACAGTATGTAGCCGATGTCTAACAGGGAGGGGCCGATGTCTATCATGGTGGGGCCGATGTTTAACAGGGAGGGGCCGATGTCTAACAGGGAGGGGCCCATGTCTATCAGGGTGGGGCCGATGTCTAACAGGGAGGGGCCGATGTCTAACAGGGTGTAGCCGAAGTCTAACAGGGAGGGGCCGATGTCTAACAGGGAGGGGCCGATGTCTACCAGGGAGGGGCCAATGTCTATCAGGGTGGGGCCGATGTCTAACAGGGAGGGGTCGATGTCTAACAGGGAGGGGCCGATGTCTAACAGGGAGGGGCCGATGTCTAACAGGGAGGGGCCGATGTCTACCAGGGAGGGGCCAATGTCTATCAGGGAGGGGCCCATGTCTATCAGGGTGGGGCCGATGTCTAACAGGGAGGGGCCGATGTCTAACAGGGTGTAGCCGATGTCTAACAGGGAGGGGCCGATGTCTAACAGGGAGGGGCCGATGTCTACCAGGGAGGGGCCAATGTCTATCAGGGTGGGGCCGATGTCTAACAGGGAGGGGCCGATGTCTAACAGGGAGGGGCCGATGTCTAACAGGGTGAGGGCCATGTCTAACAGGGTGGGGCCGATGTCTAACATGGAGGGGCCGATGTCTAACAGGGTGTTGCCTATATCTGACAGGGTGGGGCCGATGTCTAACAGGGAGGGGCCGATGTCTAACAGGGAGGGGCCGATGTCTAACAGGGTGAGGGCCATGTCTAACAGGGTGGGGCCGATGTCTAACAGGGACGGGCCCATGTCTATCAGGGTGGGGCCGATGTCTAACAGGGTGGGGGCCATGTCTAACAGGGTGGGGCCGATGTTTAACAGGGAGGGGCCGATGTCTAACAGGGAAGGGCATCACCCTGTTAGACATCGGCCCCACCCTGTTAGACATCGGCCCCTCCCTGTTAGACATCGGCCCCACCCTGTTAGACATGGCCCCCACCCTGTTAGACATCGGCCCCACCCTGATAGACATGGGCCCGTCCCTGTTAGACATCGGCCCCTTCCTGTTAAACATCGGCCCCACCATGATAGACATCGGCCCCTCCCTGTTAGACATCGGCTACACCCTGTTAGACATCGGCCCCTCCCTGTTAGACATCGGCCCCACCATGATAGACATAGGCCCCACCCTGATAGACATGGTTCCCTCCCTGTTAGACATCGGCCCCTCCCTGTTAAACATCGGCCCCACCATGATAGACATCGGCCCTTCCCATTAGACATCGGCTACACCCTGTTAGACATAGGCCCCTCCCTGTTAGACATCGGCCCCACCATGATAGACATGGGCCCGTCCCTGTTGGACATCGGCCCCTTCCTGTTAAACATCGGCCCCACCATGATAGACATCGGCCCCTCCCTGTTAGACATCGGCCCCACCCTGTTAGACATTGGCCCCACCCTGTTAGACATGGCCCCCACCCTGTTAGACATCGGCCCCACCCTGATAGAAATGGGCCCCTCCCTGTTAGACATCGGCCCCTCCCTGTTAAACATCGGCCCCACCATGATAGACATCGGCCCCTCCCTGTTAGACATCGGCCCCTCCCTGTTAGACATCGGCCCCACCCTGATAGACATTGGCCTCTCCCTGGTAGACATCGGTCCCTCCCTGTTAGACATCGGCCCCTCCCTGTTAGACATCGGCTACACCCTGTTAGACATCGGCCCCTCCCTGTTAGACATCGGCCCCACCATGATAGACATCGGCTCCTCCCTGTTAGACATCGGCTACACCTTGTTAGACATCGGCCCCTCCCTGTTAGACATCGGCCCCTCCCTGTTAGACATCGGCCCCACCCCGTTAGACATCGGCCCCTCCCTGTTAGACATCGGCCCCACCCTGATAGACATGGGCCCGTCCATGTTAGACATCGGCCCCACCCTGTTAGACATGGCCCCCACCCTGTTAGACATCGGCCCCTCCCGGTTAGACATCGGCCCCTCCCTGTTAGACATCGGCCCCACCCTGATAGACATTGGCCCCTCCCTGGTAGACATCGGCCCCTCCCGGTTAGACATCGGCCCCTCCCTGTTAGACATCGGCCCCACCATGATAGACATCGGCCCCTCCCTGTTAGACATCGGCTACACCTTGTTAGACATCGGCCCCTCCCTGTTAGACATCGGCCCCACCCTGTTAGACATCGGCTACACCTTGTTAGACATCGGCCCCTCCCTGTTAGACATCGGCCCCACCCTGTTAGATATGGGCCCCACCCTGTTAGACATCGGCCCCTCCCTGTTAGACATCGGCCCCTCCCTGTTAGACATCGGCTACACCCTGTTAGACATCGGCCCCTCCCTGTTAGACATCGGCCCCACCATGATAGACATCGGCATCTCCCTGTTATACATCGGCTACACCCTGTTAGACATCTGCCCCTCCCTTTTAGACATCGGCCCCTCCCTGTTAGACATCGGCCCCTCCCGGTTAGACATCGGCCCCACCCTGTTAGACATCGGCGCCTCCATGTTAGACATCGGCCCCACCCTGTTAGACATGGCCCCCACCCTGTTAGACATCGGCCCCTCCCTGTTAGACATCGTCTACACCCTGTTAGACATCGGCCCCTCCCTGTTAGACATCGGCCCCACCATGATAGACATCGGCCTCTCCCTGTTATACATCGGCTACACCCTGTTAGACATCTGCCCCTCCCTTTTAGACATCGGCCCCTCCCTGTTAGACATCGGCCCCTCCCGGTTAGACATCGGCCCCACCCTGTTAGACATCGGCGCCTCCATGTTAGACATCGGCCCCACCCTGTTAGACATGGCCCCCACCCTGTTAGACATCGGCCCCTCCCTGTTAGACATCGGCTACACCCTGTTAGACATCGGCCCCTCCCTGTTAGACATTGGCCCCTCCCTGGTAGACATCGGCCCCTCCCTGTTAGACATCGGCCCCTCCATGTTAGACATCGGCCCCACCCTGTTAGACATCGGCCCCTCCGTTTTAGACATCGGCCCCACCCTGTTAGACATGGGCCCCACCCTGTTAGTTATCGGCCCACCCTGTTAGACATGGTCCCCACCCTGTTAGACATCGGCCCCACCATGATAGACATCGGCCCCTCCCTGTTAGACATCGGCCCCACCATGATAGACATCGGCCCCACCCTGATAGACATGGGCCCCTCCCTGTTAGACATCGGCCCCTCCCTGTTAAACATCGGCCCCACCATGATAGACATCGGCCCCTCCCTGTTAGACATTGGCCCCTCCCTGTTAAACATCGGCCCCACCATGATAGACATCGGCCCCTCCCTGTTAGACATTGGCCCCTCCCTGGTAGACATTGGCCCCTCCCTGGTAGACATTGGTTCCTGCGTGAACATTTAAATATAAAATATTTTTTACCACCCTGTGCGTATTGAGCAGGGTGGGCCGGGGGGGGCGCCCCACCCTAGGGAGGGGCTTTTTAGTCTGGCCGCTTATACACCTATCGTCATCATCACAATTGATATAATCATCAGAATTCTGTGTCGTACATACGTTCTGTACTTAGCAATGGAGTTAAGTGTCTAGTAAAATTTGTATTCATTGTGTATGGACTACGGTGAAGACTAAAATGAGTTCCATAATAGACCTAATTGCTAATCTGAAAACATCAACAATACAGATACACTTACTTATATGAAATTCTATTCAAGTCTAACAAGTCAAAAATCAAAAACCTTGGTTTTAAACTACTAAAAATCGACTTAGTACATATAAAGGGTCGGTTGGGATAGGTCTTTTTAGATATTAAAACCATGTCTGCGAACGTAGGTAGTACATGGAATGGGGTGTGCTCAGTATGCTAAGCAGTGGAATTCTATTTATTCCTTAAAGAAAAACAAATACCTCGGCAGATCACTAAAATATTTAATAGCCTATTCCACTTATACATTGCCACATATATTTAGTATATATAGCTATATTACAATCACTCTAAAATATGTTTACAACAATTCAAACTATATGGTAGGCATTAGGCAAAAATCATTTAAATGCCGCACTGTGGTAAACAAGCACAACTACATGCATTTACTTTGTGTTTGCGAAATAAATCTTATCATATTATATTACATTGAATAAAAACCTTAACCGAATGTTAATATAGCCTCCATAGTACCTAAGCTGACAGAATATATGAATTTCATCATTTTGTTTCTCCTTATAATCGCAAACCGGCCGATGGAAAACTTGCATGGTACAGAAGATTTACAAAATTTCTTAAAAATGAGGTTTTTGTGTCTTGAACGATTAGGAAATGATTTATATTTCCAAGACTCGATACACGAGGATGATGATTCAAATGCCATTGAAGTCGTGAAGAGTACCAGCATCCATACAGTATAGACGTGACGATAGACCATAGTAAAATCATCATAAACTTGGCAGTTTCCATTTGAGAATGGTGCAGAATGAGCAAGTAGTTAGCCAAGTAGAGTTGCCTCTTGAATACGAAGTTGAATGTAAACAAAGCAATATTGTACACACTGTTGGCATCAAGGACGATTAGTTGCAGCAATCGATAGATTTTGGGAACATTTTCCAATTCTCTAAATGTATCTTCCGTTCGGTATATTTTTCTACCAAAACTACAAGTAGAATTTATATTATCTGAATGCATTTAATTACTTGTATTTTTTTATTGTTAAATTCTAAATTACCTCAATTCGTCAATGAAATCCTTGAAATTAGGACACGAAAGAAGTGCAACAGCCACATGAAAGAGTCCCAATCCAAATCCACAAATGAAGAAATCAAAATTGAGAAACGCTAAAAGCGTGAAGTAGAAATAGTTCAAGTCGTCAGGATCTAGTAGTGATGTCATGAAAAATGAGTCGAATGGAATTATGAATATTACACTTCCAAATATTATTGGAAACGTGACGGCACCAAGAAACCCCAGTAAGAGGAATACATCAACCATCTCTATTCTGTTCTGATATTTCCTTTTAAAATATTTCTCTAATAAAAAAGGTAATATTATTGTGTTAAATATGTAAAATTGGTCAATTTACATTTCATGATAATATTTCCAAGTTAAAATACTATTATAATTCCTCTTATCAGTAAAAAATATAAGTTGTTTTCTTACTTCGCAATTGAGAGAGTGTCCTAAACATGACGTTTAGTGTTTCCATTGTATTCCTCTTGTATATTGTTACGTAGATGACGATCACCGGAAGCGCCGCTGCCAAGACCATGACGTAGCTCGCAGACATGCAGAAATGGTGTCACCATGCAATGTCTCATATGCAGCTCTGGTCATTAAATAAAACCAATAAATGTGTGTGTACAGAACAAACAGATACCATTTTAACCTGACCCATTTATTTGTAGACCATTCCAAATAATGTCCAGGGCAATTTGAAATCCAATGATAAGGCACACCTCCCCAGAAATTTCCCCACTTCACATACCACGAGAAGATTTTACTAGAAATGGCTTTTACCATTGCAAAATTGTTATTTCCACAAAATAATTATCAATTGGGGGCTTTTGAAAATTATAGACAAATTTGCGAATCTGTGAACTATAGTTTGAAGGAAATAGTCAATCACATCCGTTTCAGACAAAATTTACTTTTGTGAACTGTTATTTCAACAAATATTTGAAAACGGTACCTATTGCTATTGATAAATGTTAAATTAGATGCCTGAAGTGTATAATTCTGAAATAAGTTCTCAAAATTAGCTGAGTATAATTACTTCTGTCTTAAATGAATTCAATGATCGATTCAATTACTATTTCATAATCCGGGAAAACGAATATAATTTAAGAAAAAGTCAATTATATGAAACAGATCAACTTTAAATTATAATTGTATCTATTTTATATAATATATGGGATCGCTGATCGGTTAGGCTCTTTTTTATAAGTTTGTTCAAGGAGTTACTACCAAATCCTCTGGCAGACGCTGATCGTGAAATGGCGGATACTTACAATGGGAATAGTTTTATAAGGAAAAAAGAGTCAAACCGATCCGCTTGCCACATAGCACTAAGATATTTCAATACCCTACTTTAATATGATGAGAACCCACTGTCTTTTGGGGAAGTAGAAGAATTAAATCCTACCCATGCCTTGTTCATATAATAAAATCAACCACTTAAATTAATTGATTATTCTAGCCTTTAAACTTAAATATTAGGCTACAATATTATAGGTGAAAGATTTTATATATAAGTATTACAATACAACTTTAATTATTTGACATGATTCATTTCAAACTGTAAAACAACAATGCATCTCTGCTGTGTAATGATATAATTACAATCTTATCACGTTTTAATAACACATTTTGATGCTATTTTAAGGATTCTTTTTTAAATGTAATACTATTTTCGACTTTAAAGGAATTCAACGGTGGAATAAATTGTAAACTTCGAAGTGTCAATGTCGCTTACATAGGAAATTCAAATATTTATAACAACAACAACCCAAACATTTCGGCATTTAACTACATCGTCTTCAAACATATAAAGGGTTAGCTGTGTTATGCAATGGTTCTATGTTCGGGGAATTTCTACTAATTCTTCACAAAACCGTAGACAGTGGAAAGTTGGGCAGACCTAAAACTCGACAACATAACCAAACTCTAATAAATTAAATCGACAACGAAGACCACTGGAGACCTTGTAAATGTTGCTGCAGTGGGATTCCGCTTACTAAATTATACTTACAAACGAAATCCTTTGGACATCGGCAGAATTATCAAATATTCAGTATTTACTTGCCTTCTTCAAGATGATGCAAGAATTTCAGCCTTTTACAATAGAAGTATACGAAGTAAGCAATGTTGATGTCACTAACATAATCAACCATTTATTTGACTTCGTAAGTTAGATCGAATTTTACTTTTAGAGAAAGGAATCTGTCGTTATTTATTGGTGCTTAAGACGCTGCTTTTACTTTGCGCTAAAATACCGCATTCTGCACCCGTTATAATAACATAATGAATCTCTAAAAAAAGTCACCTATTTATATTTTATTCTCTGCCAGAAAATTTTCCAATAACTATGTAAATGATCGGTTACTTTTTATAATGCACACAGAGAAAAGATTGTAAAATCGTATAATAAAATATATTTGACATAATATCATGTTTTGATTTTTCCTTATCTTGATATCGGGTACCAACGCTATGGGTATTAGGGGACTTTGGTTGCCACACCAACGGATAATTTACTATGGAAAGCACAAGAATAGATTTACACCACGGAGTTATTGCATCATGGGTACTATAGCTATTATCTCACGTCCCGTGTATAAAGTTCCCGTGTATAATCAGTAAAAAAATTCCGGGATGTTGGTAAGTCGTAAAAATATAACAAAAATTCTATAAAAAAAGAGGAAGAAAATGAGGGCTACCATGAGGCGTCTTTTTTGTGTCGGCGAACGTGAATAAAAATTCAAAATATATTTTTTACATATATTTTCCTACTCCAAATCAAAGTTTTCGAATTGAATTTTTGATGATTAAAAAACTGATTTTCGAAAACCAGGCTGTCATGCTCGTCTTAAAAATCTTGGTAGATTCTGAAACTGAAAACCTCATTGCTTTATGTTTAGCCAATTTCTCTGAGCAATATTCGCGGAAAGTCCCCACACCTCCTTAATGTAAATCTTTTTCGAACAAACATCAATTATTTTATCGAATAGATATTTCAATAGATTATGTCAACTACCATAATTTTCTATGGACAAATGTGAAGACTAAAAAGGGATCCACGATAGACATTTGCTAATTAATCCGGACGCATCAGCAAAACAGATGTACATGTGAAGGGTCGGCTGGGTTAGGTATGGATGTCTATGTTGAATTTAACCCATGTCTGCAAACAAAGGTAGTACATGGAATGTAGTGTGCACGCTAGACAGTGGATTTCTATTAACATTTAAAAGAAAACAAACATACCTCGGCAGATCACTAAAATATTTAATATCCGATTTCAATAATACATATATAGTGTATACATATAGCTACATTCACATTAAATATATATTTATAACAATTCAAACTATGGTAGGCAAAAAACATTTAAATACCGCAATGGGGTGAACAAGCACAACTACCGACATTATGGTAGTTATTGCGAAATAAATCTTAGCATAATATTATATTACATTGAATAAAAACCTTAACCGAATGTTAATATAGCCTCCATAGTACCTAAACTAATAGAATATATGAATTTGATCATTTTGTTTCTCCTTATAATCGCAAATCGGCCGATGGAAAACTTACATGGTACAGAAGATTTACAAAACCTCTTAAAAATGAAGTTTTTGTATCTAGAACGATTAGGAAATGATTTATATTTCCAAGATTTGATACATGAAGATGACGATTCAAATGCCATGGAGGTAGTGAAGAGCACCATCAGCCAGCCAAAAGACATTAAAATAGACCACAGTAAAATCATCATAAACTTGGCAGTTTCCATTTCACTATGGTGCAACATGAGTAAATAGTTAGCCAAGTACAGTTGTCTCTTGAATAAGAAGTTGGAAGCGAAGAAAAAAACACTGTAGACTCTATTGGCATCGAGAATGATTAGCTGCAACAATCGATAGATTTTGGGAACATTTTCCGAATCTCTAAACGTATCTTCCGTTAGGTACATTTTTCTGCCATAACTACAATGGAATTAATATGTGATATACATTACCTGAGTCCATTAAATTATCAATTTTATTGTTAAGTAATAAATTACCTCAATTCATCAAAGAAAACTTTGAAATTGGGGCATGAAAGAAGTGCAACGGCCACATGAAAGAATGCTAAACCAAATCCACAAAAGGAGAAATAAAAATGAAGTAACGCTAAGAGCGCGAAAAAGAAATAGTTCAAGTCGGCAGGGTCAAGTAGTGATGTCATGAAAAATGAGTCGAATGGAATTATGAATATTCCACACCCAAATATGATTGGTAACGTGACGGCACCAAGAAATCCCAAGAAGAGGAAGGCGTCCATCAACTCAATTCTGTTCTGATGTTTTCTTTTAAAATATTTCTCTAATAAAAAAGGCATATTATTGCGATAAATATGTTATCACATGTGAAGTGTATTACTCGTCATATGTTTCATTATTAGATTATAATTCCTATTTTCAGTAGCATTTAAAATTGTAAACTTACTTCGCAATTGAGAGAGTGTCTTAAACATAACGTTTAGTGTTTTCATCGTATCCCTCTTGAATATTGTTACGTGGATAATGACGAATATAATAGCAATTCCCAAAGCCAAGACGTAGCTCACACAAGCTGAAATGGTGTCACCGTACAATGTCTCATAGGCAGCTCTGGCCAGTAAATAAAACCAATAAATGTGTGTGTACAGAACAAAAAGATACCACTTCAACCTGACCCATTTATTTGTAGACCATTCCAAACATTGTCCAGGGCAATTTGAAATCCAATGATATGGCACACCTCCCCAGAAGTTTCCCCACTTCACATACCACGAGAAGATTTTTCTAGAAATGGCTTTTACCATTATTTAATTGTTATTTCCACGAAATTATTTAAAATTGGTGCAGATTAATAGCCAAATTTGCTGACCTGTGAACCATAGTTTGAGGCAAATATTCAATCAAATCTATTTCAGACAAAATTTACTTTTGTAAACTGCTATTTCAATAAATTTTCTGAAAATGTTATTCATTGCTATGACAAATGTTAAAATTAAATGTCTAAAGTGTATAATTCCCAATTAAGTGCACAGATTTGTATCTATTTTATATGATATATGGGATCGCTGATCGGTTAGGCTCTTTTCTTATAAATTGTTCAAGGAGTTACTACCAAATCTTCTGGCAGACGCTGATCGTGAAATGGCGGATATTTACAGTGGTAATAGTTTTATAAGGGAAACAGAGTCAAACCGACCTGCTTGCCACATAGCACTAAGATATTTCAATACCCTACTTTAATATGATGAGAAACCACTGTCTTTTGTTGAAGTATAGAAGAATTAAATCCTACCCATGCCTAGTTCATATAATAAAATCAACCACTTAAACTAATTGATTATTCTAACCTTTAAACCTAAATATTTGGCTTCAATATTATAGGTGAAAGATTTTATATATAAGTATTACAATATAACTTTAATTATTTGACATGATTTATTCCAATTTGTAGAACAACAATGCATTTCTGCTATGTAATAATATAATTCCAATCTTATCACGCTTTAATAACACATCTTGATGCTATTTTAAGGATTCTTTTTTAAAATATAACACTATTTTCGGCTTTAAAGGAATTCAACGGTGGAATAAATTGTAAACTTCGAAGTGTCAATGTCGCTTACATAGGAAATTCAAATATTTATAACAACAACAACCCAAACATTTCGGCATTTAACTACATCGTCTTCAAACACATAAAGGGTTAGCTGTGTTATGCAATGGTTCTTATGTTCGGGGAATTTCTACTAATTCTTCAGAAAAGCGTAGACAGTGGAAAGTTGGGCAGACCTAAAACTCGACAACAAAACCAAACTCTAATAAATTAAATCGACAACGAAGACCACTGGAGACCTTGTAAATGTTGCTGCAGTGGGATTCCGCTTACTAAACTATACTTACAAACGAAATCCTTTGGACATCGGCAGAATTATAAAATATTCAGTATTTACTTGCCTTCTTCAAGATGATGCAAGAATTTCAGCCTTTTACAGTAGAAGTATACAAAGTAAGCAATGTTGATGTCACTAACATAATCAACCATTTATTTGACTTCGTAAATTAGATCGAATTTTACTTTTAGAAAAAGGAGTCTGTCGCTTATTTATTGGTGCTTAAGACGCTGCTTCAACTTTGCGCTAAAATACCGCATTCTGTACCTGTTATAATAACATAATGTATCTCTAAAAAAGTCATCTATTTATATTTTATTCTCTGCCAGAAAATTTTTCAATAACTATGTAAATGATCGGTTACTTTTTATAATACATACAAAGAAAAGATTGTTAAATCGTACAATAAAATATATTTGACATAATATCATGTTTTGATTTTTCCTTATCTTGATATCGGGTACCAACCCTATGGGCAGGGCATGAAAAACCCAAAAACCCGGGTTTTTGGGTTTTTGCTACGAAATGGGGCAATTTGAAAACCCAAGGATTAGAGCATAATACAAGAGCTCTAGTTTAAAATATCCGTTATTTCAATCCCTTAATCAACGAATCAACGTAATAGGCAACTGATACAAGTATTAATTTGTAAATCCAAAATATCGTTGTAATGATAGCAAAACTGTCAATAATATGAAATAAATGAAGTCTAACTATCGCTACTACTTGGCTGAATATTCGGTAGATGAGGTAGAGGCATGAACCGATGAATGATAATTACTAACTTAGAATTAAGTATGAACTTTACTAAGGTAAGCCTTCGTCTAATGTTCAATAATAATTATGAAAAATACTCTAATGCGGCAAAAATGAATATTAGAATACTCGTACGTTTAAAAGAGAAAAACCAAATAATTATTATTAAAAATAAAATCCAAAATCAAAATCCAATTAAATAAAATACAAATAATTTAGAATCTAGAAGTCTAAGTTTTAGTAGGCCTAATAGTGGGGAGAAAAGAGACAGGACTAAGGAGAGTGCAACAACTTACTTTGACAGTAGGCTTCAGCACAAATCCAAGTCCAAGGTAAGGCACAAAAGAAGAACAGTCCAGGGCACACAGAACAGAACAGTTCTCAGCCGAGTCCACAGTAGAAATGAGATGAAGTGCCCAGGCACTTCAAACTATTTATATGTTTGACAATTTTTGATAAGTCTCTGAATGGAGACATAAATCTTAATGTGTCCGAATGTAGGGTCAACTCCAGCTCGTAAGTCCGGACGTGGCAGAGGGAGTTTTCCATACATTCGGACTTACAACAAAAGGTAAGTAGAATGTCTTTAATTTAAATAATTAATTTAGTAGGGAGCAGTAGTGTAGGTTAATTTAGAGTATAATAGCAGGTAGAATTTAGTAGGTAGGAATAGACTTAGAGTTAGAAAGACATGTACATAGATTTTTATTCGTTAGGGCCAGGCAGTGAACTTTAGGGAAATAAACAAAAGATTCACCTGAGTTCACTACCTGGACCCATCATACGATGTATTGATAGAAGGGACAGCGGCCGGCGAGAAATTGATAAGATGTCAATTTCCGTCGGTCGCTAGTCCATTCATTCCTTTACCTGAGTGATAGGAGTGGATGCTTTGGCTTTAGCTACAGCATTCACTCCTATACACTTTACATCGTGATAAACAAATTATGTTTATCTCAATATTTTGGAAATAAATATTAATAAATAAATGTTAAAAGTGGAATTTTTTTCAATAATATAGTTTTCAAGTTCGTCTATTCTATATTAAGTCGCCTCCATACCTAATAACTACTTAATAAATTGCCAACCGATTATTTGTTCAATATACTTTTGACGTTACCTTCAAATTACTACTAATCGAATCGACAAATTCACTTGCATTATAATAAAAGTCTTCTTCCAGATCGCCCAAATAAAGAATCATAATAAATATTATTTTAAGTTTGAATATGGAACAATAATAGTAGAAGTCCAGTGAACCACAGTAGATGGCAGATGCTACTGCAAAAACCCAAAAACCCCTTTCCTAGGAAAAACCCTGCCTTTTTCATGCCCTGCCTATGGGTATTAGGGGACTTTGGTTGCCATACCAACGGGTAATTTACTATGGAAAGCACAAGAATATATTTACACCACGGAGTTCTTGCATCATGGGTAGGGGAGACTGGGGATAGTGTACGAACTTTTTGTTTAGACAATTTTATAAAATCACACAGAAAAATAAATTCATTTTAAATATTGAATGTAAAGAGTATGTTATTATGTGTAGTTTGCGTATTTTTCAGTATTTTTTGTCCCACATTTGAAAGTACAATATTTTATTTTGGAAAGGTAACATTTTTCGTACACTATACCCAGTACTGGGTATAGTGTACGAATACCATGGGGATAGTGGACGAAATAATTTTTATTACCACATAATGATAAAAATTTTATTTTGTCTCTCTTTTTATTGAAGTTCCCCCTTTTGTGGAGGCAGTCACGGAGGGATTTTCCTTTTTGCTTCAGTTGTCGATTTTTCTGCTTTTCTCCCAACAATATAGTGGATTTTCGTCTTTTTGTGACCTTTGGCTAAATATTTTTCTAGTCCCTCCTTTGAAAACAAGAATTATCCTATGCAGCATTCTTATATACTAGTGAGTATGACTTAGGGCTCAAAATTGTATTCACATCGTAACAAATATCCCTGTTATAAGTGATAATTCGAATATTCGTCAACTATACCCATTACGACTTTTTCAAAATAAATATTTCTGTTTTGAAAACCTTTGCAATGATTGTCGCAAATAACATTGGATATCATCTGTAGGGATATGTTTACTCTGTCAAAAAATTCTTACTCTTTAAAACCTTTGAAATAGATCTCTGTGCAAAATCATGTGGCGCCTTGAAAGTTTACTTTTGCATGTTTTTTCACTCAGAAAACTTAGTTTTAATTTTATAAAATAGTATGTGAGCCGGATTTTTACAATTTTTTGCTATGCCGCCTTCAATGAAATACTACGCATTTTGAAAATTTTACGCATCGAAATAAGTCACGGGTTCCTTAAAAATTCTTAAGTTCGTACACTATACCCATTCGTACACTATACCCAGTCTCCCCTACTATAG
This sequence comes from Tomocerus qinae, assembly GCA_020055645.1. Lineage (NCBI taxonomy): Eukaryota > Metazoa > Arthropoda > Collembola > Entomobryomorpha > Tomoceridae > Tomocerus > Tomocerus qinae. Next base: position 43,438,867 of record CM034546.1, on the reverse strand, counting down.
CTATTGTCTCACGTCCCGTGTATAAAGTTCCCGTGTATAATCAGGAAAAAAATTCCGGGATGTTGGTAAGTCGTAAAAATATAACAAAAATTCTATAAAAAAGAGGAAAAAAATGAGGGATACTTTTAGGCGTCTTTTTTTGTGTCGGCGAACGTGAATAAAAATTCAAAACATATTTTTTAAATATATTTTCCTACTCCAAATCAAAATTTTGGAATTGAATTTTTGATGATTTAAAAAATGATTTTCGAAAATCAGGCTTTTATGCTCGTTTAAAAAATCTTGGTAGATTCTGAAACTGAGAACCTCATTGCTTTATGTTTAGCCAATTTCTCTGAGCAATATTCGCGGAAAGTCCCCACACCTCCTTAATGTCAATCTTTTTCGAACAAACATCAATTATTTTATCGAATAGATATTTGAATAGATTATGTTAACTGCCATAATTTTCTATGGACAACTGTGAAGACTAAAGGGGGGTCCACGATAGACATTTGCTAATCCGGACGCATCAGTAAAACAGATTGATACACTTACCTATATGAAATTCTATTGTAATAAACAAGTCAAAAGTCTTTAGGTTTTAAACTAAATAGACTTAGTACATGTAAAGGGTCGGCTGGGTTAGGTATTTAGGGATGTGTATGTTGAATTTAACCCATGTCTGCAAACAAAGTTAGTACATGGAATGTAGTGTGCACGGCTAGACAGTGGATTTCTATTAACATTTAAAAGAAAACCACATACCTCGGCAGATCCATAAAATATTTAATACCCGATTTCAATAATACATATACAGTGTATACATATAGCTACATTCACTTTAAATATATATTTATAACAATTCAAACTATGGTAGGCAAAAAACATTTAAGTACCGCACTGGGGTGAACAAGCACAACTACCGACATTATGGTAGTTATTGCGAAATAACAACCTTCTCAAGTCACTGTAAGCTTTTTGAATCCTTAGTACGCTCAATCTTGATGTATTGTGTGCCCATCTGGGGTCTCCAATTTTTTGAAAAACTAGAAATTTTTCAGATGAACTTTCTAAGAAAATTATTTGTTGTACCGAAATGGACTCCCAGGTGGGTATTTAGATTGGAAACGCTCATAAAACCAATATAAATATCTTTAACCCTAGACTACATGACATGTCCCAAATGGGATTTTTCTGACTTTACTGTGCCCTAGCTTTGAGCAGGTATACCGTATAACCTTGTGGATTTTTGTATGTGTCACAAATGCGTTTCTCCGCTTATATTTTTAAATTCAAGTAATTTGGACCATCTACCAAGTTTAGAAAAAATTAAGAAATGAAAATGGGACCCATTTACTATGTTAATACATGACATGTCCCAAATGGGATTGTACACTATTTCGTAATCGGACAAATCCCATTTGGGACAAGTCATGTATTACGTGAAATACAGATATAACCGGGATGGAAATATGGCAAATTACATTAGGGTCAGCATTTATATTTGGGTCAGGCCTATGTTTGGGTCGGTCAGGCCTACATTTGGGTCAGCATTTTTATTTGAGCTACTATTTATATTAGGATCGGCCTTTACAATTGGATCAGCATTTCCTTTTGGGTCAGATTTTGAATTTTTGGGTCAGGTATTAAATTTGGGACAGGTTTTAAATTTTTGAGTCAGTATTTATATTTAAGTCAGGTTTTAAATTCTTGGGTCAGCTCTGCATTTGGATAAGCCCTTAATTTGAGCCAGCGTTTATATTTGGTAAAGGCTTAACATAATTGGATCATGTTTTAAATTTTTGGGTCAGGTTTTAAAATTTTGTGTCAGCATTTATATTTTGGTCAGGTTTTAAAATTTTGGGTCAACATGTCAACATTCATATTTAGGCCAGAATTAACTTGGACTTAAACAATAGCATAAGTCCAGTGTGACTGGACTTCGCGTATTACATGACATGTCCCAAATGGGACTTGTAATTTCGAAACACTGTGCACTGAGGCCGCGGGAATCAATCCCAAATGGGACTAATGGGAATCCCAATTGGGACATGTCATGTGTTACAGTTCATTTAGTATGTCATGTAGTCTAGGGTTAATTAAAAATATAATGTATTTCTGGTTAAAAATAATACATAAACCTAAAGACAATTTAATGTATCAGTGCTATAGAGAATCGAAAGAAAACTGTAAAAATAGATCAGATAAGCATTGTTGGTACAATCAGTTTGAACATATCGTCCCTTAAGGATAAAATAAGCCTGTATCCACTTTCAGATTGGTACAGGAAGTTAAAATGTTACACTGGAAGTTAAAATTTTTTCGATGCCTATTGACTCTAGGTAGTAGTAAGATGAAATTTTAGAATATTTTTTGACTATTGGAGTAACTCATTGAGCATACTATTATACCATTAATGTATATCGTATATTTTATACATTGTGATGGTCGACATTAGATTCAGGATTCTAAAAATTTACCACACATAAAATTGGGTAAGAACTTTAAACAGAATTCCAATAGTTGTAAAGCAATTTTTACTTGTATTTTGATGATCATCAGAGATTTCCAAATCTGAGGTACCCGGAGCTTAAAGTCCTGGTGCATACAAACGTAAATGATCTCTTGACTATCATATTCCTCATTAACTTTTTTTGAAAAAGTGCTAAAGGATCCGAGATTACTGATCCAACACCCGTAAAGTAAATTCAATAAAGATTCATCGGAACTTATTCTAGAGGTTATATTTTAAAAAATTCACAATTTTGTCTTTGATTGGAAGACACGCGAATCACAAAATGCAAATACAGGATTATGTATCATTTCAAGTTCAAACGATGATATCTTCAAGCCAGAGTCAAAAATGTGAAGTTTTCAAAGTATAAACTCTAGAATAAGTTTTGAAGAATCTTTTTTACATTTACTACATGAGTATAGGTACATCTCAGATCCTTTAGGACTTTCTCAAAAAAAGTACGAATTTTCGCGATTCCCATTTACCCTCTATGATAATTTTTGCTGGTTACCTAGCACCGTCCCCAATTGTGGTAAAAACAGTCTTTTGAAATCTGCACCACTGCGTTAAACGGTGCAAAATTTGCTTTATACAGAATCGAAAACTGACTCACTTCTTTGGGAATCTAACTTTTATTAAACCAATTCAAAATTCAAAACAACAATGTAAATGGTCAAATTGAATTTTCCCGCACATGAAGTAATAGAAACCTTGAGCACACTGAAAGCTGGAAAAATTTTCATACAGAATGCATGCATTGTTCCTTTAATGAAATTTTTTTTTGACTTGGGTTGTTGGCCTCCACGAGGTAGGTTGTGTTCAACGTGGCGGTCCCGGTACAGCCAACTTTTACCTGTGAAAAAGTGCTCCAGAAGAACGAAATTGGTCTCAACTTGTGCGGCGGGACAAGATCTACTGGAATATCGGATGGTTCTTAACCGAAAGGTCAGTGTTCTCTCGATTTCGGACATTTTTGTGATTTACCCGTGAGTGCTGAGTTAGAGAATTCCAGAGAACCTTGAATCGAGTTCCGAGATATGCAGATTACTCGCGGCGGAGCCGAAATGCATACTCTTCTGCCTGTACGTGATATCTTCAAGACGCTAATGTGTATCTGAACTATAGATGTTATAAGACCTCATCAGATAGACTGGGCAAGAAAATGCTAAGTAGGTGTTCAGACCAGCCCTAGTGACCTTGCATTCTGCCTGGAATGGGACGACAGGAACTCATTCTCGCTGGCCAACTTCAAGATAACCGTGAGTGATATACCGTAGCACACAAAAATTAATATCAAGCCAACTAAAGTCACAACCCAAGTCCCCCCTACTTTGTATAGTGGTGGGGTAACTACTTTGTAATCTGTTAAGATAAGCAACCAGCAGTCCGTATTATAACAAGGTTTAGTACAATTATATAATATTACTATCATGTGTATATTATTTAGTACTTACTCTATTTGGGGACTTTACTGTATTGGGTATAATAAGTTAAGGCAAATACTTGGGGACATACAGAAGCAAATACTGCTGTTAGTGTAAGAGTTACTGGCAGGGGTCATTATTGGGGAATAAAACCTAATCACGGGCTGCATGCCCGCTTCTAATTTGTGGTATGGACTGTATGGCTAATGTGTAGACTTTATATGTTACCCTGGGTACTGCGACTTGTCCGTGGACATGGGAGGTAGTAATCCCTGTTTTGTTTTAACCTGGGTGTTAGTGGGGGAGGAGTGGGGCTATACTAGGAGAGTAGTTGGTTGGAAGGTGGCCTAGGTCGTAGAGCCAAGGTTGTGATCCCACGTGAACTCACGTAAAAAAGTAACCACGGTCAATGAATCTTTAGGCGTAGTTTCTTACTCTTCTATGAAGCCCAATTATTGTACTATAATATTGTGTGGGACTCATGCGGGTGGTATTTATTTGTATAAACAAGACTGTAATATTTGTTAGGTTAACTACTTATATTTAATTGGCATATTTAATTTGATGTAATGAAATGTTTGATTGTGTATGGAAGAAACGATCAATAAATACTTACTACTACTACTAATGAAATTTTTTTGTGCCTTGTAAGTAGTAGGAGACTATAGACCGCGCTTATAAGGATAACACACGATGATATAAATAAGCACCCCTCCGGAAAATTTCACTACGCAACTCGAACAAGAAGATTATATTATTAGTGATATGTGATCGCCGATCTGTTAGGTTCTTGCCTTATAACTGTGTTCAATGAATTAATATCAATTATTCGGGCAGACGCTGACCGTAAAATGATGGATACTTACAGTGGTATGATACTTTTATAAGGGAAAAAGAATCCGCTTGTCATATAGCGATCCGCTTGCCACATAGCACTAAAACATTTCAATACTCCACTATAATATGATGAGGAAATACTGTTTTCTGTGGAAGTAGTATGTCCTGCCCATGTCATGTTCATATAATAAAATTAACTACTTGAATTTAGTAATAACTCTAGAAATAGTATAATATGGCTAAAGTGCGGAGGATTTTGTGGACTATCAATTTTTTCTTTAGCTAATAAAGGATATTAAAACCAATTTTATTAAAACACGTATACACTGAAATAAGCTTATTTACGTGACACGACTGACTTCAATTTGTAATTAACAACAATGCTAATCTCTCTGCTATTATATATCATCATTGATTATCATATACTTTCTGTGTTTTATTAACATCATTAAAATCTCTTAAAGCAACTTTATAAATTTTGTAGGTTAGAATTCTCAAATTGTCAAAAATTCAGTATAATTTTATTTCTGATTTTAAAGCCATTTAACGATGAAATAGTTTGTAAACTCCGGAAGTATCATTGTCGCTTTAAAAAATCCATGCATTTAAAACAACTCAAACTTCTTTGCATTTCATTTCTCTATATCGTCTTCATACACATAAAGGGTTGGCTGGATTTTGCAATGGCTCTTTTGGTCGGGGAATTCCTACCAATTCTTTAGAAAACAGTATACCATGGAAAGGTAGATAATGTGGAATTCCATATCCTGTATAAAGAAAAAACACAGAACTCTTTAATACTAAAATATTCATTACCCATATATTTTATGGCATGACGGGTAAATTTCAGCCTTGTGTAATGGAAATGGAATGAGTCCGTATTCCGTTTCGAAGTACTATTATACTTAAGTTATTATTTGGGGATCCATTCTCTGGAGTTTCCAGGACAAAAATCCCAATCTCGTGAAATTCCTGAAAAATTAAACATTTTATTGGACGAAATTTATGATAATGTTTATTGCCTTTGAAAACTAATGTTTCAATTTAAACTTAAAATTTAATTTTCATGGTAGATATATTATGTATGAATTGTTTACCAACTTGGGGTTTGTTTATGTCATCATTTAGCAAATTTGTAAAGTTATCCAGATAATTTATGGTAAATACAGACCTCTTTACTACATTAAATTCAAATGTCCAAAGCGCTGTTGAAAAAATTCAAATGACTCCCAAATATCCATTTCTGTGAAATAGAAGTAATAAGGAGGGACTTACACTAATTAGGCAAGCCGGCTAATAAATTTTTTGTTAAAATCTATGAAGTTTACAAGAATAAAATATTTTCAAGGTAGGAAATATATCTCACCCTTCTCCATGATCACTACTAATTAAAATATTTATTAAAATTCAGTCAGAGGAGTGCTAATCTACAAAATACACCAGTGGTCATATATACCCTGACTAGTCTAATAGGGTAATTTCATGTTGTATAGCACACTACTCATAAGTCTCCGGTATTGGTGATACTTCCATATTCCATACATTCGTTTTTATTACTGGGAAAATTATAACCATTATATATAAAGGTGGTAGTAGATTAGATATTTTTATTCTAGTCTAAGAGCATTAACATAATCAAAATATTCAACTTTTGAAAAGGAAAATTTGGAAATGTTAACTGTTGTTAGAAGAGTTGTTCCAATACCGGGAATTCTGATTTCCCGCCGATGCATGAGTCCCCTGCTTTTATTGCAACGAACCATACTACTACTACTATATACTCACTATTTTTCGGCATCAAGTCAAAGTCAAAACTAAAAGTGATAATTTAAATTTACTCTTTTAAAAAGGAGGTAAGTAATCGACTGGGTTAGATATTGGCATTGGCAGATTCCAGAAGTCAAGAAAGCGAGGGGAAACCAGGGTTTGAAATGAGCTCTTATTTCTCATAAAATAAAAGCATTTACTCCTTTCGTCATTCGGAAGAAGAATAATTGCAAAGTTCAAAACAGAAAGAGGAATTTTTTTTCAATATTACGTGATGCTTTATCCCAGGCGCGCTAAAATGAGCATTTAAAACAAGTCAATATTATTGGTTAGACAAAAAATATTTTAAATACTAGTAGCCCCAGAGCAGAACTCAATTTCGAAAGGTATGCAATGATCATGCGTATTGGACATGCAAATACCCTACCACACATAGTTACATACATAGATATATAGGCAGGTAAATTTATTGATCTATCTAAAACGGTGATTATAAAATAAGAATTATACTTCAATCACTACTACTAGATAAACGGCAAAAGTCATTCACGTGACAATTCCGTTTGTATGTTTGTACTTCCGTGTGTTGATTTGCCGTAACTCTAAAACGCAGCCAAGCACATAATAACGCACATAATGAGGCGAATTCCAACACGTCCAAAGCAGAACAATTGGTGGCAGTACGCAATTATGCACTGCGCGGTCTATAGTCTCCTACGACTTACAAGGCACAAAATTTTCATAACAGGAACAATGCATGCATTCTGTATAAAAAAAATTCCAGCTTTCAGTGGGCTCAAGTTTTCTATTACTTATGTGCGGGAAAATTCAACTTAGCCATTCACATTGATGTTTTGAATTTTTAATTGGTTTAATAAAAGTTAGATTCCAAAAAAAGTGAGTCAGTTTTCGATACTGTAAAGCAAATTTTGCACCGTTTAAGGCAGTGGTGCAGATTTCAAAAGACTGTTTTTGCCACAAATAGGGACGCTGCTTGGTAACCAGCAAAAATTGTCATTGACGGTGAATGGGAATCGCGAAAATTCGTACTTTTTTAGGGAAAGTCCTAAAGGATCTGAGACTACTGGTCTTACACCCATGTAGTAAGTATAAAAAAGATTCTTCAAAATTTATTCTAGAGGTTATACTTTGATAACATACATTTTTGTCTTTGACTTGAAGATATCATCAAGAAATTTTTAACTATATGTGACTTTGGGGGAAGAGCAGTGGTAGTCCGAAGGCTATCAACTGAATTCAATTCGTGTAATTGGAGGGCCTATTTTGTCACTTGAATAAAACCAAACTCAAACTCAAACTCAATCGTTTGAAACTTGAAATTGCTACATATTTTTGTATTAGCATTTTGTGATCCGTGTATCTTCCAATCAAAGACAAAATTGTGAAATGTTTAAAATATAATCTCTAGAATAAGTTCTGATGAATCTTTATTGAATTTACTTTATGGGTGCTGGATCAGTAATCTGGGATCCTTTAGCACTTTCCCAAAAAAAGTTAATGAGGAATATAATAGTCAAGACATCATTTACGTTTCTATGCACCCGGACTTTAAGCTCCCGGTACCTCAGATTTGGAAATCTCTGATGATCATCAAAATACATATAAAAATTGCTTTACAACTCTTGGAATTCTGTCTAAAGTTCTTAACCGATTTTCTTGTGTGGTACATTTTTGGAATCCTGAATATAATGTCGACCATCACAATGTATAAAATATACGATATACATTAATGGTATAATAGTATGCTCAATGAGTTACTCCAAAAGTCAAAAAATATTCTAAAATTTCATCTTACTACTACCTAGGGTCAATTGGCATCGAAAAAATTTGAAAATTTTCAGTGTAATAAGCCCCGCCCTCTGGCTAATTTCCACACTTTAGCTCCGCCAATTAGCCACGCCCCCGAATGGAAATGAATGGGTAACATACTCTGGTCACCCACTAGGGTCACATTTTTTAACCTGGGGTATAAGGTAACGTTACTTTGAGAGGGGCGCTGAACCCTTCCCCCGCTGGACACATCCAAGCACGCACTCACATTCAAATTTTACTCTTTTTCGAGAACAGGAGTAAACTAAAAGTAAACCTACAGCAAGCCGTAACAGAAGCTCGCCTGAGTAAAGGCGACCATGTGCACATTTTTGGTAGAATGATAGTAGAAATAGGATTGATTACCAAGCACGTATCCAGTAGGGGGTGGAGGGGCGCAGCGCTCCCTAAATCTGAAAAAAGGGGATTTATTATTTTTAACATAATTTTTGGTTGCGCCCCCCCCCCCCTTGACCAAATTTCTAGATACGTATCTGTTGATTACTAAATTCTACAGTAATTTAAATTAGATCAATATGGATCATAATTGACAAAAAGTTTTAAAAATCAAAAAGTTTTAAAATAAGTTACATTTGACAATCAAAATAAATCTTAAATTTGGTAGGAACGGAGTGAAATATTTTCCGCAAACAATTTATAGGAAACGCAATTAAACTTTGTAATACCCATTTTCTACTTTGACTATCAAAATGAAACAAAGTAAGCGCGCGGTATCTCAGCAACCAAATTTGTCTCAAAATCAATAGGGATCGTCAGTGGTCCATATAGGCATCTTTTTTGCCAAGTTAGGTCAATATCCGTCTTTGCATTCGAACGTTATCGTGGGGACAGAAGGACGGACGTACGGACAGACTGTGCGGTTCTATAAGCTCGCTTCCTCAAGTGATGAGCTAAAATTACAATAAAAAACAATCAATTTTCTAATTAATCGCTTGACGCTACATTGCTAATTAAGGCTAACTCGGCCTTAAAATGATCCATTGTCCAGTGATGGCAGTATGTATAATGGTGATTAAAAGTATCCGAGTCAAAAATGTGGTGGGTAACCGGAGTGATTTGCCAATAGCCAAATTCTCTTTCTAAACAAACGGTTGACCCTAGGCCGTACTAAGGCGAAGTTTTGGAATATTTATTGACTCTATCAATGTAACGTAAAATCTGTACCTCTGAAAAGGTCAATTGGAATTAACATAAAAATCTATGTATCTGAAATACATTCTACCAATCGTACAATATTGCCTCGGAATACACTTTCGCTTTATTTATTACAGGACTTGTGTCCTGTGACCGGTACATTATATTAGTGATGAACCCAATTGAATGCCGGTGTAATTGGCGTACTAGAAACCATAATTCTTACAAAATTGTTTGTAGATGCACTAGCCCCATGTACTACAGGACCTGGGTCTTGTGACACCAATTGTCAATTAGTGGCAGTATGTATAATGGTGGTTCAGAGTGACGTAGACCCTTAGCCAAGTCATCATGGTGGGTGACCGGAGAACAAATCATGCCCACATTTCAATTTAAAAACAAAAGTTGGTTGAAGTAGGACAGTGGTTGCACAAATACCTATCACAGTCATTTTCTTACTTCAACCCAAAAAGTTGATTCCGTCTTAGTAAGGCGTAGTTTTGGAATAATTTTTGACTCTCTATCAATGTTAATCGCTACCTCTGGCCCACGGTCAATTGGAATTAATGTAAAACATCTATGCATCTGAATTACATTCTACTTAAATCGTACAATACTGCCACCGGAATACACACTAGCTTTATTTCTAACAGGGCCTGGGCCCTGTGACCGCCTAGTATTAGATAAACGGCAAAAGTCAGTCACGTGACAATTCCGTTTGTATGTTTGTACTTCCGTATGTTGATTTGCCGTAATTCTAAAACGCAGCCAAGCACATAATAACGCACATAATGAGGAAAATTCCAACACGTCCAAAGCAGAACAATTGGTGGCAGTACACAAGTTTGCACTGCGCGGTCTATTGTCTCCTACGACTTACAAGGCACAAACAAAATTTCATAACAGGAACAATGCATGCATTCTGTATAAAAAAATTTTCAGCTTTCAGTGCGCTCAAGGTTTCTATTACTTCATGTGCGGGAAAATTCAATTTGGCCATTTACATTGATGTTTTGAATTGGTTTAATAAAAGTTAGATTCCCAAAAAAGTGAGTCAGTTTTCGTTTCTGTAAAGCAAATTTTGCTCCGTTTAAGGCAGTGGTGCAGATTTCAAAAGACTGCCACAAATAGGGACGCTGCTAGGTAACAAGCAAAAATTGTCATAGAGGGTGAATGGGAATCGCGAAAATTCGTACTTTTTTTGGGAAAGTCCTAAAGGATCTGAGATTACTGGTCCTACACCCATGTAGTAGTGTAAAAAAGATTCTTCAAAACTTATTCTACTATTCTACTCTTCCCTCATATTTCATTCCCTTCTCTTCTTTTCAGAATAAATTGGCAAACTGCAGCATTCTTCTAATTGTATAATATAGTGATTATCACTATGAACGAATTGTTTTTTTGTGATTATGTGCCATTATCAACACTCGGTATATTTGGTGTCAATTCGAAAAAAACGTCCCACATAAAAGTTTAAACTCTTATGAGACCAAAAAATTACAATCAAAAGCATTCAATTTTCGAATTGAAAGCTATTATGCTAATTAAGGCTAACTTGATCTCAAAATCGTCCATTGTCAATTAATGGCAGTATGCATAATCGTAAACCCTTGGCCAAGTGATCATGGCCGGAACAAGCATGTATAAAGAAATTTGACCAGGGGGGGCACCAAAATATACTTGGAAAATGAAGACAGGTTCGATTTGAAATTTTTTTGGATTTTAAATTGCTTTTTCAGTAAATTTAGGGGGGGCCGCCCCCCTTTGGATACGTGCTTGGACCGGAGTAAGTTACCAATGCCCACATTTCAATTTAAAAACAAAGGTTGGTTGAAATAAGACAGTGGTTGCACAAGTACCTATCACAATCACTCTCTTACTCGACCCAAAAAGTTGATTCGTTTTTAGATTTTTGGCTCTCTATCAATGTTAAATCGTACAATACTGCCCCGGAATACACACACTAGCTTTATTTCTAACAGGGCCTGGGCCCTGTGACCGCCTTACTTCAATAAAATGAACACTTGCATGCATTTAGGTATTAGTTATTGTGACATGAAATTAAGAATATTACATGACATATACAAACTTTAGCGGAATGTTAAAATAGCCTGCATTGTACCCAAACTAATGGAATATATGAATTTCATTAGTTTGTTTCTCCTTATAATAGAAAATTGACCGATGCAAAATTTACATGGTTGAGAAGATTTACCGAATTTTTTAAAAATCTGTTTGTCGTAATTAGAAATATTAGGAATTGATCTGCTTTTCCATGACTGGATACATGAGGATGACGATTCAAATACTATGGAAGTCGTAAAGAGTGCTATTATCCAGATAGTAGACATTAAGATAGCCCATAGTACAAGCAACAGAAACTTGGTGTCTTCCAGCTGAGAATGATGCAGGATGAGCAAATAGTTAGCCAAGTACAATTCTCTCTTGAATAAGAAGTTGCAAGCGAAGAAAAAGTTATTGTACACACTATTAGCATCGAGAACGATTAGCTGCAATAATCGATAGATTTTGGGTATATTTTTCGAATCTCTGAATGTATTTTCCGTTCGGTACATTTTTCTGCAAAAACTATAATGCAATACAATTCTGTAGTTAGGTTTCATATTATATTACCCCTACATGTCGAATAATTAATTTTAATGCTGAATTGAATAAAATTACCTCAAATCGTCAAAGTATAATTTGAAATTTGGACAACACAGAAGTCCAATTGCCACATGAAACAGGGCTAATGCAAATCCGCAAAATGAGAACCAAAAATGGAGTAAGGCCAAAAGCGTAAAGTAGATATAGTTGAAGTTGTCAGGATCTAGTAGTGACGTTATGAATAAAGGGTCGAATGGAATTATGAATATTACACTGCCAAATACGATTGGATATATGACAGCAACCAAAACACCCAAAAAGAGTAATACGTCTACAATCTCAATTCTGCTTCGATATTTCCTTTTAAAATATTTCTCTAATAAAAAGAATAATAGTATGGTTTTAATTAATTGTTATCAAAAGCAATACTTACAGTTTACATTTCATGAGATTTATATATTCTTATAATTAACATTTATATTTAGTTATTTAGGTTGTTAACTTACTGCGCCAATGACAGAATGTTTTAAACATGACATTACCAGTTGCGATTATTGTTTCCCTCTTAGACATTGTTACGTGGATAGCGACCACGGGAATAGCTATTCCTAAGACAAAGACGTAACTCACACAAGCAGATATGATATCTCCGTGTAATGTCTCACGCACAGCTCTGGCTAGTAGATAAACCCAATAAATGTGTGTATACAGTACAAACAGATGCCACTTCAACCTGATCCATTTGTTTGTAGACCATTCTAAATGTTTTTCAAGACAGTTTGAGTTCCAATGAAATGCCAAACCTCCTGAGATGTTGCCCCATTTCAAGTACCACGAAAATATGGCTTTTGAAATACCTGTTACCATTTTTAAATTGTTATGTGCATTAGCTTTTTATTCACAATTAGCTTTTTAAATAAAATAATCAATAAAATAACTTTGCGACGTATTTTGTGCTGATGAATAGGTATATTAATAAATGTTTGAAATATCTATGCACCAAGTTTAAAAATATGTAATAGAGTATAATATTATGTCTGACTTTAAAGGAATTCAATAGTGGAATAAATTGTTTACTCCAGAAGTATAAAAAAAACATATTGGCATTTTACTACACATCGAATTCCTACATGTAAAGGGCCGGTCGGTTTAGCAATATTCCAGGAATTCGTAGACATTGGAAAGGTGGACACAGTGAAATTCCATTTACTTTACTATAAAGAAGAAAATACCCAACTCCCCAAGACACTAAAAATATTCATTATCCATTTTTATGACAAGGTCTGGTAAAGTCTAGTCTTGCATAAACGAATGAGTCCGTGTTAGTATCACATTACCAAGGGATCCAGTCCCGGGAATTTCCAGCCTCGAGAAATTTCTGTAAAATTTACCGATTTAATATTTAACCAATTGTAAATTTTATCGACCTTTTTAATATTTTAGCAAATTCAAATGTTCCAAAAACTATTGAAAAAATACACGGTGACATGGTGAGAATGCCAGAAAGTCTTGAAAAAATATTAAGAGATAAGTAAAACTCATAATTTTGCAATTTTCTTCAAAAAAACTCTCCGTTTGCATAAAAAATACGATAAAATGGCACTTTCAACCATTTTTCTTGACATGTCAAAAGGTAATCTAACATTGAATAGCACTTCACTCCTAAGTCAACAATACTTGTGATACTTCCATTTCCATACTTCCGTATTTATTTCCGGAATAAATATAAACATAAACTGACATTGGTTGAAATGAGGCGATAATAGTATACATATTTTAAACTATGTTTAAGGACATTAAAATAATGAAAATATTCAACCTTTTAAAATTAAAATTTGGTAATTTATGAAATAGTTCTAGTACCGGTATTTTTTGTTTCCCTGGACTGGACAAAACTGTCCGAGACTGATTCCCATGCTTTTGTTGCAAATATCCATACTCCTAAAACTATATACTATACTTCTATTATTCGGCACCAAGTCAAAACTCAAACAATAAAATATTACTCCAAAGGTAATATATTAAATCGATTTCTTTATACAGTAAGTGGGGGAACGATTGAGTTAGACAGGGGCAATGGTTCTGGTATATTCCAGAATTTAAGAAAGTAAAGGGAGACCATGCGAAGGTGATGCAGTGGGGTTCCACTTACTTATACCTACTAACGAAATACATTAGGCAACAAAACAATTAGTATCCCATTTTAGATGATCTTAAGATGAGGTATGAAATCCAGCCTTTACAGCAGAGGTAGTCTGAAGTACGTACTGTTGATGTCACTTTCACTATCATAAACAACCATTTATACAAATTCAGTCAAAAATAATATGCTGAGTAAACATTATTATCTCTGGAAGTAGTTGGAGTAAGCCCTACCTATGCCATGTTCACATAATAAAATAAAATCAACCACTTCTACATTTAAATGATAATCTAGCCATTAAGCTTAAATAGTTGGCTGAAATATTATAGGTGGAAGATTTTATGGGTTATCAATTCTTTCTTTGATTTGAAGTACAAGTTCATTTACGTGACATGATTCAATTCAATTTGTGAAACAACAATGCTACCTGCGATATGTAATAAACAATCATATTCTTTCCGCGTTTTATTAACATCATTAAAATCTTTTAAAGAAACTTTAATATCTAGTTTAAGATTCTTTTATAAAATCAAATATTATTTCTTAGGAATCTAAAGGTGGAATAAATTGTAAACTCCGGATGTATCAATGTCGCTTATATATATGAAATGTAATTATATAAAATGGCTCAAACATCTTGGTATGTTACTACATCGTCTTCGTACATATAAAAGGTCGGCTGGGGTAGGAAATATTGTTTATAGTTGAATCCCAGCACACAAAGTGTGCTAGAAAATGTTGAAATCAGTAAATTTCTAGCGACTGCGCATTGGCCCGAATTTCATAGACCCTTGATTGGACTCAGTACTGATAGTCTAGTCCTTGCTCATTAATTACAAAATATTACCCTTATTAATTACAAAATATTACCCTTACTCATTAATTACAAAATATTACGGACATAGTAGATACAAACATTTATTCAAGAATAATGAAAGAATCCCATACGCATGCCCCACTTTATCTTTATGTAGAGTAAAGATGCTCCAGAAATTCGCAATAATATTTGAGAAAAACGTAAACCGTGGGAAGGTGGACACTGTGAAATTCCATATACTTGATTAAGGAGAATATGCCGAACGCCTCAGGACACTAAAATATTCATTATGGCATGACGGGTGAAGCCCAGTCTTGTCTAATGGAATAAGCCATACTATCATGTCTAAGTTATTGCTAGGGGACCCATCCCCAGGAATTCCAAAGTTAGAAATCCCAATCCCGAGAAATTCTTGTAAAATGAAGCATATTATTATATTGGACGAAACTTGACCTTTTAAGATATTTTCAACGTTACCCATATATAATATTCTATACTTGAGAAGCATTAGAAACTTATATTTCTACTACTGTCAATTTAATTTAAAACTTGCATTGAAACATAAAATTTAAGTATTTCTTAACACATCGTCATATATGTAATACATAGTATGGATTGTTTACTAAATTTGAATTGATTCGTTCAATCAAATTGTAAATTAGTAAAATCTATTTGACCAATTGTAAATTTTACAGATCTCTTTAGCAAATTCAAATGTGCTAAAAGCACTTAGCTTTCAGCACTAAAAGCACCAAAAGTTTTCCCGTGAATGAACAAAATTGTCCGACTTTGAGCCGTCATCTGCTTTTATTGGAACGAGCCATATGTACTACAGAGCTACTTTCTATATATATAAGAATTCACCGTAAATGTAAATGTCATAAATATCTTAATTTGAGGGATTAGAAAATACACACATCGTAACTTACGGAACGATTGAATCTCAATCCACTTTCTGTTTTGTGTACAAAATAGTGTCAGTGCCAAAACCAAAAAAGTAGATTTAGGATACTTGGTACAACAAAAATGATGATTCTCATTAATGACTTAAAGCCAAAATTCCAGGTTATATCTCAATTCACAGGGCAGTTCAAATTGCAGATATGAAATGATGTGGTGTTTTTTATAAAGTGCACAAAAGGGCATAATTTTAGTAATTATTGCCACTTGTCAAATAAAGCTAAACATAAATTAAGAAACCTTACCCAAATGTTAAAATAGCCTCCATAGTACCTAAACTAACAGAATATATGAATTTGATTATTTTGTTTCGCCTTATAATCGAAAAATGACCGATACACATTTTACATGTTGAACAGGATTTAGTAAATTTCTTGAAAATGACTTTTTCGTCATTAGAACGATGAGAAACTAAACAGTATTTCCAAGACTTGATACATGAGGATGACGATTCAAATACCATTGACGTCGTGGAGAGTACTATCGTCCAGCCAAAAGACATTAAGATAGCCCACAGTACAAGCATCAGAAACCTAGCAGTTTCCATCTGAGAATGATGCAGGATGAGCAAGTAGTTCGCCAAGTACAGCTGCCTCTTGAATAAGAAGTTGCAAGTGAAGCAATAAACATTGTACACGCTATTGGCATCGAGGATGAGTAGCTGTAATAATCGATAGATTTTGGGTCTATGTTTCGAATCTCTAAATGTATCTTCCGTTCGGTACATTTTTCTGCCAAAACTGCAATAAAATTACAATCAGTAATTAGGTTTTATAATATGTATATTATTATGTATGGATCAAAAAATTAATTCTTGTTCTAGTTGAGTAAAGTTACCTCAATTCGTCAAAGAAAACTTTGAAAGTAGGGCAACACAGAAGTGCCAGGGCCACATGAAATAATCCTAATCCAAATCCGCAAAATGCGAACCAAATATGTAGTGTGGCTATTATCGTGAAGTAGAAATAGTTGAAGTCAGCAGGGTCAAGTATAGTGACGTTATGAATATTGAGTCGAATGGAATAATGAATATTACGCTTCCAAATATGATTGGATAAGTGACGGCAACCAGGAACCCCAGTAAGAGGAATACGTCTTCCAACTCAATTCTGTTTCGGTATTTTCTTTTAAAATAGGCTTCTAATAAAAATAAAATATTATTATGTTTAACATCTTAAGCCACTAAAGATACTCTACTTACATGGTTAATTAAGGCATAGCAATAAATACCTCTTATTACTTATAATAAACTAATAATAGTAGTTATTTACTTACTGCGGCATTTAGAGAGTGTACTAAATATGACGTTGCAAACTCTTATTATCGTATTCCTCTTGAATATTGTAGTGTGGATAATGACCAATATAATAGCAACTCCTAAAACAAGGACGTAACCCACACAAGCAGAAATAGTGTCATCGTGAAATGTCTCATAGACAGCTCTGGCCAGTAAATAAAACCAATAAATGTGTGCGTACAGAACAAAGAGATACCATTTTAACCTGACCCATTTGTTTGTAGACCAATCAAATTGGTTCCCAGGACAGTCTGAATTCCAATGAAAAGGAACATCTCCCCAGAAATTGCCCCATTTCACATACCACGACAATATATTTTTCGAAATGGCTTTTGTCATTGTCGTATTTAGGTGAACGGTGAACGAAACTATTTGCAATGGTAATTAGATGAAATATATAGTTAAACCATTTTCAGACGAAATAGTTAACGATAAGCTATTTGAATGGATACTTGAAACTGTTATTATTCTCTGCAGACAATTGTAAGAGCCTAAAGGAGTTCAACATTTGACTAAATTGCAAACTGCGGAGACATCAACAATACAGTCAACTATTTAAAACTCTGATATTTTAAACAAGTCAAAACAATTGGCATTGAACCAAATCGACCAAGTAAATCGACATGTAAAGGGACGGTTGGGTTAAGTATTTATTGATGCCTATGTTAATACTGTCGACGTAGTATGTGGAACATAGTTCATGGAATGTGGCATGGGACTCTATTTGTTCTATAAAGAAAAATATTTGCCTTGGCAGATCACTAAAATATTTAATATCTCATTTCAATGTAGTATGTGGCTACATTCCAGTCACTCTAAAGTCAAAACTATTGGGATGGCTTTCTGGTATACTTGTCAATAACACATAAATGATCGGCTGGTCTGGTTATAGTTCTTACTTTACTAGGAACTAAAAATATCTTTGTAAACAAGCATGATAAAGAAAAGGTGAAAAAAGTCGGATTTCATTTTGGTTACAAAAATAATAATAACACTTACCTGATCAGAGCACTTAAATTTTCACCTATTTTATTCAAAATTCAATTATTTGAATCAAGACATTGAATTTTCCCCATTGCATTCACTGCATTTGTAATATACGGAAAAATGTGTCTCCGTTTGAATTTATAAAATTCGAGCATGAAATTAGCTGTCTAAAGGCGTCATGGTCTTATTTGCGAAATGTTATCAGCATCAGAGACATTCAGTGTTCAGGTTAAACTATTCATGACATTTTTGGCTCGAGCGAAAAGTGATACCTTCCCACCTTTCGCTGGTCTGGGAACGGATCACAATTTTTAATGTATACATTTGTAACATTTATATTCTAACTAGCCGGTCACAGGACCTAGGCCCTGTTATAAATAAAGCTAGTGTGTATTCCGTGGGCAATATTGTACGAGGAGAAGAAAGTATTTCAGATGCATAGCTTTTCCCAATCGAACTTTCCTTGGTTTCTCATTTAGTGGGTCGGCATCGGAGGTAGATATTTTATATTAATAAGTTTAGGGACTTTTGTTTGAGAAAACTGTCCGTATCTCCGGACAGGGAGGAGGTACTTGGCAAGTGTATTGTCTTGTATCATAATTTCAATAATATAAATGGTCAAATTTTAAATTTTTCCGCACATGAAATAATAGGAACCTTAAACAAACCGAAAGCTGGAAATATTTGCATACAGAACGCATGAACTGCTTTGATATGAAATATACGGACTTGTTAGGAATTACCACATTTAAGTGACGTAGATTGAAGTCTGCTTAGCTGCATTATAAGAGCGGCGAATTAACATACAATGATATAAACAAACATACCTACGGAATTTTTCACTGCGCAACTCGAACAACACGATTATACTATAGAGTGATTACAAGTTTCTTTCTAGGGTGCATGGAATCCAGATTGTTGAAATGATAATTGACGAGCCCGTCAATAAACCCTGAAATGAAACTACAATGTTAAAATATTCACACAAAGGAATCTAGCTTATTTCTAATATAGATGCGATGATAATTTAAAAAGATAATTTTTTGCTTATATAGCAACACCCCATACATTTTTACAAATTTATTCGAAGGTGCTAGAATTTATTCGAAGGTGCTAGAATTTATTCGAAGGTGCTAGAATTTATTCGAAGGGGCTGGAATTTATTCGAAGGTGCTAAAATTTATTCGAAGGTGCTAGAATTTATTCGAAGGTGCTAGAATTTATTCGAAGGTGCTAGAATTTATTCGAAGGTGCTAGAATTTATTCGAAGGTGCTAGAATTTATTCGAAGGTGCTAGAATTTATTCGAAGGTGCTAGAATTTATTCGAAGGTGCTAGAATTTATTCGAAGGTGCTAGAATTTATTCGAAGGTGCTAGAATTTATTCGAAGGTGCTAGAATTTATTCGAAGGTGCTAGAATTTATTCGAAGGTGCTAGAATTTATTCGAAGGTGCTAGAATTTATTCGAAGGAGCTAGAATTTATTCGAAGGTGCTAGAATTTATTCGAAGGTGCTAGAATTTATTCGAAGGTGCTAGAATTTATTCGAAGGTGCTAGAATTTATTCGAAGGTGTTAGAATTTATTCGAAGGTGCTAGAATTTATTCGAAGGTGTTAGAATTTATTCGAAGGTGCTCGAATTTAGCGTCAGTCTGGGAATTCCTGTACACGATAACAAATTCAGCTAGAGATTTAAAACTTTCAAGGTACGATCTACAGGTAAATAGAACGGCAGAGTTCGTAACTGGGCAAAACCAGTCACACAGTCACACCCCTGACGAAGGGAGAGGCTTAAAATTTAAAAATAACTGAAAATCTATGCAACTGCAGTTCTATTCGTCCTAGGGCGTGAAATGACTCGATTGAAAGCTGACAGGTCCGCAGACACTACTAAATAGGTTACAACCTTTCTCTGATGGGAGAAGTGGGTGAAAAACATACATTAACAAAAATTCGATGCTACTACAAATATATACAGCTCTATTCGTCCTACAAGGTCGTAGTAGCACCATTGAAAGCTGACATGTCCCCGGATACTACTAAACATTAAGTTACAGCATCACATGACAGGGCTTTGGCATCACCTTCTCTGCCGTTATATTTCCCTTTCGAAATGATTTATTCGTAATGCATTTATTTCATATCACTATACACAATTACTTTACAATAGCAACTTTCGAACCTTTCCGTATAAAATATTTACTGTACGATAAATGGCCAAGTATCAAATAGAAATATGTTATAGACTGAGAGACATATCCGACTGAGATGGATATCATATCATGGCTATAGGCCGTGAAGGAATATTATTACTGTATTCAACAAGTTCAACAAGAAACATGCTGGAACGTAACATAATAATAGAAAGCAGATACCGTAAAATCCGAATTAATTCGCTCCGTTCAAATAGTTTATAAATTATATTTTCACGATAACAAGTGCATTCAAATAATAGTTGACCCTCCGCGAAATAATTAACCCCATATTTTTTATAGGTATCAGAGTTAGTGGGATGGCAAGAGTTGGAAAACCAAAGTTAGTGAAGGTAAATTGACTAGGTCGATAGCTTGTTTGCTTTTATAAAAGTCCACTAAAAAGACTAACGATTTGTTGTTCCGACGTTTTCTTCAAACGACATAATGGAGATAGACTATAACTTAAATACACTTGAAACATAACACGATAACACACACTTAATGTATGTTCTATTACTTATATTTCCCTCATTTGACACTGCCTTTTTTATTCATTTTAAAAATTTGGCATTCTAAGGAAATTTTTCTAAATTTACTTTGAAAAATTAGTTCACCCCTACCGATTTAATTAACCCCTCCGAGGTCAACTATTTATTTTTCGCACGAATGACATGGTTAAAACAATGGTTCACCCTGGTCAATTAATTCGGATTTTACGGTAAGTAAACAGAGCGCTAACGCATCAAGATGGCTTCTAGTTTGAGTGATCAGTTCACTCAAGCACGAATTCGTCTATTATTATTTTTATCTACTTTTTATTATCTCCAATCTCACGTTACTGAAAAGTAACTTTAGAATTTAATGTCGGCTACTTTTCTTAGTTTCATCTCTCTAACTATTACCACTTAGTCATTCGCGCACTAACCACTAATTAAAATTAGTGTTCCCCCCGTGGAGGAATCTTACCCACATTTAGTGGAGAGTGGAAGCCATGACCGAGTTCGATGGGTAAGTGAAAATTTCGGTCCTTTCCCACTTTTAGTAATCGTAAATAAATACATATTATAATATCCCTCTGTCTAGCTGCATATATAGAGGCATGATACCCCTCTCAGGTGGATATCCTTCTCGAACTATAGCTAATGAAATTTACAGCGAAGTCAATGCATTTTATCGTGCGGCAATAATAATAATTGTTGGCCTCGCATCATCAGAACAATCCTGTGGCTTTTCAAATCTTTATTCATATATGCTAATATTCTTTTAAACTATTTAATTTTGAAATACTTAATTTTTAACAATTACAAAAACTTTAAATATTTACTCTATAACAAACAAAGATTTTCTAGATAAACAGTGGTACATTGCAATGCACAACGATATTATATAATTTATGTACAGGTAAGTCGATTCTGTAGTCTTATTAAAAAATTGTGTTTTCAAATTACAATAAAAGCCCTAGCGGATTTGTGTCCTTCACTTTATATGTGAACAAGCTATTGATATTTTATTTGAAAGTCTTCGAGTTTTGCGGCATCTTTTAGTAAACTCATAACTCCTTCTCGAACCATAAACTTATGGTTGACCTTTCTACATCCTTCTGAAGTAATAATCAATTTTTGAAGATCTGTAAAAAGAACAAAAAATTTTGATTTTCACATTTAAAGTATAATTAGTCATTATCATTAACAAGAATTTAGTAACTCTTTACTTTACTGACAAGAATATTCAACTAAATGTATTATTTTGTATTCACTACAAAATAATAAAAGTTCTCAAAGTGGATGTTTTAAACATTTTTGTTTTGATTTATGCATAGATATCTGCAAAAACATTTTTTGCAATATTATTATTGCAAAGATGGAAAGTTTACAGTACGCTTGAAACACTTGACAAATTTTAAAGGTTTTTAAAAAATGCGTGCGGTAGCGAAATAGCAATAATGTCAATGACTTTTGAGCTGTTAAGTAATATATAGTGTTCCCCATAATCCTTGTAACTTAAATAATTCCTGAAATGCGTCTAGATAACTATATAATTCCTATATTTCACAAAACCATTTTAATATTCAAAAACATTTACCAGGAAATTTTACAGCCAAGTCCGGTTTGATATCTTTTTTCCATCGAAGAATAGCCAATCCAGCCATAACTCGGGAGTCTGGGTCTTCTGGAGGTTGTTCAAGGCAGCATATATTTTTGTTATTTCTATCTTTTATGCAACCAACATGTACATCCATTTCTTCTACATGAGTATTGCTCATCACTTTCAAAAGTCTGTACAAATTCATGTAACCTTTAATAGTCGTTCGCATGACTCGCATAGTTGGGAAGAGATTTCTCATTTCTTGGAAAAGAGTTATGTGTGAAGTAGATTCAATGAGATTATGAACATCAAATTCCAATCGGTGAATCATCTGAGTGTCTGTGTTTTCAGAATTGGATGATTTTGTCAGCAAATCCAAATAATATGAATTCCTATAGTTAATACGCGCTCTTCTATGTTCCGATATTCCATACTTTTGAAATGCACTCAAAACTTTCAGTTTAGGAAATTGAACAATGATGTTTGTACTTAATAGCAATCTGTACCAATCCGGTACATGAAGTAAATATATCTCCAAACGAGTAAGAGATTCCATTACAGGAAATTGCAGTCTTGGAAGATGACAAGCTCGACAATTGTACAGAGAAAAGCACTCCAATGTGTTTTTGCATTGTGTAAAGAATTCGTAGAAAAGAGTTGCGGACAATTTTTCATCCCTTCTGTTAACGTTTTTCAAATTAAATGCTTTTAACCTGATAGATTTCAATGAGGTCAATTTCATGTCAATCAAATTAGTCAAGTGTCGATCAGAAATATAAATTTCTTCATCATTGAGTACTTGCAATTCAATTCTATTCAGATTTTGGAGATATCCTTCTTTTCTTAACTTAGCTAAATCATTCATGATGTCATCAAAATAATTTTGATACTTCACAGCGATAACTACAGCTTGTAAAGATGGCATCGCCTTTAAAAGTTTCGTGGATATGTCAATTGGAAGAGAATGGCAACTCGGGGAAATCTTTAACTCCTTGATGCTCAGAAATTGCGTTTGTTCGTCCGTAGAAACAGGACATGACTCTACAGACTCCGAATTTGTGAAGAAACCGACCATGTATTCGATGCTAAGAGTTTTTACTTTAGGACAACAGTTCAAAATGGAACGATAAAAATTCCAATTGAAACTTTCAAGAAACCATCCATCTTCAAACCGCCGGGAATCCTTAGTAATAGGAATATGTAAAGTTGTTAGAGTTGAACTGAATTTTTCCAAAATTTTATATCTTGGGTAGAAACAGTGTTCAAATTTTAGACTTGAAATTGGAAACTTTATGTCTTGGTATTCTTCACGCAACTTTTTGTTCACTTTTGTGACTGATTTTCTTGCCAGTTCTGGAGTAGCTACAACATTCCAAAGCCAGCATGTTCGCCGCGCTGCTTTCAGAGTAGGAACGTCCGCCTTTTGAAATATTACTTCTAAAATCTGTAGAAAATAATAAATATTGATAAAGAACGCTGAAACTTATTATTAAATAGTATAGAATACAAAAACCGTAGTTTTGACATTCTCAATGATACATTGTGATATATTAGAGTAATATTTTTTATGTTATTAATATTTACAGGAAAAATGCATGATGAAGCCTCAGTAAGAAATATTTAATATTACACACTTGCAAAATTAAATAATTTGCTCACAGTTAATGATATAATTGCTCTCACTCAAATCCCGAATTAAGTGGGAAGGCTACCATTTCATAAAAACATAGATGGCCAAATGAAATTTAAATAAACTTACTTCGTGTATAAATATTGGATTCCGATCAACAACCTTTGAATTTTCTTGACGGTCTTTGCAGTTCTTAGTATCGTCCATTCTCAGATTCCAATTTCAACCTTTATTAGAGTAAATATAGAACATATATTTATTTGGCTAGGTTTTTTAACAATTCGAACATTCTTTTTACTAAATTAAATGAATGCACTTTGTTATTGATGGTTGGATTTTAAAAAGGTCTTTACAAAGATTTACTTACGTATGGTATTGTGGAAATAGATGGTAAAACAACAAGCCTGTGCGTGCAAAGTATTAGTTAAAACTGTTAGAATGATGTATTAGTTTTAGCGCGATTATCACTTATTCAAATGGTTTTGGATTGTGAAAAGTCACTGAAAACTTAATGTTATATTTTCAATCGTATTTAAACATTTGTTTGTTATAAATTGTAATTTTTGGGAAATATGACGGGATAAAATTACGAAAGAATATTTTAATTTAAAATTCTGACCACAAGAGTTATTTTAAAGACAAATGGAAATAAAATTTGCCAAAGAAGTTAATGGTTTGTTACAGAAAAGCAACAAATTTTACGGTGGTTTATTCAGTACCTTCTACCACAACACTTGTCATAGGATTGAGTGGCTGTGTATGGCTTGTGCATTCGATATATTCCAAGTTGTATAAAAATAAACTCGGATTAGATGGATTCACTTACATGTGCACTTCAATAGAAAGGTATAAACTTGCCTAATTACTAATGAAGGTATAATGCACTGCGTGCATGTTACGCAAATGAATTCATGTATAGGTGAGTTGGTACAGACAGGAAGGTTGAGAGGATTATCGTAGTTTGAAGAAAAGCTGCTTAAGAAAGTCAAAAATACAACTTTTATCATTAGAATACTGAACTGAAACTTCAGAAATTGTAAACAGCAGCTCCTACATATGTAGTATTATCTAATATTGTTAAGTAAAATGTATAACATAATTCTTGGTAGAAACAATAACATGATGGATTGTAACAATTCCAAGGAAGTCAGAAATAAATGGAGCCAGCCAACAATCTTTGTCGCTTAAAATTAAATCTCTAAGGGAATCAGAAAGCTTCACAGGTAAAATATTTCTAACCAAATATTTTCCATCTGCCTGTATAATAATTTTACGTATCCTGAAGTATTTTTCTGTGCCTATATTTATGTAACCCAAAAATCCCAAATTACAAAAAATCTAATTCAGTTTATTTTTAGATTTCAATTTAAGTGAGGTTTTATAATATCAGGATTAGGACATCTTTTTGATGATATTATTGAAGAATAATGATTTCCAAATTATTATTTCGTATGTCAATATTTAGCTTTATTACTATGAAACCACTTTGGCAAAATTCGACACGTTGACTAAATACTGTAAATACATTTAATATTATTTAACTTGTTTCACGAAGAACCTTTTACCTTCTTATACTCAAATAATTGTGATAATTCAATATGCTGAAGATTATAATGATCATTAATTTCATATTACACATGCAAATAGTATTCTGTGCGTTTTTAAATTTTGAGAATTTGAAATAGGTACCATAATTAACATTGAATATAATTAGTGCACACTAAAGCACTAAAATTGGAAACTGTAAGCTGAGACTAATAGCGCGCGGGAGTTGAAACAAACTGCATATTATTTTGCTCTCGCTAAAATTTTTTATTTTTTAACTATTCAGTTAATTTCTATTATTCCAAAGTTTTTTTAAATACTTCTAATTAACCCATAGAGTATTAGAAATTCAAAAATTATAAATCTCTTCACGAATTTAAATGTTTTTATCTCCAAACATAACAAACAACAAAACAAACTTTCATAGCTAAAAGGCCGGATACCTCAACCTCATCCACAGCAGCAGTATTCTTCCACATAAACAGATAAGAAAATTTTATTCTTTATATGTACAACACGAGGTAGTACATTATATACCAATCTTGGAAATTGAAGTCGAAGATACTAGCAGTCCTGTACGTTCTATATCTAGACTCCATAACCAAACCTGATGGGAAGGAGTGGGAAACTGCCTAGAACACCCACGAAGCAAAACATCAACAAACCGGAAGAGGAATCACCGAACGCAGCAAAAAGAAGAAAGATTGAAAATCCAGTGGAACCTCCTACAAGTTCATCCAATTGTGGACTGAGCCACAATAAAGAAATGGCAGCTGATAAACTTGATGAAATTCTAAAGCAGATGACGACAATGAATAACTCATTAACTTCAGTGACCACAGATATGTCCTTTCTAAAAAGCTCTAACATAAGTATAAATTCAACTTTGTCCGGCCTTGTAATCAAAGTCAATGAATTAACTGTGCAAAACACTGGTCTACAGGCAGAGGTGCAAAAACTAAACAAGAAAATATATCATTTGGAATGTGATAATCAACGCTTGGACATAGAAACGAGAAAAAAAAATCTAGTTGTTTTCGGAATTCCAGATGACGAGCACGAAGATGAACATACTACTAAACAGAAAATCTCCGAACTTCTACACAGTAAACTCAATCTACCATATGTTAATATCGACACGGCCCATAGAATCTCCAAGTATGTGAAAAACAAGACCAGGCCAATCAGACTAAACCTCCTCCTCCTAAGCGATAAAACCCAAATCCTCTCTAATAGACAAATGTTGAAATTGCCACCTGGAAGCAGAGAATTGCCAATCTATATAAACGAAGACCTCCCACTGAACGCCAGGATAGCAAGAAAACTTCTACGCGATAAAAACATAGCAGCGACCAACGACGGTCATCAAGCAAAAATCGACTACTCAAAAAATCAAATTGTGATAGACGGAGTGGTATGGAAAGTAGTTGATAAATCCCTGGTGCAACATCTTCAACCCCCAACTCCTTTTTTAGGAACTTCAGCCGCGAAATAAAAACTAAGCTCTCCTACATTTTAAAAACTGCTCACTTAAATGTGCAATCCATAAAACAAAAATATATCTTGGTTCAAAACTATCTACGGGAATTCAACTTTGACTTTCTTTGTTTGACTGAAACTTTCTGGAAGGAGGGAATTGTTACGCCAATCTACGACGGATACAATGTAGTGAGAACAGATCGACACTTTAAGCAACATGGTGGTATGGCCTTTATTATACGCAATAATCTTAAATATCAATTATACTCATTTCGCTGTAACGATATACTTACAAAAAATAATAATTTAGAGTACTCGGCTGTTACAGTACAAAACAGGTTTTATAAATCGATAGTTATGGTTTGTATATATAGGGTTCCTTGCTACAGTACAGCTCAAATCACGCAAGACTTATATTCGCTTAATTTAATTTTTTCAGAGCTAAAAACACTAAACAAAAATATTTTTATACATGGTGATTTCAATTTAAGGACTGAAGAATTGCGTGCTAAACTAAATGACATATTAGTCTGTCAGTCTCTTAAGCAACTTGTAACAAAGCCCACAAGGGGTAAAAATATACTTGACTTATTTATTACAAATGTAACTAATGTTATTGCTAGCATAGATATTTATGAGTCACATATCTCTGATCACAAGTCTGTACATACAAACCTACAATTCTCTAAACCTTCTTATCTAAAAAAAACTATTCAAACAAGATGTTACGAGAAACTTGATAATCAAAATTTCTTAAATGAGGCTGATGAACTATTTAAATCTAGTAACATTTCTCTAGACGAAAAAATTACTCACTTAAATACTCTCACCTTAAAACTAGTTGATAAATACGCACCACTAAAATCAAAAACTATTTTATGCTACTCACGAAAAAATGTTTTTAGTATCGATACACATAAAATAAAAAAATGTCGTGACGAAGCTTATCGGAAATACAAACGTAAACGCACACAAGAGAATAAATCTATTGTTAATAAACTTAATAAGGACTTGAAACGCAGTATACGCAAAGAAACAAAAATTGCACTTAATGATAATATAAAAAAGCTAGGAGTGTTTGATGCAATAAATAAAATTTTGCCACTAAGTAAATCGAAAGAAAACAATATTGAATTAGATGCATGTGTATTAAATGACTATTTTGTAACTATATGCAAAGGAACTGATACCCCAATCGATATAACTAGGCCAGATAAACTACCAACTGTACATAATACCTTGAATATAGCCACTATTGATACAAATATTGTGAAAAATTCTTGGAAATCAATCAAAAAGAAAAATTCACGTACAACAGACTCGTCTTTACTTT
Organism: Tomocerus qinae; assembly: GCA_020055645.1. Lineage (NCBI taxonomy): Eukaryota > Metazoa > Arthropoda > Collembola > Entomobryomorpha > Tomoceridae > Tomocerus > Tomocerus qinae. The sequence goes on along the minus strand of CM034546.1, from coordinate 43,410,280 downwards.
CCGCAGCAATGTTTAATATACTAATTAAGTCTTCAGGCTTTTTGTCGTTTCTCTGTGATCTGTACAACCAAAGTATTACTGAAAATTACATACCTAGCAATATGAAATTAGCCAAAGTTATACCTATACCTAAAATTACCTCAGCCAGTGAACCTTCTCATCATAGACCTATTACCATTCAGTCAATAACGCTTAAACTTTATGAAAAAAGTGTAATTTCTCAACTAAGGACTTACCTACTTGATAATAATATACTCTGCGACACACAATTTGGTTTCCGTCCTAAACACTCTACAACTTATGCGATGCTGGCTTTAACCAATGTATTATACACTAATCTAAGCGAAGGAAATGTAAATATACTATTGACCCTAGATATGGCAAAAGCTTTTGACCTCTGTGACCCACGAATACTGTTAGAAAAGCTTGAATGGTACGGTATAGATTCTAAATGGTTTTCCTCATACCTAGAAGGTCGTACACAATATGTACATTGCAATTCAGGCAATAATACTGTAAATAACATTTCTGATGTAAAACCAATAAGGACCTCAGTCCCGCAAGGCAGTGTAATAGGACCCTTATTGTTCCTATTAATGATAAATGACCTACCTCTTTGTGTAAAAAATTCATTAACATTCTTATTTGCAGATGACAATTGTCTAGTCATTTCTGGTCCCCCAAAAAACATACAATTACTTCTTCAATCACTTAAAAATGACGTGGAAAGTATACAGGAGTGGATGTGTAAAAATAAAATGGTACTAAACTTAAATAAAACTGAACTCTTAGTAGTTGCTAAAGAATCTGTGCTAAAATCCCTACCAAATCTTAGTATTGAAATAGGTGACACAGTAGTAACCCCCTCTAGTAAGTTAAAAATTCTAGGTTTAACTATAGACATGCATTTAACATGGCATGACGACATAAACGGTAGGGTACTTAAGTGTTCCAATATACTGCGCTCATTGTATCCTATTAAATACATGCTGTCATTAGAAAATAGACAAATTGTAATAAATGCCTATGTATTACCTATAATTCGATATATGTGTGTTATATGGGGTACTGCCAATAAAACTAAGATAGCTAATATAGAAAACATAATATGTAGAGCAGCTCGGTATGTCTTAGGGTTACGTAAATATGACAGTGTAAGATATGACATGACTGTTAAACTCAAATGGTTTCTTCCTTCTTTCCTTTACAAATATGAACTGTGTAAATTAGTCTATCTAATTGTAAATAAATGTGGTCCAGAGTATTTTAATGGCACGGTAGATTTTAGTACTCATTGTACACGTGTTACCAGAAGTAATAATACTAATTACATTTTAATTGAAGGTAAAAGAAATATGTATAAGCTAAGATCGTTTACTTATCAAGCTCAATCAGAATGGTGTGTACTTCCAACTGAAATACAGTCCAATAGTACTATTGCTAAATTTAGTTTACATTATAGAGATTATCTATTACAAAAACAAGAAACAGAAAACTCCCTACAACCTGAAGTGTTAAATAACATTTGTGACTATTCGTGTATATTGTCAGTTGCTAATTCTTCGTAATATTTGATAAATATGTATGACGATAATAATATGTACATGTATGCGCTCGTATGATTTGTATTATTTATGTGCAACTGAAGTGAACAATAAAGTGTGATTGGCAGTTTGAGGGCCCCCAACCGGGGGAAGCTGTCGATTACAAATAATAATAATACAAGATTATACACTATATAATTCGGTCATTGATTTCCATCTTCCTCGTTTAAAATAACATTGTTTTATTTGTACCACTTAATACATGCAACGTCAGTTGGAAAGACAGTAATTCTAAAGACAATTAATTAAAATTTCAAGGATTGTATCTAGCAAGAACAATAGAGGAAAAAAATTATGCCATTGACTTAGGAAATTGTAATGATAGATTACAAAGCTACATCTGCAAAGCTATTTAAAACATAATACAAATATTTTCAGCTACTTTCCCTTTCTATACAGATTTGTATAATGACAAATGACATTAGACAATGGACGACATTGGACACTTTATATAATTACATTCAATGTCAGTGAAATCTAAATATTTTCAATTGAGATTTCTATTATTTCACAAATCAAAGACTATTTTAATCATTCTCTGACAAAAAAATAATTTAGTATAAAACTGCGAGACGGCGGATCACCCTTTTCTTGAATTCCACTGAAGATAACTATTTTATTCACCCTCATGTGTACTCAATTATTGGTCAGATTTCTTATTTCTTTTGCTGCTCTTCACTCGGCAGTAGCAAAAGATGTTGCCCATAAATCAAATAAATCACCGAGTAGTAAACACAGGAATATTAGGTCTCCAGGTTTGAATATTGAAACAGAATACCATCAAACATTTAATTTTCCCGTGTCCTTCAATAAATATATAAGCAGTGGAGGTGGTGGATGCAACGGGGACGGCGGCTGTTCTAGCGGAGGTGATGGCAGCTTTCCATCGCCACCTGACACTGGCGTTTCCCCACATGGGAAACGAGATATTCAAAAAGTAGGACCCCTGGGAAGAGCTTTGGGACCACCAGGTGACAGTGGATTAATGCTCGAGGAAATTGGACCAGTAGTTGGAAAAGACAATGGGCCAACCGCAAGGGGCATTAGTAGACTAACATTTGGAGATGGAAACGGACAAACAGATATGCGTGGCAGTGAATCAACAGCTGTGAGTGACGATGTACCAGAAGTCAAAGGAATCGATTTTGATGTACCTAAAGTCAAAGTAGCCGAACTTCCAGTTTTTGTCAAAGGTGTGGTAATTTTTGTAAATGTATATAATATACTTATTCAATAACAACTTTAAAAATTTGTAACGTAACTAATTTATTAATCAATTTGGAAAATAATAAATTTAATTTAAATTTTTCATTTACCCTGCAAATTTAGAGACGTATAGAAATAAAGTATTCCCGATCCAATTCGATCTCTCGAATTTTCCGCTCGATTTGTACTTCATGCAAGATGCTACTCAAAGTTTTGACTCACAAAGAGCAGCGTTAACTAAAATGGCTCCACAATTTCTTGATGGAATTAAAAGATTGAGCAAGGACTATCAACTTGGATTCGGACTCTTTGGTGATAAATTTGAATGGAATTCTAAAGGGTTAGCTTTATTACATCATTGATAATAGTAAAATATTTTAGATAGATTTTTGATAAATATTTTTGTTTCAGCTATGGCTTCTATAATCTAATGCCCTTGACGAAAGACACCAAAAATTTCGCTAAAACAGTGGCTGGAGTAGAACACATATACAGAGGTATGCTGAATAAACCTGTTGCGTTGCTTCACGATTGGGATTTAAATTAAATTAAATTTAAAATCTCTTTGAAAATGGTAAAAATGATACTTAATCCTATGACTAATTTTTTTTTTCACTAGGCTCTGGACATGAACACGAAGAGGATCCATTGACTGCTATTCACCAAGCTGCTGTTTGTAAAAAGAATATAAATTGGAGAGACAATGTCCTCCGGGTATTGCTTATGACTACTGATGAAGATTATCTCATCCACAAGATTTCTCCGGTAGTAAACTTAACCATAGCTTACCAAATGTCCAATACATTGTACAGGGTCGTGACTTAGGTCATTCCCCAACACACCACAGAAAAACTTTCTATCTATGTGTAGAGAAAATTTGGTGGTTATAATGAGCCTATTTGCTTCAAAATCTGTGATCGTTAAGTGGTTCAGTTTTTTTAGAAGTTCCTGACTGCTTTCCAACATTCAAACTCTCCAATTTGGGGAAGGTCCTCAAAAAATATTTTATTATTTCTAGATTTTCAAAATCATTATTACAATTGAATAGAAAAATTTGGAAAGTCGGCCATCCCCAATTTTGATAATAATTAGTGGGAAAAGCACCAATGTGATTCTAAATTATTCTAGAAATAATATTCCAATATAAAATTCAGAGATTAAATATTAACTAATTCAGAGAATTGGAAAGCAGATAGGATTTATGAAATATTTCCAAAACATTTTTGTCTAACGTTTAACGATTCTGAAGTGATTAGGCTCATTGGATTCACAAAAATATTTTCTACAAGTATAAAGAAAGTCCACCTTGACTGGGTTAGGCTGTGGTATGGAAAGAGAACGATCTAAGTGATGGCCCTGTACATTTTATAGTAATACAATATTTTGACGCTTAATGTATGCATTTCTAGAGAGACAATAGGACGAAGTGGGATAACAAGTGTCATCTTGATGCTAATGATAAGGTGAAAGGAGATTATTACGCTTGGGAGTCTGAGTACCCAACAATAGATACTATAAAAAATGCTCTGAAAGAAAATACCATCCAAATTGTTTTTGCCGTTTCAAAATCAAGGAAAACTTCTCACAGACGTAGTATGCTCGACCACTACAGAGAATTAGCGAATAAAATAGATGCACCAATACCAATAGTAAAAGAGTTAGATACCAACGGAGGCAATTTAATACAATTGGTTAAAGAAGCATACGAGGAAATAGGCAAGACAGCAGTTATTGAAACCAGCATTAGTGGACCTGCAGAAACTATAGAAAAAGTAAATGTCAAAGCCACGTGCAAAATGATTTCTCACAAGGCTAGACACGCGGAAAAGAAATTCACGAGTATATGTCACATGCCCAATAGCAAAATCGTTGGATTTGAGGTTGACGTCACTCTTCCCTGTCATTTAGATACTAGCGGACTAAAGCTTACAACTAATATTAAAGGGTATTCTGCGTTTAAAACTATTGATTTAAAAGACATTTGTCACATGTAATACGTTGCGAGTTTATACTGGTGAAATAAAGCACGACTGCTTTTAAAATATAATCCGAGGTATATTTATTTTCTTAAGTTAATCCTGCTAGCTCTTTGGTAGGTATGTTCTTAAATTTATTTGACGTATTAGCATGATATTTAATGCTACTTCTTTGTTATGTCTAACCGGTGGTATGTTAGTAAGTACATATAAATGGCATATATTATAATCATCAAATATTGCGTTGCCCTTCATTCCATCCGTAACAACTGATGGGCATTAAAATATTAATATTCAATTTAATATAGAATGTGGAATGAGTTTCCTGTTCTCATTTAGTTAACTAATATTGAAGGGTATTCTGCTTTTAAAACTATATTGATCTGAAGGACATCAGCTACAACTATCACGTTGTGAATTTATACTGGTGAAATAAAATACGACTGCTTTTATAGTAGATTCCCATAGTTATTCACTCTCCTCTTTGTGATACTGCTAGTTGTATTGCTGGTTTGCTAACTGGAGACTAACACAGATCAGGCTTGGTCATTGCTTGGCCACGTACCAAAACGATTGCCAAATCAGTCGTTTCCTTTTTTCTCTTGTATAATGAACTCCAATTAGTTACATCAGTGAAAGCACTTAAGATCTAAAAGGGTATAACAATTGAATAATTTTGAGGCCTTCAGACTTCAGTAACAGAGTAGGAAATATTTGTTACAATAGCAGTTGTCAATATTTAAAAAACTATTTATAGATATTTGTAATTTTAAAAATCCTTACCAAGTTGCTCATAGTCTGTGACTACTCTTATATAAAGATAATATCGTGGACATTACTATTCGTCACAATGGTAAAAGCTATCACTAGAACAATAATGTCGTGGTATTTTAAATGGGGTAATATCTGGGGAGGTGTGCCATTTCAATGGAATTCAAACTGCCCAGGCAAGTATTTGGAATGGTCTACTAACAAATGGGTCAGGTTAAAGTGGTATCTGTTTGTCCTTTACGCACACACCTTTTGGTTCTACCTTTTAGCAAGAGCTGCATATGAGACATTTGAAGGTGAAGTCATTTCTGCATGTGTGAGTTACGTCTTCGTTTTAGGACTTGCTATTCCAGTGGTCATTATCCACGTAACAATATTCAAGAGGGAAACAATAATAACAACTGGAAACGTCATGATTACGACATTCTCTCAATGGCGAAGTAAGTGTATAATACAATTTTAAAAGTACTTGTAAGCATACATGGGCTCGGCTCAAGCATCGAAAAAATTTAAATTTCCACTGTAACAGGCCTCGCCCACTGGTTAATTTCCAAAATTTTGCTCAACAGCACCGACTACCCACGCCCTGAGTTGAGGACGAGTAAGCTCCGAAAGCAGATGAAATCTGCCTTCGCCCCGCCCCCAACGTAGGAGGAGCTTACGTGTTCTCAGCCAATACAGAGCAACCAGATTGCAAGAGATTTTCGATGCCTGCTCGGCAGTCGTACTTTTACTAAGCGATGTAGGGTTTGGAGCGGATCAGGCCAATTTCATCGGTAGAGTGGTACTATATAGGTGTCCACCACCACAACAACCACACTGATTTCCTTCCACAATATTAAATTATGATGGATATAACAATCTAATTACACTACAAAAACATATGTAAGGTGTGCAATTTTATCATATGGCCTTTTAATTTAATTTTTCTTAATTTTTTTCCTCTTAATTAATTTAAGAACAATTTTCCCCGTTGCCAACTCTCGTACACCTTCAACCTTACAAATGTTTTTTAGTGTAATTACATTGCTATCACACCTATAGTACCCCTCTACTGATAAAAATGGCGCGATTCGCTCCAAACTCCAAACCCTACATCCCTTACAAAGTTGAGATTTACGATATTAAACAAAAAATAGGATCTAAACATTAAAAAGAACATGGTCTAATTATTTTCCGCGATGTCAGCGCACAAATAAACATACAAAGCTATGAACCAAAACGACCAACTTAAAACCTACGGTCACATATTTTTTTGTGGTCACTGACGGTATATAGGCGTACATGTCTCGGTCAATCTCTGACTGCCCACCAGATTGAGTTGTGGCACAATAATGTTGAGTCGTTCCGTCTCATGCATCAGTTCTTTTCACTAAGTACAGTTAGTAAAGTTGTTCCCGGAGTCCCTGCAAGTAAGCCCTAGCTGCTTGATTGAGCGGTAGTAGCATAGTTCTACTAATCAATAGTAGCAGCCGTACTCTCCCCCTAACACAGACACGCTTAGACATTATAAAAATCCAGATCCAGGCTTACTAAGTAATAATCGATATCCTTTAATAATTTCAAATGTCAAGAAACTTTTGAAACTAAGGGCTGGTATTAAAGCAATAAAAGTAAGAATTATCCTGGCAGGGTAGAAATAATTTCATTGGTCCTAAAATCACTTTGTAAACAAGAACTCGGAAATGTAAATACTGTGTGATCTTTACATGTTCCTCGCGTCTTTTAAAACGCCTAGACCAGTAGACCAGAAGGGTTGTATACTGCTTTAAGGGATAAAGTTTATAAGTGATAAAACTGTGAAATGTATAAATGACTTAATATACGATTTAAAAAAAATTGATATGCTTTTGAAACATTTGGCAACACTTTGACCCTATGTTGGTCTTCCTACATATATGCCCATTGAACCTTTCATATTGAGCAATAATATGTTTAACGCAATAATATTCTTTTTGTAGAGAAATATTTTAAAAGAAAATACCGAAACAGAATTGATACAGCAGACCTACTTCTCTTACTTGGGTTTTTGGTTGATGTCACGTATCCAATCGTATTTGGATGTGTAATATTCGTAATTCCATTCGACCCATTATTTATTACGTCACTACTTGACCCTGCCGACTTCAACTATTTCTACTTCATGCTTTTGGCGTCACTCCATTTTTGGTTCGCGTTTTGCGGATTTGGATTAGCACTATTTCATGTAGCTGTTGCCGTTCTTTCATGCACTAATTTCAAAGTTTTCTTTGACGAATTGAGGTACCTGACTTTAATACTAACAATCAAATTTAATTATGCAGTCCATACAGGTAATGTTATGGAAACAAATTTATACTAATTTCTTTGTAGTTTTGGAAGAAAAATGTACCGAACGGAGGATACGATTAGATATTCGACAAATGTAATCAAAATCTATCGGTTGTTGCAACTAATCGTCTTGGATGCTAATAGCTCGTACAATATTGCATTATTTACATTCAACTTCTTGCTTAAGAGACAACTGTACTTGGCTAATTACTTGCTCATCCTGCACCATTCACATATGGAACCCATGAAGTTTGTGTTGGTCTTACTATGGGCTATCTTAATGACTTTTATCTGGCTGATGATACTCTTCACAACTTCCTTGGTATTTGAGTCGTCACTCTCATGCATCCAGTCTTGGAAATACAATTTAGTTCCTTATCGTTCCCGATATGACAAACTAATTTTCAAGAAATTTGTTAAATCCTGTTTAACATGTAAAATGTGTATCGGTCGATTTTCAATTGTTAGGAAAAACAAGGAAATTAAATTTGTATATTCAATTAGTTTGGGAACAATGGAATGTGTTTTAACATTTGGTTAATATTTCCATTTTTCAATAATTTATGTCCTCTAAATATACATTAGTCATAGTTATTTTGGAAAATTTATGTTATTAAAAATTTAATTCCAAAACAGTACCCGGAGTCTATAGTAATTAATGAGATTTTTTAAATAAACGCACTGTCTGCGAAACAAACTGCACAGCAACATGAAGTTGAAATTCATGTCACTGTACCATTCATTTATATTGTACCAAGTCTAGCATTATGTATACTCTCGTTGATTATTGATTTAAGCCCTTCATCAATCAGTAGTTAAGATGCAAAATATCTACTGAAATTAAACAACGAATATCGATTAAAAAATCAAAGAACGAAACGAAAGTCTGTGAACAAAGATCGGAAACCAATTGTTTTAATTTCCATGTTAGGGAATTCTGGTCCCTGGTTGTTGGTAGTTTTATCTGTAATAGCAAAATTTTATTTAAAATCCCAATATATTATACATAAAATATTTTTTATCGTGTTAAAACGTTGAAAGTTGTTTATGTCAGCTAGTAAGCCGCAGTACGTGTCGTAGGTAAATAAAGTAAAGTAAATCAATTGATGTTGGGCCATCTTGAAACGATCATTTCAACATAGCTAGGTACGTTTCTTTCATTACATTTTTTCAATTCTTTGCTGAATACTACAACATAAAGAAAGTTTGGACGCAATCGGAAAGATTTTTGTTAATAAAATTAAATTTTGAAAATTTTATTTTTTTAGTTATAACAAAAATTAAGTTTTAACTTCTTATTTAAAAAATATTGTAGCATTGCAATATTTGGGCGTTTAATTTCCAGAGAGAAGTGTAGTTGAGAAAAGTAAGCTCTAGGTTCACTAGATATTTTTCTCCTCTTTCCTTTTGCTATCGTTACAAAATCCCCAAATGTGACCCCAAAAGGTCAAATCACGGTTTTCAGATATTACATGAGGGGATTGATATCATTGAGTGAGATGTCACTCTATTATCAACAACAAATAGTGAAACCTGAAATGAAAAGTTTTGTGGCTGATTTGTGATTGCGCTTGTAGTGACCTATGTACTATGTCTATTTATTTATCAAATAATATTTGTGACCAAGCAAAATGTTTTTGTAACAGGGATTTTCAAATTATTTCAATATTCTGTGGTATAAAAAATTGCCTCATTTTGTAGACACGGAAGAAAACAGTTAGAGTATAGAGTATACAATAATACTAATACACTGCACTACTGACTCTAACATGAAATTATGGTGAGTTCATGTTAGAGTCAGCCTTAAGAGTGGTTTTCATAGCACACAAATTTTAATCATCTAAGCAACTTTAAAATAAAATAGTGAAATATGTGCTAATGATTTTGTAATGGGTTAGTACGATCATTATAAAACGTAAACTGCATGACATACATACATAGATGGGCCTTTTTTCAATAACACACCTCAACTCAACTCACTTTTTCCCCTAAGTTATAGGTTGACTCACTTCAATTCAACTTACTTTATACCGTAAGTTAGTAGATGACTCACATCAATACAACTCACTTTTTATAGTAAGTTGGCAGTTGACTCACTTCAACTCAACTCAACTTTTTACTGCAAGTTGGCAGTCGACTCACCTCAACTCAATTCACTTTTCAATCAAAGTTGGTGATTGACTCACCTCAACTCAATTCACTTTTCAACCAAAGCAAAGTAGGTGATTGACTCACCTCAACTCGACTCACGTTTTAACTCAAGTTGATAGTCGACTCAGCTCAACTCTACTCGCTTTTTATAATAAGCTAGTAGGCGACTAAACTCAACTCAACTGATTTTTTGCCCTAAATCAGTATTCGATTCAACTCACATGTTAGCTCGCCTGAGGAAGCTAGCCATTTATTCCAGGTCAGTAGGAAATTCAGTTAACTCACTTTCTATACTATCTATCCACGACCAAGTCAGCATACGATTAATATTAATCTGACTTTTTATTTTTAAATAGTCACTTTCTTAGTTTAATTTTATTTTTAATTTTACATTTTCTTATTGAGGGTATGTTACAAATATGTTAAGAAAGAATAGTTTTTGATAAAAGTGTAAATAATATTATAACTCTTTTATTATAATAATGTGAGGATAATAATGATATTGCCTTCAGTAATTTAGTATACAAAACCAAAATATGTTAATAAGTACTATAAAAGTGTAGACATAAGTTATATGACTTGTGTACCGCACTAATTAAATTTAATTGATTATGTGTTTGGAACAGTTTCCATTAACAACTAGAAACGTTATTTGACTTGTGTACCGCACTAAATAAATTTAATTGATTAAGAGTTTGGGACAGTTTCCATTAACGATTAGAAAAGTGTAGACATAAGTTATTTGACTTGTGTACCGCACTAATTAAATTAAATCGATTATGAGTTTAGAACAGTTTCCATTACCGACTACCTGAATTGAAACCGTACCGTCCGGTTTCTATTTTTTGTGGACCAATCGTTTTAAGACTGCCAAGCGAGATTCTCTAATGTATAATAGATTTTCAATTGTTTTTATTTTCAATCTGTTTCTTCTTTGTCCTTTAAGAGATCCTGCAACACAAAATAATCGTTCTACGTCACCGGAAGAAGCAGGAATTGATAAGTACAGTCTGGCTAAATATGCTAATACGGGATACTTGTGTCTGTTGTCTCTCCAATAAGTAAGCGGATCAGTGTTATGGTTTTCTATTGGATCATTTAAATATTTTTCTGCATTGGATTGTAGTACGGTCTCTTGTTCAGGTTCAAAATCATCGAAAGAAAACGACTACATCGAAAATTGACGGAGGCTGTTCACGTCTTTTATCTTTGAGGGGGCTACAACTTTTATTTACAATTTTTTCATCATCGTTAACAACTTTATGTTTCATTTCTTCTTTAGATGGAAATAAGCTGGTCATATCATAACATAACCGGTCTGTCCAGTTTCGTCTTCATCATTATTCTCATTGCTTGTAAGCACCTTTCCAGCTCTGTAACAATTGAGTTCAACGGGTTTTGCCAATTGGTAACAAACTTAATCCCGCCTTATCCAAAAGCTTTTGTGTCCAGTGTGGTGATTTGCAAGATTTCACTATTATTTTGTTAACTGTGTTAATAATATCTTGAACATTTTTTTATTAATAGCCCCGTTTACTACAAGTTGAAGTTGATGAGATAGACATCCTTGATAATGCCATTCCCAGGTGTCAGGCTTCTGTCCATGTTCCAAAATTTCACTGTTTGAGTCTTCGTAACTTATATAACAATCGTCCATATCGGAACAATTTTCGTTTTCGACATCGGACTGTCTGCGGTCAGATTCGGCTTCAGATAACTCGGCATCTGAAAAAAATTTCTCGAAGCTGAAGTGCTTTTTTCATGTTGGACGAATATCTGCCAGCAAATAGCCAATCTGATTGTTCCTTAAGTTTGTAGAACGTAAAAGTTCTTTTACTTTAAATTTCAATGCTTTCACCGGAATTTTTTTCATTAAATGAAGTAAATCCCAATGTCAAGTGTTTCATTTCAAAGTCATCTGATAGATACTGTAACCTAATTCCCAACACTGAATCGTTTTGTTTACTTGACCAGATATCTACTATGACATGTGCCGATTTTTCCATTATAGTCTTCATTACAGCATTTTTTTTTCTTTTACATCTTTGGGTTTAGCTTTGATGTACCGCGAAACAGTTTTTCGGGTTTTGATATGATTGAGGGGTTTAGGATTGCGCACAAATTTTTGAAACGAAGACCTTTTGTAATACTAATTGGTAGCCCGTCTACCGCGACAAGATCGACGATCGCTTCATCAAAAGACACTTGTAATGGATTACCTTTCTCCAATTTTACAACTGGCTTGAAGAATGGAACAACCGAAGGGCACTTTGGATTCCTTTTTGAAGTTTCAACTTCACCCAACGCCAAGTTGATGTTATGAGACTGAAATAATCAAAATAATTTAATTTAAATTTAAGAAAACACGGTTTTCGGACTGACCGGTGTCATTTAAATAAATTTTAAAAATTGACTGTTCTGTCAATGTATGTAATAAGGAGTACTTATTCAATGTATAGAGAAAATTCACTTTGGTGGTGAACTCGATGTGAAAAGTACGGTCTTTTGCTTGTCTGCCTTTTTACATGTAAAAATGTGGCCTTACCATGGTTTATTTCCTTTCGAGTTTTGACCAAAGTCACCTGGGTATAGTTCAGTCGTCTAGGTGTAAAGTATCATTTCAAAATATTTTAAGTAACCTGTAAATGCCGAACGAAATTGGACCAGTTTCCTTCAATTCCAGATTTGGGCTTGGCTGATTATTACAAATTTTACAAACTAAGAGAATTTTAGTCGGTCAACCGAGAACGCTGCCATGATAAAAATAATATCTCTCAAGTTTAGGGTGAATTTTAAAGTTGGGGTCTTAATAATGTTTATTGTTTCTTTTTCTTGGAAGTTACCTTCTTCCGTAACAACTCGAATAGTATTACTTGAAATGGTTTGTTGCTTCGAAAAATTATTTTGCGATTATTCCTTTCTTTTGTTGGCTTTTCGACTGGAAATGCAATTGGTTGTTGGAGTGTCCTCCAGTGATGTTAGCGTCTCAGAATTAAAACAGGATGTTGATCGGGTTGTTATTTCCGCTGCAGGGCGATCTGTTGATAAAAAAGACTAGGAGCCCGAACTATTCGGCCTTTTTTGAAGTCGCATCCACTGGACAATAAGCACCTAATCCTGACGATGTAAAAACATTATTGACGCATTTTTGGACATTGTAATATGTGCTAGTGCTTTCGCAGTTGCAAATGGGGTTGATGGAGGAATTGACACCGAACTGTTCGATGTCTTAATTTCACCATTTCCACCGTCAATCTTAAGAGCGATTTGCAGCCAAACAAAATGATGTAGACTTAGACGCTGGATCTGTATCTGTGTGCAACACATTTGACTGAGTTGAAGTTTCCCCGGGTGTACGATGCTGTTTTTTAACCTTTTTCTCCATGCTCTGCATATAACTTTGTGTTCCTATTATAACTGCCAAAAATTATGATTTTATGACAATATTAATCGTGGACTAAGTTAAGATAAGAGACACGTTGTAATTATGTCACTGGCTGGATAAAATAACAAGAGTTGCTAGCTAGCAGCAGAGATGTAGTTTTAGATTGGATTAGAATAGAACTAGTAAGTAGTGGATGAGCGTTAAACAGATTTTGTGTTCATTCACCTGTGTACTGTCTAGGTGGTGTGCAAAAGTTAAGTGTGCATGACTGCAAGGTAGCTAGTTGACTAATGATTATAGTAACAATTAAAGAAAAGAGAACGACATAAAAGCCGCAACAAAAAAGTGTTTGCCTCAATAACTACAAGAGGGTAATCCTATATGTGCGATAGGATTACCCTCGATAATAGGTGCGATAATCCTACTTTTAGTTACAAGTTGGACAGAGCCGCTATGCGCTACACACACAAATCATTTCACTCAATCACTTTAATGTGCAAGTCGGTTGCCGACTCAACTTAACTCATATTCTACTTTCATTTAGTAGCTAACTCAACTCACATTCTACGTTGACTTAGTAGCTGACTCAACTCAATTCAATTCACACACTATCCTGAAATATTAACCCACTCAATTTAACTCTCAAGCCAATAGCCGACTCAATTCAACTCAATTCACTTTTTGTCTAGATCTGAAGGCTGAAAAACTACTGAAAAAGTGAGTAGTCTGTCCAACTCACTTTCTCAACTCACAAGTGAGTTGAGTTGGCCCATCACTGCACACATATGTGTGGCTATAGGCAAAAACCAACAATGAAATGACCTTAAATATTTTCGGGGCTTTACGTTCGTAGCCCGCGTATCCTTAACAATCGAATCACGTAGTGGCGGGATGTCAATCTTAAATAAATCAATCAATGATGCATAATACATCACAAGCAAACGCGTGGGTAATGATTATGGATTTTTACAGTTTAGTCCAAGAAGGAAAACATTCTTCACAGAAACTGTTTATCTGCAATTAAGAACTATTAAGAAACATTTCCTTGTCATTTGTTGACACTAAGTGACCATTAATGACACAAAACCATTTAGTAGAGTAAGCATTACATAAGCAGAGAAAATCGATTTGTTCAAAAGGAATCGAGGAAGCGATGTTATCTGCACAAAATAAATATATACCCAGAGTTGTAAAAATTGAAAATTGGATCGACAGAAAATTTGCTACCTAAAAAAGGAACAATTCTGACATAATATAAAGTTGAAAACATTTGTTGCCAATATTATTCTTGTTATCATTGTGTTGCAATGCACGACTTTAACATTGCGGAATTCGTTTTCATATTTCTCATTAGTTACTTTTGCAATAAAAACAAGTGCGGTGTCTTTGGGGCAATAGTCGAATTTGATTTCGAGACCATGTTGTCTCCAAATAGTTTTCTACATGAGAGTTTCGTTGTGGCTACGTCAATTAACATAAGTGATAAAGGTCAGGTCATCTAAAACATTATTTTATTAATTACAAAAGCTGTATATAATTAATTAACTTGTAATTGAAGATATTGTATTTGTGTTTTCTGCAAAGTTATTTCTGAATGGATTGCCACAAGACAAGTTTCAATTTACGATTTGAAAGACGATGTAGAAATGTCTAAGATGTGGATCGAAATTAAGGAAAGCTCAATTTGCAATGAAAGTATGGTCGTGTTTCTAATGCCAGAAAATAAAAACACTGCTGCAGCAATGATAGACGAGGTAATCAAATTTAACTATTATTGCACTTTGCCCCGATTTTATAAAATTAAATTATTTTTGGAATTATTTAATAGCAAACCAATGGCTGCCTACCTAAGCTTAATCCATCCTGAATATATTTTGTAATTTTTCACTATTTACACATTAAATTTAAACACGCTTTGGTTTTGCAAATTTGTACTCTAAGTTTGCAATTTCTCTTTCTTATGGCAAATATTATTGTATAATTAATGATTTTGTTTTTGGTTAATCTGAACAGATAAAGAATATTGAAGACATAAATATCATTCGTAGACCAACTTATTTTATAATTTGGCCACAAATAGTAGACGATATTGACTCGGAGAATGCTGTTTCAAATGGCGATGGGTTACCATTGGATTGTGATGTTTACATTGTGCACAAAAATTCCTCTGATATGTGGAACACTATTGAGATATATTCTATCAAATCCAAGCAGATTATACAGACACTTGCCTTGCCGCAAGAGAAAATAAACGATGAAGAACTTCTTAGAAAGAGCATAAGAAGAAACGACTTTCAGAAAACGAAAATAGTTGCTGTTCAGTTTGTTAGATCCAATAAATAACTATAAATGTGTATTTTTAAATTACTATACTACTATTACTAATAGCAATTTATATCTTTTCAGGGTAAAAACATGTCTTTGGAGTACCCTCCAAATTTTCAAAGTGAAAATTCTAAGTTTTATGTGTACAAAGGCGAGTATGGACAATTTGAGGTGGATATTTACCACTTCTTACGCGATTCCTTTAATTTTACGTAAGACTAAAGCAAAAATTACAATAGATAAAACTACAAGCCAAATTACTATATAATCTATTCATTACAATAAATTTGGTAATTTAAAGTGAATTTTTATTTTAAAGTGAAGCAGCAATAGATGGAACTGGATTTGCAGCCAAGGAAGGTGGCAACGAAGGACTTACAGGAATGGCAGCTCAAATCAATAATGATGAAGCTGATATTGCTATAACATCTTCAGAAATACTAGCCTTCCGTTTAGCTAAACTGACGTTTTTACGTCCCACTTATAATACACAGTAATCACTATATTAGTTCTATTGTAGAATATGGACCGTACTAAGTTTTCAATTTAAACAGAATGTATTGTTTAAACTTAAGTTTTAATTAGCGCTTAAAATATCAATGGTCTACAACTACAACAACAATGACTAAAATAATATCATCCTAAAATGGAGAAATTTTTATACCCTTTTAAGACTAATCCGTTCAGTATACGTTTTTTTCATTTTAGTATTGCAATAACTTGTCTATCGCATTTTTGTTAGTATCAATTAGATATATTTAAATTATTGTCAATTTTCATCATCGTATTAGAAAATAACTAGCTTAAAATTTTGGAAGATCAGATTATGATTTATGTCTATTTAATATAAGTAGCACAAAGGTTTAATTTAATGCTCGACTTTAATTTGTAATTTCTGATTTTAACATTCATGTAATTATGATTGACAGAATATGGGCCTATTTCGTTCAACCCCCATCAAGTACAATTCGGGATATATTCCTGCATTCCTTCACCTATGATCTCTGGCTAGCGATGCTGTCCACGTGGTTTCTTATTGCACTAGGAATGGTTTCTTTAGCTTGGGTTAAAAGTTTAACTGACGATTTACATGAAAATGACAAAACTATTTGGGAGGACTGCTTTTTATGGGCTACTGGCACATTTTGCCAACAAGGTTATTTTTGAATTGCTAAGAGTATAGACCTTATTTAGAGTTTTAACTTTATACTTTCAATTCTTCGAATTTTAATTGTAATTTAGGAAAATTAAATATTTACAATATTTTAAATTCGTGTAATTAACGTTGATAAATAGGATGGCATGTCTGCCCGGAGTCTACTTCCATGAAGATACTCTTCATATCCGGTCTTTTCACAGGACTATTATCGTATATTGCTTACTCGGCAGCTTTGGTTTCGATGCTGTCTGCAATTGTCGTCCCAGTTCGTTCAGTTGAAGATCTTATTTACTTCAACTATTTTCTTTATAGAGATAATAGAACCTTTCACACGTTGAATATCATCAGGGTGATTTTTGCATTTAAATATTTATAAAAGAAACGTAATTCCAAAGGAATCATGAAAAAAAATATACTATCATTACAGGAGCTAGAAATTGGGAGTGCAATTCCAACATTACCTCGGGAAGATCGTTCAATTCTGTCTGAAGACGTCGTACCAAAAATTTATAAAGAGAAGTGTTCATTTTTTGGAATTCCTGACAAGTTTTATCCAGCCATTGAAGCCCATAATAGAAATAAAGAAATCAATCTAGGACAAAAAGTCTGTGAAAAAATTTCTAAAATACTTGTTAGTCCGAGACCCGTTCTGGCAGGGATGTTTGTGAAAAAAGGATCCCCCTTGAAAGAGTCATTTAATCATCGGTAATTCTTTCAATTTTAACAAAAACCTTCTGCTTCAAAAACTTTTGCCGCTATATTTTTACTGGTATTTATACATCATCTTAGATTTCAAGTATTTTTGTACCAGTTTTCTAATTGATTTTCAGATTGGCCGTTATTCATGAGCGTGGCATACGATTTCGACTTTTGGAAAACTATTACTGGAAGAGGACATTACAATGTCTCCAAAAAAGTGGAGTAGAGAAAGAATCTCTTGGGATTTTAGATGTTTTTACTGCATTTATTATTTTAATCATAGGATACTGTTTAAGTATTTCTATATTTATCATTGAAAGGTTTCATCCTCCGTACAAATCAGGCACTTTCAATGCTTAATGCTAATCACAAATTATTATATACCATATTTTCATTTCTAAGTTCACATGATGTAACATTTCTATTGTATATGCCATTAATGATTAAATTTTGAAACTTACTTAAGAGCAACATGGAGCACAAACAAGCCCCTTCCAAAATTGTCAAAAATGTTTATCTGAATCAAAATTGCTGTAGTCATTAATAATATTGTAGCTATAATAGAGTTGGCCCTAGTGGAGGATTTGTGAAATTTAGTTTTTTTCTAATTTGTGGATCCACAACCAAATCTACTGTGCGGTTACGTCTAGCTCTTGGGCTCTTTCAATAGCCAAGGATAGTTGCTTTTGGGTAAGAGAGTCTAGATCATAATAACTTTGAGCATAGAGTTTTCTGTTGATCCAAAATCCAAACCGTCCAGTTTAAATTCCCAAATGAAAAGCTAAAATTCCATTTTCTATGCAGACAGAAGGGCTAATCGTGTACGCAAATCATTTTATTCACTTATAACTAATACTACACAAGTTTTGGTCTTTTTGACCAACACAAGCTATTAAAAGAGATGAGGCTTAAATTTTTCCAACGTTTCGCGTATATCTTTAGTATTATTGTGATGAGATGTAGGGGTTGAATTTTTCATTTATTATAGAAGCGTGCCACAGCCATGCAAAGAAAATATTTATAATATAAATATTTAGGTTAATTTACAATCTCTAAATAGTCTTTGCTCATCATTCTTGTTTGATATTGACTATTGTAACAGTACTGAGTACTGTCTGTGCCTAGCAAAAGAGTACCTATCTCAAATCCTAAACTTCGAGATGACACTCTCATTGACTAGGCTGTCACCATGAAACCACAAATCCTCAAATCAAATCAACGATTTATTGTCAAGTTGCATGAGAATATCAATACGTAGTACTCTGTTCTCCTGCCTCAGACATTAAATAAACATTTCTAATATAAAAGTAGTTGTACATTTAGAATTGAAATCCTCTCAGAGACTACATTATAATACATAATGAATCCAGACACCAAGACACCATAATTATGTACTTAAGTTATAATTGCTAAATTGTGTTGTTTATAACTGTCCACAGTTTTGTATAGTTGTTTTCTTGTCTCGGGCCATCCCCTCATTGAAAAACATTATTAATTTTTCAAGATCATCCAAAACTGTCATTCCCTCGACCACTTTACCAAATCCCACATATCTGCCATCCCAAATAGGTTGTTCTTTCAACGTTATCATGAATATTGAGCTATTGGTATTCTTTCCACTATTATTCATTGACAAAATTCCTCTTTCAGTGTGCTTAAGACAATAGTTTTCGTCTTTAAAAGTCTTCCCGTAAATACTTTTCCCTCCTGTCCCATCATCTTTTGTTACATCTCCTCCTGCTATATATTGCATTGCTTTAATGGTATAAAAGCAAGTTCCTTTGTAACCAAATCCCTTTTCTCCAGTGCACAGACATCGAAAATTCTCAGCAATGAAGGGTAATACGTCATTTCTTAATTCAATTACAAGTCTTCCGAGTAATTCGTTGTCATACGCCAAATCAAGAAATACATTTGTGTTCGCCGACCTAGAACTTCCTTAAAGATCAGTACAAAATAATCAAGAACAATGCATGCATCCCACTATACAGGTATGAATAATAATATTACTCTACAGTATAAAAATAGTTTTAAATGGCTAACCAACAATTCGAGATATTGAACTGGAAGGTATGGAGATCGTTGCATAAGAAAAAGTTTTCACTTTTGGCACAACTGTATTTTCCAGCTTTTGAAATCCATTTGCATTTTCAAATTTTTTTCCAATATGAACATTAATGCTCCACTCCAACTTGTTTGTATTTCCTCCGCTGCATTTCGCAAATTCTTTTAGCTGTGAAAATGGTAAAACAAATTTTGATGCCGTATTTGTGCAATTTTCATAGCCAATAACTGGACAGTTGAATAGAATTTTGATGTCCTGAAAATATACAATGGTATTTTTCAATTTTCAAAACACATATTTACAAAAGATACGTGTTAATAATGTATTAAATTAAAAATCCTACCAATACAATGCAATTCGAGGATTTTATTTACCTTGTCGCAGTTTGTCAAATTCAGTTGTAGGCAAAACTTTTTGCCTCCAATGCATCCCCCACAATTACACACCACCATGATACTGTTAAATTGGATTCATGATTCAAATCATTCTGCATGGTACTCAGGAAGAAAAATAACTCATCATGAGCTTTGAAATAAACCGGAAACCAACTCTGAGGATTTTTGAAGTCTTGTATTTCTTGAAGGATATATGCCTTGTTACCGTTCACTCCATTTAGTCCATGCTTTTTCATGTGAGCTACGATTTCATCTCCACGAATACTTTGTCCGCAATCCAGGACATCCTTCAACCCCAGAATATTGCAATAGTTGACCAACCTACAAAAATAAAAATTAATGCAAAACAAAATACAAATGAACTTATTTTTGAACAATTAAAATAATTTGGTTGTTCCCAAAATAATGTAGTTCGACCTTCCATCTCCACATTTTGAAAGTTTTAGTTTTGCAACAGTCTCCGCTAACTGTTCTGCCGTCAGTGACCGTATAGGTTTCCTTGGAAGTGGGTCACGACATACTCCACAGTGGGTAATGTATCCAATGCAATCCGAACAGAATATGTGTCCATTTGTGCACTGATAAATTGGTGAACGAGGAACTTCTAAACAAATGGGACATTCGAATGCCTTCGACATAGATGGATCCATATTTTGTAAATTAATATCTGAGGCTTATGATAGTTAGATACTAAAATGTTTTACCCTTAAAAAGTTTTCAATGAGAGAATAGTTGGTTTAAATTAAACGCTATTATTACACGATGTACAAACCCAATATGAATTCCTTTCGTGGTTATAAAGTTGAGTTCATTCAATGCCATGTTTAATGATCCATTATTATTACAACCATAAAATTGCTTTGCAAATTCAGAATTCCTGGTCAACAGTATCGTATATTTTACTCAATTTTAGGGGGCTGATAAGGTTAATACTCATGCATTAAGGATATTCACACGAAACACATTTACGAAATACATAAATGTTTCTAAATGGAATAAATAGCTATGTTTTACCGCTTTATTAATTCGATTACGAGAGAGTTTATCTTTTAAAGCAAAGCTGTAGTTTGAATCGGCCCAGTTGGTAAAGGCAGACACAAATCTATGGGCTATGACTATAAGAAGACACTTGCCTCCTCCTAAATTCATAGAAAGGGAATTTTCTAATCAAAAATCTATTTGAATTTTTTTCTGTCCTCCCAAAAAGTTCACATTTTTCTTAATACGCCTTGTTGTGACTTTCTGTTTCCCTTTACTCAAATTCCTGACTTCCTGACTACGTGCCTGGGTAAGGTAAACTACATTGTGTAACTTTATATTCATTTGTAACGATCTTTAGCTGTGTATTTAATTTTATGATGAATGACTCATTGTCATATGACATTTTGACAATAATATATTATTACGAGCCCGTCAATAAACCCTGGCCGTAACAACAATGTGAATAAATTCACACAAAGGAATCTAGCGTATTTCAAATAGCGGTTAGATGATAATTAGATAATTGAAAAATATATTTTTTGTTAATAATACCAGCCTCATTTCTATTATGACCATCAAGTTTTAGGTCTAGGCTTCAATAACTTCTGCACACCGTGCATTAGTCATTTTGCAATTTTTCTATACGTTTGAGTATATATTTACTTCGTTCCTTGGGGAAAACCTTTCGTTTTGACTTACAATGTGATATATCCGAAAGCAAAGTAAAATGAATGGCCGGTTTAAAATTATGAGACACAGACTTTGTTTATATCTCCTTTTCTATAGCTAAACAACGCAAGATCGCAAAACTCTTTCGTGTCTACAGATTGACAGGGCAATTTCACGTTCTCCAAATTCAATATTTGTACCTATTTCACTTCGAATATTTCGTTGAAAAAGCAGTGAAAAGTGTACGTACATATACAGTAGCAGAATGAAGGAAGTCGAAAAGTGCTAATAAATTGAAAATAGATTAATATTGACTATAAATATGGATACAAAGTAAAATTACATCAATATTATTAAGAGAAAGTTGAATAGTGCTAAGAAATTGTAAATAGATTGATATTAAACATCAAAATGAATAGAAATTGAAAGTAAAAGTACATTAATTAATAAAATCAACAGATAACTAATATTGTTGACTATAAAAATCACAGTAAATTATAATAGATTAATATTGACAATCAAATTCGAAATAAAGACAAAGTAGATTATTCACTATAAAAATCTTAATGAAATCAAAGTAGGGTATCTATCAAAATGAATAGGAATTCGATTAATAACATTTGATTGTAAAATTGAATATAAATCTGAAATAGATAAATTTCGTTCCTATCCCACCATTTCCTAGTTTTATTTGCTTTATTCAAATTAGTATATATGCTTTGTATACTAATACTAATTCTGTCTGTCCGTCCTAAAATCCCTATGTATGATAAATTTCGGAAGTAAGTTATATTTCCGTTTTTAAATGGTTTATTATAAAATATTAAGTTTGTTAGAACCAATGTAACTTATTTAATACTATCTGGCAGCAATTTGAATTTTTGATGCCTATTTTCTAATTGGACTATCAAAATCAAGTAAAAGTGAGGGAGCGGTATCTCAAAAGCAATGGATAGGACGTATGTATTCCAGAATCAATAGAAATAATTGTCAAATAATAATCAATAGAAATAACCATAGGCATTGTTTTGGCCAAATTTAGTCAATATCCGTCATTCCATTTGAAAATTATGGTGGGTACGGACAGACTGAGTGGCTCTATAAGCTCGTTAGGAAGACTTAAATAAAACTTATATATATTTTAGAACTCGAATTTATTCGGAGGACCTTAAATTGTTTTGGTAGAACTCGAATTTAATCGTAGGAACTCGAATTTATTCGGAGGAACTCGAGTTTATTCGAAGGAACTCGAATTTATTCGGAGGAACTCAAATTTTTTCGGAGGAACTCGAATTTATTTGGAGGTGCTCGAATTTGTTTGGAGGTGCTCGAATTTATTCGGAGGAATTCGAATGGCGCTCCGACATTAGTCAGGTGTTGGTTGCAACCATGTTCAACTAAATAAGATTGCGGTAGTGCAATAGCAATACAACATAGAGGTCTCATAGCACTT
The DNA here is from genome assembly GCA_020055645.1 of Tomocerus qinae. Classification (NCBI taxonomy): domain Eukaryota; kingdom Metazoa; phylum Arthropoda; class Collembola; order Entomobryomorpha; family Tomoceridae; genus Tomocerus; species Tomocerus qinae. Next base: position 43,387,131 of record CM034546.1, on the reverse strand, counting down.
TAGGCTCCGCCGAACCTTTGGCACCTGCTAGTTCGTATTTATAGTTTCAGCTTAGACTCCGCCGAACTTTTGGCTTCGGCTGAGTGAGCGGAGTGGAAGGAAAGCAAAGACCGATGAGTCATCGAGTCACACGTCGACACCAAAGTCCCAATAGTAGAGTAGATAGTAGATTACAAGGTTTTACTAGTTAGTATTGAGAGTGTGCAACAACAATTACAAAAATATGCATTTTGAAGGATTGCCGATTGACGAAAGGAACAGGCAACTTTAAATATCTAATCAAAATGAGAATGGTAATAAATTTTTATGTTTACACAACCGATATGTGTTACAACTTGTTAATGCTATCCTTAATGATATTAATAATGCCATCCTGAATCCTGAACGCTGCCAGTAATTAATTCGTCATTTTAATAAGGCAAACAAAAGAACGTCATACAATTATTTACCACTTTATAGAAGATACCTAAATTCAATAAATGATTACACAGGCCCCTCACTTTATTTATAACATAATGCAAGTATATACTTAATTAGCTCAAAACCTTAGTATGTCATGATTGAAATTGAAAGAATATTATGCTGCTTCATAATAATAGTTTAACCCTAAATTGTCTAATTACTGAAATTAATTTAATATCGATTACAATGTCTAATGCCATGTATTATAAAAGACACTTAATGTGACACCCGGAAGTAGTTATAAGTGGATGGCATAGAAATTGTCAATAAGCAATAAAGCTTATTAAATGTCAACTTTTATGTATTTATGTCCTACCAAATACTCAAAGATACAATTAATTTCTTTATTTCATGAAAAAACCACAAAGTTTTTGCTTGCAAGGCACTTAGCGTCTTATTAAGATTTTTATTATTATTATTATTAAGATTAAGATTTCACTTCAAGATTTTTTACTTCGGCCATGTACATTTTTCACCTAGTAAATACTATCTACATATCATTTCATCTGAAAACGACGAGTAATCTAAAAATAAACAATTCCAAACAATTTTAGAATTGCACTTTAGTTTTATGATTTAAATTTACAATTTTGGGTGATCCTTACCCCTTTCTACTGCACTCATTATTTCCACAAGGGCCTCTGCAGCAATAATTTCCAGGCACTTTTTGGGATAAATTATAATTCAGTTTAAATTACATGTTGAGTTTTTATTTGTGTTTGTTAAGCATCTTGTAATTTTGTATACTTACAGCAATCGTTGTTTGTAAAGCACTCATCTGTGTACTTAGGTTCCCTCAGACAGTTGGTATTATCACTTGTTGGACATTTGGGGAGTTGTGAAGTATCTGTTGTAGGACCACATTTCGTGCGGCCATCTAAATCAAATTAAACAGATTTAGTTTTTTCCAATGTATGAAATTTCTATTTTATTGTAATTAGTACTGAAATTAGTTTCTTTGCTTAATATGAAAAAAAATGATGATATACCTGCACAAGTAATGATGAGGAAAACTGCAATAGTAATGCCTATAATGACGAAAGTTTTCGACATTTTTAAATCAAACCATCCCAAAAGATTGCAATCTATCCAATAAAACCATTAATTTGTAATGAAAATATAATTTTTCTCAAAGTTAAATCTGTTCGTAATTAGGTATTAAATAGTACACCACAAAAAATTAAACAGCACTGAATCTATATAAGCGACTTTTCGGCTTTTAGAAATATGTTACTGAAGTATTTCATGATGATGTCCTAATTTAAAGTTATGGATCAGTATTTACATACCTATGATTACGTTTTGAAACCATTTAAGTACTTTTACTACCTACATATCAAATTTTAGCAAGAGCTAATTCCGATTATTATTGCCATTATTAGCAGAAATGAGGGAAATGAGTTACTATTTAGGTATAGTCACATTTGGTTACATTAATTGGTAAAGGAATCAAATGGCTGCATTAATTGCTGTGCTACTCTAGTGCCTAAATTAATATCAACCATAACAAGTGTTATATATAGGTACTGTTGAGAATTGTATTTAGTTTGGATACTTTATGGCATATAGAAATAGAATACCTAATCATTCCTCAGGCACGTATCCAGAAATTAGACCAAAGAGGGGCACAAATCAAAAAATGTTGCGAAAAGTATAACATTTTCGCACGAAGCTCGAAAAGTTTATCGATTTTTGACAAAAAAGCTCTTTCTCTAGGGATTTAGGGGGCGCGGAAGCTCCCCTCACTTGGTACGTGCCTTTCATGCATAATAACACTGTCTGAAATCCACATTCGAGACCTAGTTGTACAGTTTGGCAGCAATAACTGTACTTGTTCAATGGCAATAATATTATTGCTTTTTGGCAATAATAGGTAGAATGGGTAACAGCACTGTGCCTGGCACAGTGTACCATTAACATTGATAATTACGTTTCCTGTATTAATTATCTCAGTTTGAGACTACTCTATCAAACCGTGAACGCTGTTATTTCCAAATTGTGACATTAATGACTAACATGATAAGTGTCATTCATAATAGATTTTACTGCAGTTGTTGCATGTTTTCAAGTAATATTGTATGTTTTAGTTCAGCAATTATAGGTCAATGAATGTAGCTATTATAATCAATTTATTTAATGAGTTTAAAGATCCAGCAGTAAAAACCTCTACGTAGTAATGCTCCAAATTGTAGCCGGAGCTAAAAAAGTGGCCGGTTGAAGTTGTAGGTAATTGAAATCTAAAGAAAAATAATAGACAAGTAAAGTTATATCAGATGCCTAACTAACTGACCAAAATGCAAACTACACACTTCTTAGCTACCTAAAAGGAATAAAAAAGATTTTTTTAAATTTCAGTATAGATTCCCACACTGAAATCATAAATAAAAATAATTGGTTTCCAAAATGCCATTCGTTTACACTGCATATAGAGACTTGCAATATGAACTTTCAGAAAAAAATGTCTGACTCTGGACCCTGACATTCATTTATAACCATTTACCTATATTAAGTAAAATTTATCTTTTAGGATCTTAGACCTTTGGCTTATTTTTGTCATCATATTTCCCCTACAGCACAAATGTCAATAGTCAAAATGTAGGTATGGATCTGACTTAATATTTTTCCTGGTATGACAATCAATATCGAGCGAACTCTGTCCTTAATAAGAAGGTTATGTTCTGTAAAATTAAACTAGGCCCGTTTGCGTGATCAAACAATTGAATAAGACCAACGAAGAAAATCTACGATCAGTAAAGCCACATTCTATGTGATGTCAAATATTATATTAAATACTAGCTGGTCACAAGACTCCAATTATAAATAAAGCTAGCTTACGGAGTCCATCACAAAATTTTGGCTTCGTTTTCAATCACAAAATATTAAAATAATATTCTCCATATTGCATCAGCCTTATTTTATCTTGGATCTTTTACTTTTCGACCACTAAGGAATAGTAGAAGTCCCTATAATACAAATTATTTTGAATGCTTTGAATTATCTTATACTTACTACTTAATATATCGTTGCCAAATTGCTGCATGGAAATCACTTTATTTTTATTATATTATATACCATGACATAAAAGTAGCATGTATAGGTCAAAATTACCAGCATCACAATTTTAATGTAATACGTTCAATACTTGTAGTAACTTAATATCCTGACACATTAAATACTTTTTTCTCCTACATTGACAGCCCGTCTAGATTAATAGGAACAAATTCTATATAGACCATGTTTCTGAGAGAAGTAGCAAGGTTATCATCAAATATTCATATCACCTTACTTGTATGTGATTGGCTCGGAAGGTTGTGCTCCTGAGAAATGGAGAACTTAGCTGACGTGAAATGTGACATTTCAAGGTGTAGTAGGTTTCAAGGAAAAAGTCATTCAAACAACTGCCTCGGACCGTTCGTTTATCTAGTTTTGAATACCTAAAATTAAATAGCAGCCAGGTTGAAGCGCAATTTATGTCAAAACAATTTAAAGAAAGAAACAAACGAAAAATGTATAATATAGGCTTATTCGTTCTTAAAGAAAGGACGATATTAACATGCGCATTTTGCTTTTGGGAACACCCTACGACCCGTACATACATAGATAGAAGTGTAGTAACCTAAATTTTTCAAGTCTACGATTATAATTAGAGATTATTAGCCACAATAAGTTTGCCAAAAAACCTTCAGTCACACCTTTGTTTATACAACGGTTTTCTACCATTCAGACATTGTTTTCTGTATTCCTTATAAAGGTTTAGTAGAAATAAACGCTACGATAATATTCTATGCACTCAGAACAGCTATCACATTCAATTGGTATTTCGTGAATGAAACTTACCTCTAATTCCTTGTTTTGAAATTAATGAAAACTAAAAAGCAGAAAACTTCAGAAAAAGTTGTCAAATTCTTATATTAAAATTAAAATATAAATATTATAATATAGTAATCAAGAAAAGTGTTTGTTCTTTATTCGCCCAGATAACTGCACTTGGTTTTGAAACAAAGAAAATATAAAAAGCAGGAAACAACAGCAGTGGGACATATCATAGCTAACTTTTAACTCTTATTTGAAATAAAATATTATCGTAAAGAAACATAGGCTCATAAATCATGAAAAATTATTTGTTTTTTGTTGTTTTAAGTGTAACCGACTTACTATTGTTTGGAAAGGCCACAAAAAACTATGAAAATGTGATTTCAGCACATTTTACTGAGAGCATAAAGCATTACTACATCAATTTACTTTTGTGTAAAAGTGAACACGCAGAAAGTAGTTATTTAGAGCAAGAATTAGCCAATTTACAATATCCCATAGTCCTAACTAGAGTAGACAGAATCAAAAGGGAATATTTAAACGCATATAACTCTGGACAGTGCACAAACATAAACACTTTATCTAGATCCCGGCGTAACTGTAAAGCTATTTTTTCTTCTTTTTCGATTCCAAAAACGAGAAAAATAAATATTGTTTTATTTCTAATGGTTTTTCCTGACATTTTTCAACCATTAGATGTTCCAGTGTCAGATTTTAAACTCTATAATTATTATTATTATACTGATTACTCCAATATCAATTATGCTGTTGCCGATGTTACAATCAACATTGTCCTCGAACATGGAAATGTACCATCAAAATTGGAAGCCTATGTACATAATAAACAGTTCGATCCAAAATTAGAGGATTTTATCACTTTTTTTGGTATCTGGAAGAGTAAGGCACAGATTTTTATATACTACCAAGATACACATAGAATGTATTCAATCTGTCCACATTGCTTTCCGGTACCAGCTACAGGCTCAACTAAAGAAAGTCGACGAATGGATGAAGTCTATTTGTTGGACAAAAACAATATTCCCGAGAAATATACATATTCGAAATTAAAATATTTGCGAATGGAAATGTTGTTGAAAAATATGCCAATGCTTTTAGTGAGCAACATAGTAATTGATAGCAATTTAATGGAGTACTGTGGACCGCCAATTCGAAAATTGTCGCTTGTCAGTAAAGCATCTTTTTCAAGTGTCGACGTAGATTTCCGTACTGCAATTCTATCCATTATATCACAAGATACACTTAACTCTTCAATTTTTTATTCTAAAAATGTTGGAAATACTAGCTGCGCGAGGAAAAGCAAATTGCCGTATGCCTACTACGGAATTTCACTGCTGAAATCGATAACACCAGACGAAGTACCTGATGGCGGTAGTAAAACTGCTTTTGTTTTTACCGGAAATGAAGGTTACTCATTTACATCTTGCGTAGTTCTTGAAAAAAAACTATCCTTCAATGCATTTGTTCAACCTTATCAATTTTCAGTTTGGATGGTAGCAATTGGAGTACTAATTTTTTCTAGTATTTGGATCCATTTAGTTTTGTATATGAAAAAAATTAAAAATTTTCCAGTAATTCTTATTCTATACGCTTATTTAATTGAAATTAGTTACGAGATCCCGAAATACAAATTTCCTAATCAAAAATTGCTTTGGTTACAATTATTCATTGGACCATTTCTACTTATGGGAATTGTTCTGACGAATGGATACAAGGGACTTGTTATTAATGAGTTAACCGCTCCGTGGCCAGCTAAACGTATAGAAACATTTAAAGACTTGATTGATCATAACATTCAGACATTCAGTCCTATCGACCCAAATGGCCGGACAGACACCATGTTTTTTTCAAAAAGAGATACTATCGCTCTAATGGTTCAACGTCACTTTAAATATCAACCCATGGCCGAAAGTATTCGTCTTTGCAATGCAAAACCAGAAAATTGTATATCAGCCTACAATAAATTTTCGAATTATGTAAACATATTAAAAAACTATCCTGCAAAAAATTCACAGAAAAAGATTGAACTAAACAAGCTATTTGTTAACCATAAATTTCCAGATGGATATCCTGATTTATCCGATCAAGAATGGATTTCCAACTGTAATAATTCAGCATTTATTTTTCGGCACTTAGGTATGTTAGAATTTTTTAATGAGTCTCATTGGCCTTCGAATCTGCTATCAAAAGTTAGTCGTAAATTATATATCAGAAAACTGGAAGAAATCATGGAAAATCGTGAGTTCATTGTCATTGACAAACTCCAGGTGTTTAACGCTCAGTATTTTGCAGGTCTAAATGAATATTTTAAAAATAGGTTGATGGCATTAATATCATCAGGTGTATACAATCAGTGGGAATATTTTTCACAACGAAAGCGCTTCACTTTCTGTCGACAATGTCTAGACGACGGTTTGAATTCAGTAGAAGCATTGAGTTTATTCGGATCCAATATAACATCTGTGTTTGTAATTTTTGCAGCAGCAGCTTTAGCCTATTTTTTAGTATTTGCTATTGAATGCAGATATATCATTAAACAATTTATAATCTCTACTGTCGTTGTAATTGGTCACGCAATTTATAAGATACTATTCACTGCTAAAACTGCCGTAAGTAGGTTCTAAATCCTATTTACCATAAATTGTACATTGTAATATTATCTCTAATTTTTACTGACTTACACGAAAGAATAAACGTATGCCTATCTTATGACATTCCTTACTTTCTTTTTTTGCAATTCAGTTATTCACATACTTTATGGTAAAATGGTAATTATACCGGGAAACTAGGATACAGTCAAACTAATTCAAGAATCATACCTCTTCTCATAATACTGCTTTGGTGTTTGTATTGCCTTCCGTCGAAAAAAGCACGAATATTTCTCGTCCTAAGGACACTTAGAAGGTAAGATGTGAATATTTTATCCCACTTTCACAGAAGTTATACAGACAAGTATTCGTATTTACTTAGCTTTTCTAGTTACCTGACGTAAAGAAAATAGGTCAATAATATCACGAACGATTTGCTATAATATAATGATTTTAGGTTAATGTTGGCAAAACAAAGTTTTTTTCAAAGCGGATAGTTTGGAAAATCCCAATGAACACTTTGGCAATAATAATATACATAGTGCTCTCAACTTTTAATCTAGAAATTAAAGAATACTAAGGTGAGACTTCAATTAGAGAGGGAGAAATTTGAAAAGATGTACAAAAACAACTAATTACATAATTCTCTGTCATTCCTCACTTTTCGTCTGTCAAGTCTTGTATATTTATTTTTTTGCTTTCCTATAAATACATAAATGTTTATATGAAACAACCTGAAATTAAGAAAAATACATAAAAATCGCATTTTTGGCGTGACTTATACAAAAAGTCGCATGCATAACTTTAATGTAAGACTTAGACTGTATTATATAATATTAACCACAATTTCATCTAACCTTGTAAGATAGTTGACAAGTTCTCGAAAAACAATTATAAGACACCTTCCCAATCTGTTCATATAGGTAATTTGCCAAAATGACTTTTGCCAAATTGACGGGCATCCGAAGGTATCACTCTTCCTCTACGAAGGCTGTATTAATGTAAATCTAGGCCACTTGTATGTTCAAATAAGTACAATTTAAGAAAACCTACGGCCGTTGAAGTCAGACAGTATAGGTTAAATAAATCTAACTGTAGTTTAAGTGTAATATACAGGTTACCAAGCTTAAGCTTTCCAGAGAAACCTTCACAGTTTTGTTTATGGTAACGGTTTCTTGTGTAATAGAGGCAGCCAAATTGTAAGTGGGCTGAAATCGTTTTCTATCCTATATCTTATATAAACTAAATAGTTGCGGTCAGACCAAGTAAACGTCACGATAATATTCTTTGCTGAAGTCGCAGCCAGCGCAATTATTTTTATAATTTCAGTCTACAATTATCGTGTGAAGAAAAACTTTAAATCCTGACCAGTAAATTAATATATAAACCGCAGAAAATAGCAGAATTATCAAAACATTAACCACTTTTAATTCATTTCAACCAGAAAGTATAACTACACTTATAAATCATGAAAGGTTATTTGTATTTTTCTATATTTAGTGTTTCCCACTTGCTAATTTTGGTAAAGGCATCGAAAGATTATGATAATGTGATTTCAAGGCATATCACTGAAAGCCTAAAACATTACTACATCAATGTAATTCTGTGCAACAGTGAACACACGGAGAGTAATGATCTAGATCAAGAGTTGAGCAAACTACAATATCCTATAGCCATATGGAGAGTAGATAGAATAAAAAGAGAATATTTAAAAGCTTATAATTCTGGAAAGTGTTCAGATTCAAATACCGTACATCAAACAGAAAATGGTGCCATTACCACTAATAAAGTACAAGAAGAAGAAAATATTTGTGACACCATCTATTCTTTCGTTTGGTTACCAGAAATGAAGAAAATAAACAATATTCTATTCATAATGGTTTTTCCTGACATATTAAAATCGTCAGATGTTCCGTTATCAGATTTTAAATTTTACAAATTTTATTTTAACTTTAATATTAATTATATGGACATTACTATTAGCATAGTTTCCGAACATGGAAATTTGCCATCACAATTGGAGATAGGTTATGGACCATTGGATCCGAACTTGGCGGACTTTATTGATTTTCTCAATGGCTGGAAAAACTTGGCAGCAATTTTTATATACTACCATGATACCAACAGATTTTATTCAGTTTGTCCAAGTTGTTTATTGGTAGCAGCTCCCGATTTGTGGAAAGGGATTAAATGGTTAGACGAAGTCTACTTGTTGGACCAAAAGAATATTCCTGAGAAATATACATATTCAAAATTAAAATACTTGCGGATGGATAAACTACTGAAAAGTATGCCAATGGTTTTAATGAGTAGCAACATTTATGACAATTTAATCGAATACTGTGGACCACCAATTCAAAAAATGTCGTTTGTAAGTAAAGCATCCTTTTCAAGTGCCGACGTAGATTTTCATACTGCAATTCTATCTCTCGTATCACAGGATGCAGTTAATTCTTCAATATTTTTCACTAAAAATACTAATACTTATGCCTGCCGAGAGAACATGAGTTTACCGTTTGGTATGTACGCAATTTCGTTGAATAAGCTGAGAATGCCAGGAGAAAATAATATTATTGAAAAGCAAAGTGGTTTTGTCTTGACTAAAACTGAAGGTTTCTCTTTTGCATCTTGCACAGTCCTTGAGAAAAAGCTCTCATTTCAGGCATATGTTCACCCTTATCAATTTTCAGTCTGGATGGTAGCCATTGGAGTTATAAAATTTTGCAGTATTTGGATCCATTTAGTTTTATATATTAAAAAAATTAAAAATTGCAGGAGCCATGCATGCCCATGTCTCTGCAGATTATCACCATTCCTTATCTTCGGTGATCTGCATGTCGCCATCCTCATCTCCCTACCTATCTAATCCCTAATACCTTTATACACCTTAATCTATATCTTACCTGTGTACTATCCTAAATCCATCCATATAACACACAACACAAACTCACTTATAATTACATACATTGGTAAATCGGATTCATTCCGAATCTGACCAGGAGACAAAGTCCTGGTCAAATAAATATTCGCTCTCAATTACTCTGTTCTCTTTCACTCTGTTCATTTACGCACTCAAGCATACCAACATACATACAGAGCACAACCCCGGGTATTAGTCTGGCACAGGAATGCCCAGACTACTCTCTACACTCCGGGATTAACCCACTTGACCGTGCCCGAAACCGGTGAGCATGCTGAAGCTCTTACAAAATGTTCCCGTTGTGCTATTACTATATGCTTATCTGATTGAAATTAGTTACGAAATTCCAAAAAACAAGAATCAAAAATTACTTTGGTTACAATTATTCATTGGACCATTTCTACTTATGGGAATTGTTCTGACGAATGGATACAAGGGACTTGTGATCAACGAGTTAACCGCTCCGTGGCCAGCTAAACGTTTAGAAACATTTAAAGACTTAACTGATCATAAAATTCACACATTCAGTGCTACTGAATCCAATGGAATAGAAGGATATTTATACCATGGAACTAGATATGAAATCGCTGAACGTATTCAACAATATATTATTAATCATTTGGAGCGAAATAATAAAACCATGGCCGAAATTATTCGTCTCTGCAATGCAAATCCAAAACATTGCATAGCAAGAGTTAATAAATTTTCGAAATATGTTGAGATATTAATTGACAATCCTATCACAAATAAACAGGAAATTATTAAGCTTAATAAGCTATTAGCTAATCACAAATTCCCTGATGGATACCCTTTTATATCCGATCAGGAATGGATTTCAAACTGTAACAATTCAGCATTTATTTTTCAACACATAGGTATGCTAGAGTTTTATAATGAGTCTCACTGGACTCCGCAACTGCTTGCAAAAGTTAACCATAAATTATATATCAGAAAACTGGAGGACATCATGGAAGAGTATGAGATTACTATCATAGACAAAGCAGCAGAGTACGGCGTACAATATTTTGCAGGTCTTAATGAATATTTTAAAAATAGGTTAATGATATTAATGACATCAGGGCTATACTATCAGTGGGAATATTTTTCACTGCGAAAGCGCTATACTTTCTGTCGACAATGTCTTGATGACGGTTTAAATTCCGTAGAAGCATTGAGTTTAGTCGGATCAAATATAACATCTATCTTTTTAATTTTTGCAGCAGCAGCTTTAGCCTATTTTGTTGTATTTACTATTGAATGTAAAGATATTGTTAAACAATTTGTAATCTCAACCATGGTTGTAATTGGTCACGCAATTTATAATACCCTAACGGCCGTAAAAGCTGTGGTTAGTAGGTTTCAAAACCTTTGATTCTTCACTGTTATAATTATGATTAATTTTAATTTTACTACAAAATGAAGATCCATTGTCCATAGTCCATAGGGCCAGATACAATAATTGATAAACGTTTATAATATTTGTGGATTACAAGTTAGACGAATTAGATTTAAACAGTTGGGTCATTAGTGCGCAAGTACTGCATGTCTGTGAGTGAGTTTAATGTTATAATACAATATATTTTTATTTTATTATTTTATTAATAACTGACGGTCCTTACGGGCTTTCGCCCATGGACCCATAATTTGGTTACATGTTTACCATACAGCTTTATAATTTGCATTATGAAATTGTATAATACAATGTATAATATACATACACGAAGACATAATCATTTCTATTATTTGTATTGTATACATTGTTATCACTTACATTGTTACATTTTATGTGGGACTTATTTCCATTGTGTACGGTGGTGACATTTTTTATCACACAGGCATATTTATTTCTTGTATTTAATCTAATATAATATGGAGTATTTATCAGCAACTTGTACTTAAGTTGGTGCTAAAATTTAATGCAACATTTGTGCTACTTCAATTATTTTCTAGCCACTACATAATGGACCAATAAAAAGTATAGACCAGACAATATGCACGTATTGTATTTTTATCAAAATTTTCTATATATTAATGTATGTTTGAGAATGTAGTTATGCTTTGTATGGATAATAATTTGACAATAAACAATTTGTACTGGATGGATGAAATACAATATCATTACTTAATTACGATCTGTAAAACAAATACTATTATATTCATTTTCAAAAGATATTTTTAACAAGTGATGGACAACATTTATGAGAAATTCTTCGAGTTATATATTGAATATTTGCAAGCATTGTATTTAAAATGTAGTATTATAATAATAAACAGTGATATGGATAAGCGTTTGGATAGCAGCTATTTAATATTATTGATATTAACAGACAATACCATTTCCATTGTGTGTGATGTTACAACTTCCAAAAAAGAAAATGCTGTTGATCTCTTCACAATAAAAAATGGACCCACATAATAACCCATCTGCCTACTGCTTCTTAACATTTTCCGAATAATTAGATTTTCGTTTGCCTTCCAGCTCTGGATATATTTTATTGATTTTGTATTAACCAATGCAGCCATCGGAATTGCAATTGCTGCTGCTAGTAATGTGACTAAACTTAATAATGGTAATATAATATAGGCACCAAATGGTATTATTTTATTAAGTTTTACAGTTCCAAAATTACATACTACGTTCATAAGACCTGCAACAAACAAAATAATCGGGGAGACAGGATATATTAATAAATAATTGACGTCTAAGTTAAGAACTCTTAAGGCACTGTAAACCCTTAAAGTAGCTATTGGTCTACGCTGAAAATATGATTTTGTGAGAAAATATTCCTCATTTTTACATTTCTGTGGAGTTATTAGGTTCAACCAAAATGTAACAAAAACTGCATATAATATTGCTAAATACAGCATCAAAAGAATGGGAAAAAATACGTGCATTAGGATAAGTGCCACACATGGCATTGCTAATAACCTTACAATTATGTAATCTATATTACACAATTGCAATAAATACACTATTGGACTAAAAGGAACTGTCACGTATGTTATTGACCCAAATATCGCTGATCCAATTAATAGTGCAGTCAGTAATTTAAGCACTTTTCCAAGGTTTTTAAATTCTTGAAAACTCCAGGATTCCAATCGTTGTTGATGTAATTCTGAAAAAATTATTTTTTAATGTATTAGTACGGCATTCTTTATGAAAACCTACAGCAAGCCAAAGCTCGCCTGAGTAAAGGGGACCGTGTGCACTTTTTTAGTAAAGTAGTAGTGTAAAAGATTTACTTTGATTACTAAATGAATAGTAATTTAAAACATATCAATACTAATACTGAATATTAGAATCAACAAAAACAAAGTACCTTAATGTTGATTATGAAAATCAACAGAAAATCAAAATTAATTAATATTGAGTATTAAAATTAACAGAAAATAAAAATTGATTAATTTTGACAATGAAAATCAAAAGGGAATCAAAATTGATTAATGCTGACTACGAAAATTAACAGAAAATCAAAATTAATTAATATTGAGTATTAAAATTAACAGAAAATCAAAATTTATTAATGTTGACTATGAAAATTAACAGAAAATCAAAATTAATTAATATTGAGTATTACAATTAACAGAATATCAAAATTGATTAATGTTGACAATGAAAATCAAAAGGGAATCAACATTGGACATTGATTAATGCTGACTATGAAAATTAACAGAAAATCAAAATTGATTATTGTTGACAATGAAAATCAAAAGGGAACAAAATTGATTAATGCTGACTATGAAAATCAACAGAAAATCAAAATTAGTTAGTATTGAGTATTAAAATTAACAGAAAATCAAAATTAATTAATGTTGACTATGAAAATCAAAAGGGAATCAAAATCAGTCAATATTGTTTATCAAAATCAATAGGAATTCGAAAAATGCATTTTTGACTATATAATTGAATACAAATGCGAAGTAGATTTATTTCCGTCCTCTTATAGTTATTTTCCGGTTTGATTAGCTTTATTATAAAATCTTAAATTTGTTAGAAGCGGAGTGAAATATTTTATACCATTACTGTAACAATTTATAGGAAACGCCATTGAACTTTTTAATGTCCATTTAATGCCAAATTTTCACTTTGACTATCAAAATGAAGACAAAAATAGGGCGCGGTATCTCAGCAACCAATGGACCGATTTACCCCAAATTCAATAGGGATCGTCAGTGGCCCATAGGCATTGTTTTTGACAAGTTTGGGCAATATCCGTTTTAGCTCGCCTGACGAGCTATATAGAATCGCACAGTCTGTCCGTCCGCGCGATTAAACTACACTAAGTTTGTCCCCACGATAACTCCCGAAAGAATTAACGGAATTTGACCAAACTTGGCAAACACGTTTTCTATGGCCTTGTGACGATCCCTATTGATTGTTGACAAAATATGTTTAACGGTTCGCAAATAACAACCAAAAAAATATGTTATTTAATCTTCGGTGTTACTGTTGATTGCCATAATGCCGCTTTTATTGAAAACTTGTTGAAATATTTGTAATGGTTGTAAAACACAGACCAAAATAAATCTGTATGCTTGTCAAACATGAATTTCTGCTCTTATATAACTTGGATTAATATAGTATTAATTGCCAAATTATGGCTTAACATATTCAACCTACAAATTGTCTATTTTATTCTGCTTGCTTTTAATAGGTAATTTTATAGTTGCAGTAAACGCTTCTACTTAAAACTGATCCTGTTAGTGGAAATTAAAAATGGTAATAAAAACATTTGAGTGTTTCTAAATTAGACTTTTTTCAATAGCAAGAACAATAATGCGATTTTTTGTTTGTTAAAACTGCTTCCAGCTGTCGAAAAAAGAGGGTAGAAAAGATTAAATTGAAAATTTAGATGTGCTTTTGTTTAACATAGCATGACTATTTCATTTGGTAGACAATTATTGTACACAGGCGTTTTAGCTCGCCTTAATAAGAAATTTTGATAGTCAACATTAATCAATTTTGATTTTCTGTTGATTTTGATAGTCAGCATTTATCAATTTTGGGTTTCTGTTGATTTTGATAGTCAACATTAATCAATTTTGGGTTTCTGTTTATTTGATATCCAACATTAATCAATTTTGGGTTTCTGTTGATTTTGACAGTCAGCATTAATCAATTTTGGGTTTCTGTTGATTTTAATAGTAAGCATTAATCAATTTTGGGTTTCTGTTGATATTGATAGTCAACATTAATTTTTTTATTTTCTGTCGATTTTCATAATCAACGTATATCTAATTTGATTTTCCATTTTTTTGATGCTCAATATTCATCTATTTTGATACTCAATGTTAATCAATAAATATCAAAATATCAAAATAAACCAATTTCTATTATTCTACCAAAGATGTGGGCACGGTCCGCTTTTCTCAGGCGAGCTTCTGTTACGGCTTGCTGTAGGTTTTGCTTTCAAAAGTTATCGTGGGGACGTACGGACGGACGTATGGACAGACTGTGCGGTTCTATAAGCTGCCTTATTCAGGCGAGCTAAAAATTAAGCCCATACAAAAACTATAATACAAGAGTATTTACCAGTTAATGTTTTATCCAGTTTAATAACACTGTTTACGGTGAAGCAAAAATGTTTTCTATTAAAGAATATAATACAGTTGAAAAACTGGGACATTGAACAGAAAACGGTCAGTATTAAATATACAATGACTAGTTCTGCAGAAAATGACGGAGAAAATATTTGTATTAGCAGACTTCCACCCATAAATACATTTAATAGAAAAGTAGTAGCTAAACCTAAAAAATAAGTACACAATTTCCTTTTATCCAAAACCAAATTAAAGTATTTCGACATGGGTGACCAGTTAATTGGCGATGCAGACAATTTTTGTCTATGTAAATGTGAAAACAGCTTCTGAGGTTAGTTAGAAGCTCTAAACTAATGGGGTTTATTTTCTTCATCCTGAAATTTTTATTAGAAACGTTTTTAAAGCAATTTAGATTCAAATTAGAAGTTTGCAATTTCTTGGATGTACCTACTATTGAAGAGACAAACCTTTTATGCAAATCAATACGTCTAGAAGGATGGACATTATATATATTATAGTTTTGCTGAGATAAATCCTATTCATTGTGTTTCCTGCTTCCTGTTCCATTCATTCACAATTATTTGCTATTATTTAATTTAAATTGACTACACATACACAGTAGGAAATTGTAATGCTATCAAATCAACCATATCTATAGACGAAAATATACCTTATTTCAATGCCAAATAACAATAACAGGAAGCTAACCCAATAACATGATCAAATATTTCTTATAATAAAACGTCTTCTCATTTAATAAGGAAGTCGATCCAATATAATACATTTTATGGAGGAAGTGGTACATCTACATCACATACTAACCCCCATTGTATTGTTGTATGTCAACCTTATTTTCAAACCTAAAAATCTCTTCTACACTGGGAAAGTACATTTAACCTCAACCTACCGTGTTTAACTAGAAATAGTATAGACAGATTTTATTTGATACTAGTGAACCCAGCTAAGGGGCAAATCTAGCACTCAAGAGAAATTCAGCAGGCCACCCATCACAGTAATGAAAACAATTTCGAAAACATCTCATTAGGTTGTTATGTCAACTTTGTAAATACAAGGTACATTTAAATTAATACACTTTTATTTTCTACAGTGCTTGGGAAAATTAGCTGCAGCCCCAACTTCCCAAAATTCCTGTAGTAGTATTAGCTAGTAAGCAGTGTATTAGGCTACCTCGTCAGCATGTTTGAAAAATGAAAATTCACTTTTTTCATTTACGGATCTAAGTTGGACGATTTAGATCCACAGCCAAATCTGTACTCAAAGCTAAAGCTGTATGTACCCAATGGCAACCAACCTTTGGGTCATAGACGGGTCATAGTCATTCGTAAGTCAAAACTTTGAGCGCAGCGTTGATTTAGCTGTGGATTTAAATCGTCCAATTTAGATCCACAAATGAAAAAAGTGAATTTTCATTTTTCAAACATCCTAAACAGGTAACCTGATACTCAAATCACTATAACTACAGCAACTTTGCCAACTTCCTGATAAAAAGGAATTTCCTACACCAAAATAATAACTGTAGATCGTAGTTTCAAATGCAGGGAACAATGAAAGACTATTTTTGAAAACATTTCATTGAAATTATGTTCATTTTGATTGTCATCTTAACCTTTGCTTTATACTATTCTTCCACTAATGATGGGTACATGCCGAGGCGATCTAATTTTTCAAGGGTTGCCGGCTGACTAAGGCCATTTTAATGCTATTTTTATCTTACTTAATTGAACTCTGAATTGTATATTGCCCGGACAAAATGAAAATTGTCATGCATGAAATTAGTTTTGTCCGTGGATGAAATTAATTTTGTCCACTTTTGTCGTGGAAGAAACTAATTTAATTCAGGAAAAAATTGATTTTGTCCAATTTTAACTATTCATCCTATTTCAATCACCGCAACTCTGATTGAAATATTTCTTCTATAATAATGAGATATCTAAGATTTGCATGGAGAAGCCATGCGTTGATCCACAATTATTTGTGCAGCAATAAAAACAAAAAACGATTTAATGTTTGATATTTATACATCATAAAATGGAACAATGGTATAGCAAAGGCCAAGTGAAATATTTCCCATTATTTTAGATTTAGTCATTAGATGCTATTTAATTTGAATGCAGGTTGAAAGCAATGTTGTTATTTAAACAATATTTATTCCATTCGCAAAAATTCCATTTTGTTAATGATACTGTGATGATTTAAGTGAAATCTATTATGTAAGGGTAGTGATTAGTGAATCCAAAGCCGGTTTTACACCGGTTTTAAAACCGGTGAAAAACCGGAATTTTCAAAACCGGAAACCGGTTTTCACTTTCTGAAAACCGGTGTTGATAGAAGATATTTAACTGTATCTTATATGCAGTTAAAATAGCAATAAAGCCTGAAAATTCGAAAAACCGAAATCGAGATAAAATTATAAAGTCACTAATTATATTATATAATCCTAAATGTTTGGATGCGAGTAAGTATGTAGACTCCAGTAAAGTAAAACACAATACACTAGTATTTACAATAACAGTGAAGCAATAGAAGGGCAATCACCAGTTCCGTTTAGAATTTTTGGTTTAGAGTAACGCAAACGCAATATAAAAATGTCAGTAAAAATGTAAATAGTGTAATCTTCGGCATATTTTTTGAAATAAAATAATTTTTTTACTTAGCACGTCGTGTAGAATGCATAAAAAATTGCCATTTATACCATGCAACCTCACATGCTAAGTAAGCTGGTACGGTACTAGTACTTATTCTTATATATTTGATCTGTTATTCTCTTTTTGAGAAATTTAACATTTCTTCCTGTTAATATATGGAGATATCGATTGGTTTTATATTATTTTTGTGGACAAAAAAGTCAATTCACAAAACATGACAATGTATGCTAGAACATACATACTACATACATTAAAACATTCAACAGAATAATAACCGTATCCAGTAGGGGGCTGGTTGGGCGTAGCGGTACCTTCCCTCTAAAGCTGAGTTATATGCAAGTTCTCAATCAGAACTTGCATATAACTTAGACCACTCCCCCTTTGCCACCTAGTCTATATGACATTTAGCCATACTATATAGTGTATGGTGAAGTATAATCGTTTACAATTGAACACACACATAAATTTTTTGCTCATTTTAATAAATTTTATTTCAAATTCAAATGACAGTTGTTCCATGGGGTTAATTGTTACCAATAGTTTTTATATTTATGTCAAAGTAGTTGAAGATTCCACATTTTTTGATACTCTGAGTAGTAGCTTGCATAGATTTATCCTTCAATGTTTTTTGCAAATCCACTTACCGCTATAGCAAGGACGTATTTAGGGATGGGCTTTACGGGCTGAAGCCCCCCTCCCCCCCCCGAAATCCAAGAAAAAGGGAATTTTTTCTCAAAACAGCAAAAAAATTCGCGCTCCGCGCGATTATTTGCCATTTTTAGGCCATTTTTGACTCATTTCCTTCAAAAAAGCCAAAAATTTTCGCGCTACGCGCGAATATATATACTTAAAATATCTATTGGAAATCTAGCCCCCTCCGAAACTCAGTTCTGCATACGTGCTTGCGCTATAGTATACACAATGTGGTGGGAATTGTCTTGCGAAAGGTCGATCAGGATAATCAGGAACTATAATTCAGAATATTTATTAAATTCAATTAGCTATGATTGTGGTAAATAATTCTAGGGACAAATACCGATAACTGAATTAGGTAGTGCTTTAATTACGGTCATATCTGTAGGCCCAAATTTCCTTTTGGAGTGTAAGTAGAACAATTAACAGCAGCCAGAATTCAATCAAAACTTTCATTTTCGATGAAATCAAAAAACTAAAAGTTTGAATACTTGTTGTAATGAGGCAATGTTTAAAGAATGAAACTTGTAGCAGACTGATCCTTTTTATAGTGATGCCAGACAATGAGTTACAAAAGTAACTTAATAGTATAATGTGCTAATGGATATACTATTATGCAATGCTAAGTACTTTCAACAGAATAATAACCGTATCCAGTAGGGGGCTGGTTGGGCGTAGCGGTTGTGCGAGTTTGTCGACGCAACTCGCACTTATACGAAAATGTCATTTTTTAGTGCGAGTTTGTCGACGCAACTCGCATTTATACGAAAAGGTCGTTTTTTTGCAAGTTTGTCGAAGCAAATCGCTTTTATAATTTTTAAGACTGCTGATTTAAAAATAAATTTTAAATGTTTAATTTTTGAGTGTTTTGTGCTTTATTTATTTGTGTGCTACTTTACAATGTTTAATTCATGCTATTCAACCATCTCCTAGTCCTTAGTCATTACTCACTACATTGCGCCATTATGTCCGCTAGTCCACTTGATTAGAAACAGTGTGCACTCTTTCACTAGGTACTCATATACCTCGGTGAGCCGAGTCGAGCGAGAGCTTTCATTGTGTTGTTATCTTTTAATCCTATTGTTCTCGAGGTCTATTCAGAATCAGAAAACTAAAATGAATATCCTAATACTGGGTCATTTTGAAGTCAAATAATAATATAATGATTCACTTACGTCTGTCCTTTCAGAGTTGCGGGGTAGACCGCAACCATTCTACCTTTCAATGCAAATGTTCTTACTTCCTTTCTATTTTAGTACTATGTACTTATAGTAAGTGCACACGTACTAAATGCCCTTAGTTTTGACCGGCGAATTATTTAGATACGGTGAATTATAGTTTCAAAGGCTGCTATCTACGGGGGAATCTCAATACAGTCCCCGCCAGGAAAATTATTTCGATGTGGGGAATTATATCGATTATTACGGTGATTCGTACACCGTATAATTCGAATTAATTCTCCAGGTTGTTATTGTTACATTGACCATTTTAGCAGTTAAAAACGATGGAAATCGATATACTGTCTAGCTTTATAAAAATCCGAATGATGACCTCTAGTAACCCTATTTAGCTCCGCCCATAACAAATATTTTTTGATGAATATATTTATTTTATTTCAGTTTAATAAATAATGTTATTGTGGTTACAGTCAAATATGACGCTAACACTGTATGTTTCCTGATATTTGGTGTGAAGTATAGTACTCAAAAAATATTTGTCAACAATGGGGTTACTAGAGGTCATCATTCGGATTTTTATTAAGCTAGACAGTAGTTAACCAGGGGGGTCAATTATTTCGATACGGAAATTAATTTGGTAAACTGTCATTTTTTATTTAAGTCCGGGTGTATAGAAAAGTAAATTTTTCTCCACTATCATATTTCCTATTATGGTTTTAGGGTTAAGTACATGTGTACTCAAATATACCTACTACCGGACCTACTGAAACTTAGTTTGGGATGGCGACTTATTTCGATACGTGGTATTATTGATCTAAGGCTATTATTTTGCTCTTGAAAACGAAAAGATTTGCATGGAGAAGCCTTGCGTTGATCAACAATTAATTGTGCAGCAATAAAATTCGATAACGATTTAATGTTTGATATTTATACATCATAAAGTGGAACAATGGTTTGGTATGCAAAGGCCAAATGAAATATTTCCCATCATTTTAGATTTAGTCATTTGATGCTATTTAAATTTGAATGTCGGCGGAAAGCAATGGCGTTATGTAAATACATTTATTCAATTCGCAAAAATTCCATTTTGTTAATGATTAAGTAAAATCTATTATTAATTTGGTAAATATAATATGTAAGGATGGTGATTTTATTCAAGAACATTTTGAGGGGGAGTGTTGGCTTCACGGGCTGATTCCGTACCCAGAAATCCAAGAAAAAGTTTTGAGAAAAGTCAATTTTGAGCGCTATTATTTGCCACGTTTAGATCATTTATGACTACTTTTCTTAAAAAAAATTATAGGAGTAAATAATTTAAATATCTATATCGAATACTAGCTGAAACCTAGTACTAAGTGCTAGAATAACTTTGTAACATATAATTTTCTATCGATCTATGGCGTTTAGGCTATTTCGTCCACAAAACGAAAAATTGAAATGGGCTAAATGGTTCCTTAAGGGACGATATACATTATTGGCATCACCGCATTCAAATTAACTACATCTGTAAGTTACAAGACCCGATGGTGTTCAGAGCAATATTTACAGAAGTTTCCGGTTGTTTGCGGTTTACCATTATCATAATGTTAAAAGAGCGTAACAAATAGCATGTCGTGCGTAGAATGCATAAACAATTGCCATTTAAACTATGCAACTTCACATGCTAAGTAAGCTGGTACTAGTACTTATTCATTTGATCCCTTATTCTCTTGTTGAGCAGTTTAACATTTCTCGCTGTTAGGAGATGGAGATATCGATTGATTTTATTATTATTTTCGTGGACAAAGAACCCAATTCACAAAACATGACAATTGACAACGTATGTCAGAGCATACATTCATTAGAACATCAAAACCAGAGTAATAACTGTATCCAGTAGGGGGCCGGTTGAGTGGCTTCCCCCTAATTCTGAGAAAAAGAGAAGTTGATTTCAAAAAAGGTCAAAATTCGCAAAATTGTTTCGTGCGTTTCTCACGATTATGCACAATTGCCATTATGAACACATTTTTGGTACCGTCCCCATGACCAAATTTCTTGAAACGTACCTGGTGCTGACAAACTGACAGCTTGTCAAACTACACATATCTTGTTGGAAAAGGTTACTATATTACGTAAGTTCTAAATCAGAACTTGAATAAAATATAACTTAGGCCACTATTCCTTTGACACCTAGTCTTTATGACAGTAGACATACTATATTTAATATAGTAATTATTATAGTGAAGTATAATCGTTTATAATTGAACGCACAAATAATTTTTTGCTCATTTTAATAAATTTTATTTCAAATTCGAATGACAATTGTTCCATGGGGTTAATTATTACCAATAACTTTTATATTTAAGTCAAAGTAGTTCAAGATTCAACATTTTGATATTCTGAGTAGTAAATTGCATTGATTTCTCCTTCAAGGTCTATTGCAAACCCACCTATGGTTTATGTATATACAACCTTGTGGGAATTGCCTTGCGAGAGGTCGATCAGGATAATCAGGAACTATAATTCAGAATATTTATTAAATTCAATTAGCTATGTTTGTGTTAAATATAATTCCAAGAACAAATACTGATATCTGAATTAGGTAGTGCTTTTAATTACGGTCATATTCATATCTGTAGGCCCAAATTTCCTTTTGGAGAGTAAGTAGAACAATTAACAACAGCCAGAATTCAATCAAAACTTTCATTTTCGATGAAAACAAAAACTAAAAGTTTGAAAGCTTGTTGTAGTGAAGCAACGTTGAAAGAATGAAACTTGTAGCAGACTGATCCTTTTTATAGTGATACCAGACAATGAGTTACAAAAGTAACTTAATGGCATAATGTGCTAGTGGATATACTATTATGCAATGCTAAGTACTTTGAGAGCATAATAATCGTAAACCTTTATCCTCGTTTTATAAAATCGCTTAAAACGTCGTAAAATATGTTCTAATTAACCATTGTGCTTAGTAAAACGGTTATATAATCGAATTCATACCTCGGGGAAATTAAAGTTTCATGGTAATTTTTTGTGCACGAAAAGTCGATGTAATTCCGCGGACGGGAAATTATTTCGATTCGAGGAATTATTGTTTCAAAGTCAAAATGCACTATTTTTAAAAAAAATTATAAAAATGTAATTAATTTTCTTCGTCAGAGGATAGTAATGCTTTCATAGATTCTCTTCTTTTATTCAATTTTCAAAGATTCCTTTTCGATTCGAAAAGCGTTGAAGCCATAATAGATTGGAAACTGTAGTGGGACCTTCACAGTGTTTAAAAACACAGAATGTTTGTCCTCCATTCATCAGTTTCCATTCTCTTATACTTTTTTGGTCAACTTGTAACTGTTTACTGGCGACGGTCATGGAGGTTTCCTCACTTAGCTTTATAGCTTTAGCTTTCAGTTTAAAAGCTTAATTTCGAGATACATAGGTACTGGGTCATTTTGAAGTCAAATAATAATATGATGATTTACTTCCTTCTGTCATTTCAGAGTTGCGGTAGACTGCAACCATTCTACCTTTCAAGGCAAATTTTCTTACTTCCTTCCTATTTTAGTACTATGTACTTACAGTAAGTGCACACGTACTAAATGCCTTTAGTTTTGACCGGCGAATTATTTAGATACGGTGAATTATAGTTTCAAAGGCTGCTATCTAAGGGGGAATCTCAATACAGTTCCCGCCAGGAAACTTATTTCGATGTGGGGAATTATATCGATTATAACGGCTGCCAATTAACCCGTCTTTATTTTAATGTAATTTGTCATTGAAAAGTAGACGTCATTATTTTTAAAATGTTGTCATTATGTTTAAAGGAAATTGTCTTTAAAAATTAAAGCAAAATGGCAGTAAATAAATGAAATTTGGTAGTAAAATAAGGTACAATATTTAAGGCTACTGACAGAAAATAATGACAGTTTCCATGACTGAATGAAACGAGGCCTGAATGAAAGTTAAAATATGTATACAGTAAGAAAATATGGAAATAACTAGATAAGACGTTATAGGGTGAAGACAGTAGAATGTTTTGCTTTCTGCAGCCAGTTTGAGGTTTGGGTGCATTCAGTTGACTTTTAGCTGTGAAAAATCCCACTGATCACCCCTTGGCCTGCACCCAGTTTTCCTATCTTAACTGGCTGCAGAAAAAGAGCAAAACATCCTATTGTCTTCACCCTATAACGTTAGCCAAACAGTAAGAATGGCTTCCCACCTACAATACGTAAGTAGTGACTCTGAAATTGAGAACAAGATTCCAGAAGTTACTGTACGACATAAACGTAAGAGAAAGACTGCAAACTGGACGTACATTAAACAATTTACAGATAAGCATGAGGCTTGAGGCAAAAGAGGAGGATAAAAAAATATATCTGTGTTACAAAGCCTATCAAATGGAAATGTTTCAACGATTATGTACTTTCTGAATTTAAAATGTATAGCCGTAGATAAACTTTACGATTCCGAATTGGATTTCGAATAAGCCCTTTTTTTATTCCCGATCCTATCCCAACTCCTATGTACTACATGAATAATTTGAAATTATTTTTGGTGGGAATAGCGTCTTGGATGTACCATCTCGGCTAGACTACACTACACAATTAGTTTTAACCGCGAGAGGGAATTTTGAAATCAAACTTCCTGCGCTATGTGAACAGCCCCTTGAATTCGAAATCCAATTCGGAATCGTAAAGTATATCTACAGCTTATCGAGTAATTTACAGTTCGTTAACCTGGCAAAATTCTTCTTGGACTTGCCCCTACTATCTTAAGAATTATTTATGTAAGCATGTTGTAGCAATAGCCGTTATGGAAAAATATTATAAACTTCCACCACAAGAAAAAATAATACCACTTGGCTGCAAACGGAAAGTTGGAAGGCCAACTGGAGCAACAAAAGCCTTGTTAATGTAGCATATACCGACAAATTACATTTGACGAAAACTGATAAGTTTGATTGTTTTACTGAAAAATTACATTAATCATTTACTGATGGAATATTAATCTTAAAGACATGTTCTATTGTTTCAAAGACAAAGTTATTAAAGAAAATTTACATTATTTTAATGACAAATTCCATTAAAATAATCCCAATTTTTTAATACCCCGATTATTACGGTGATTCGTACACCGTATAATTTGAGTTAATTCTCCAGGTTGTTATTGTTTCATTGACCATTTTAGCAGTTGAAAACGATGGAAATCGATATACTGTCTAGCTATATAAAAATCCGAATGTTGACCTCTAGTAACCCTATTTAGCTTCGCCCATAACAAATATTTTTTGATGAATATATTTATTTTATTTCAGTTTAATAAATAATGTTGTTGTGGTTACAGTCAAATATGACGCTATGTGAAGTATAGTACTCAAAAAATATTTGTCAACAATGGGGTTACTAGAGGTCATCATTCGGATTTTTATTAAGCTAGACAGTAGTTAACCAGGGGGGTCAATTATTTCGATACGGAAATTAATTTGGTAAACTGTCATTTTTTATTTAAGTCCGGGTGTATAGAAAAGTAAATTTTTCTCCACTATCATATTTCCTATTATGGTTTTAGGGTTAAGTACATGTGTACTCAAATATACCTACTACCGGACCTACTGAAACTTAGTTTGGGATGGCGACTTATTTCGATACGTGGTATTATTGATCTAAGGCTATTATTTTGCTCTTGTAAACGAAAAGATTTGCATGGAGAAGCCTTGCGTTGATCAACAATTAATTGTGCAGCAATAAATTTCGATAACGATTTAATGTTTGAAATTTATACATCATAAAATCATAAAGTGGAACAATGGTTTGGTATGCAAAGGCCAAATGAAATATTTCCCATCATTTTAGATTTAGTCATTAGATGCTATTTAAATTTGAATTTCGGCGGAGAGCAATGGCGTTATGTAAACACATTTATTCAATTCGCAAAAATTCCATTTTGTTAATGATTAAGTAAAATCTATTATTAATTTGGTAAATATAATATGTAAGGATGGTGATTTTATTCAAGAACATTCATTTTGAGGGGGAGTGTTGGCTTCACGGGCTGATTTCGTACCCAGAAATCCAAGAAAAAGTTTTGAGAAAAGTCAATTTTTGAGCGCTTTTATTTGCCACGTTTAGATCATTTATGACTAATTTTCGTCAAAAAATTATAGGAGTAAATAATTTAAATATCTATATCAAATACTAGCTGAAACCTAGTACTAAGTGCTAGAATAACGTTGTAATATATAATTTTCTATCGATCTATGGCGTTTAGGCTATTTCGTCCACAAAATGAAAAATTGAAATGGGCTAAATGGTTCCATAAGGGACGATATACATTATTGGCATCACCGCATTCAAATTAACTACATCTCTAAGTTACAAGACCTGATGGTGTTCAGAGCAATATTTACAGAAGTTTGAAATTTACATATTTAACATTAGTGAGATAGTAAATTTCAAATAAAAACCTTCCCTTCATTTCAACTCTTTTCCTATCGCGTCCGTTTCTTTTAGCTGTTGAACCACTGTGGACCGCAGTGAGAGGCAGGTACGTGAACCCCCCCTTCGCGAAATAGAGATTTTTCGATGCCCTTCCTCCCTATATTTTCTTTACTGGCTGTGGCCCTGTTTTTACATTCAAATTAATCAATAACGACTTGAATTGGGAAAATCCGGTTGTTTGCGGTTTACCATTATCATAATGTTAAAAGAGCGTAACAAATAGCATGTCGTGCGTAGAATGCATAAACAATTGCCATTTAAACTATGCAACTTCACATGCTAAGTAAGCTGGTACTAGTACTTATTCATTTGATCCCTTATTCTCTTGTTGAGCAGTTTAACATTTCTCGCTGTTAGGAGATGGAGATATCGATTGATTTTATTATTATTTTCGTGGACAAAGAACCCAATTCACAAAACATGACAATTGACAACGTATGTTAGAGCATTTATTTATCAGAACATCAAAAACAGAGTAATAACTGTATCCAGTAGGGGGCCGGTTGAGTGGCTTCCCCCTAATTCTGAGAAAAAGAGAAGTTGATTTCAAAAAAGGTCAAAATTCGCAAAATTGTTTCGTGCGTTTCTCACGATTATGCACAATTGCCATTATGAACACATTTTTGGTACCGTCCCCCTGACCAAATTTCTTGACACGTACCTGGTGCTGACAAACTGACAGCTTGTCAAACTACACATATCTTGTTGGAAAAGGTTACTATTTTACGTAAGTTCTAAATCAGAACTTGAATAAAATATAACTTAGGCCACTATTCCTTTGACACCTAGTCTTTATGACAGTAGACATACTATATTTAATATAGTAATTATTATAGTGAAGAATAATCGTTTACAATTGAACGCACAAATTTTTTTGCTCATTTTAATAAATTTTATTTCAAATTCGAATGACAGTTGTTCCATGGGGTTAATTATTACCAATAACTTTTATATTTAAGTCAAAGTAGTTCAAGATTCAACATTTTGATATTCTGAGTAGTAAATTGCATTGATTTCTCCTTCAAGGTCTATTGCAAACCCACCTATGGTTTATGTATATACAACCTTGTGGGAATTGCCTTGCGAGAGGTCGATTAGGATAATCAGGAACTATAATTCAGAATATTTATTAAATTCAATTAGCTATGTTTGTGTTAAATATAATTCCAAGAACAAATACTGATATCTGAATTAGGTAGTGCTTTTAATTACGGTCATATTCATATCTGTAGGCCCAAATTTCCTTTTGGAGAGTAAGTAGAACAATTAACAACAGCCAGAATTCAATCAAAACTTTCATTTTCGATGAAAACAAAAACTAAAAGTTTGAAAGCTTGTTGTAGTGAAGCAATGTTGAAAGAATGAAACTTGTAGCAGACTGATCCTTTTTATAGTGATGCCAGACAATGAGTTACAAAAGTAACTTAATGGAATAATGTGCTAATGGATATACTATTATGCAATGCTAAGCAGGGCCGCAGAGAGGGGGGTGCACCTGGGCACGTGCCCCATCCCGAAATCGAGAAAAATAAATAAATTTTTGTCTAAAATCGCAAAAAATCGCTAAAAGTTTCGCGTTTCGAGGGAAAATTAGCTAATTTTTTCTCGGTGCACCTCCCGAAATTTTTTTCTGGCTGCGGCCCTGATGCTTAGTACTTTGAGAGCATAATAATCGTAAACCTTCATCCTCGTTTTATAAAATCACTTAAAACGTCGTAAAACAAGTTCTAATTAACCATTGTGCTTAGTAAAACGGCTATATAATCGAATTCATACCTCGGGGAAATTAAAGTTTTATGGTAATTTTTTGTGCACGAAAATTCGATGTAATTCCGCGAACGGGAAATTATTTCGATTCGAGGAATTACTTTTTCAAAGTCAAAATGCATTATTTTTTTAAAAATTATGAAATTGTAATTAATTTTCTTCGTCAGAGGATAGTAATGCTTTCATAGATTCTCTTCTCTTATTCAATGTTGAAAGGACTATTCCTTTTCGATTGGAAAAGCGTTGAAGCCATGATAGATTGGAAACTGTAGTGAGGCCTTCACAGCGTTTAAAAACACAGAATGTTTGTCCTCCATTCATCAGTTTCCATTCCCTTATACTTTTTTGGTCAACTTGTAACTTACTGGCGACGGTTATGGAGGTTTCCTCATTTAATTTCATAGTTTTAGCTTTCAGTTTAAAAGCTAAATTTCGAGATAAACATATGTACTGGGTCATTTTGGAGTCAAATAATAATATAAAATGATTCACTTCCTTCTGTCATTTCAGAGTTGCGGGGTAGACCGCAACCATTCTACCTTTCAATGCAAATGTTCTTACTTCCTTTCTATTTTAGTACTATGTACTTACAGTAAGTGCACACGTACTAAATGCCCTTAGTTTTGACCGGCGAATTATTTAGATACGGTGAATTATAGTTTCAAAGGCTGCTATCTACGGGGGAATCTCAATACAGTTCCCGCCAGGAAAATTATTTCGATGTGGGGAATTATATCGATTATTACGGTGATTCGTACACCGTATAATTCGAATTAATTCTCCAGGTTGTTAATGTTTCATTGACCATTTTAGCAGTTGAAAACGATGGAAATCGATATACTGTCTAGCTTTATAAAAATCCGAATGATGACCTCTAGTAACCCTATTTAGCTCCGCCCATAACAAATATTTTTTGATGAATATATTTATTTTATTTCAGTTTAATAAATAATGTTGTTGTGGTTACAGTCAAATATGACGCTATGTGAAGTATAGTACTCAAAAAATATTTGTCAACAATGGGGTTACTAGAGGTCATCATTCGGATTTTTATTAAGCTAGACAGTAGTTAACCAGGGGGGTCAATTATTTCGATACGGAAATTAATTTGGTAAACTGTCATTTTTTATTTAAGTCCGGGTGTATAGAAAAGTAAATTTTTCTCCACTATCATATTTCCTATTATGGTTTTAGGGTTAAGTACATGTGTACTCAAATATACCTACTACCGGACCTACTGAAACTTAGTTTGGGATGGCGACTTATTTCGATACGTGGTATTATTGATCTAAGGCTATTATTTTGCTCTTGAAAACGAAAATGGAGAAGCCTTGCGTTGATCAACAATTAATTGTGCAGCAATAAAATTCGATAACGATTTAATGTTTGATATTTATACATCATAAAGTGGAACAATGGTTTGGTATGCAAAGGCTAAATGAAATATTTCCCATCATTTTAGATTTAGTCATTAGATGCTATTTAAATTTGAATGTAGGCGGAAAGCAATGGCGTTATGTGAACACATTAATTCGCATAAATTCCATTTTGTTAATGATTAAGTAAAATCTATTAATAATTTGGTAAATATGTAAGGATGGTGATTTTATTCAAGAACATTTTGAGGGGGAGTGTTGGCTTCACGGGCTGATTCCGCACCCAGAAATCAAAGAAAAAGTTTTGAGAAAGTCAATTTTAAGCGCTATTATTTGCCACGTTTAGATCATTTATGACTAATTTTCGTCAAAAAATTATAGGAGTAAATAATTTAAATATCTATATCAAATACTAGCTGAAACCTAGTACTAAGTGCTAGAATAACTTTGTAATATATAAATTTCTAGTGATTGCACATGTAGCACAAGTAGCTGTTTTGAAATAAGACATACATGTATACTATCCGGAATTTCAATATAAAGAATACGAACACGGCGACACCGATAATACAAATTCAGCGAATCCGATAATACAAATTCAGCGAATCCGATAATACAAATTCAGCGAATCCGATAATACAAATTTAGCGTATCCGATAATACAAATTTAGCAAATTCGATAATACAAATTAAGCAAATCCAATAATACAAATTCAGCGAATCCGATAATGTAAATTCAGCGAATCCGATATTACGATTTTTTACGCATTCTACACGACATGCTAATTGTTACGCTCTTTAACATTCTGATAATGGTAAATCGCAAACAACAGGATTTTGCCCAATTCAAGTCGACATTGATTAATTTGAATATAGAAACAGAGCCGCAGCCAGGAAAAGGATTAGGAAGTAAGGGGGCCGGGAAATCCTGTTGTTTGCGTTTACCATTATCTGAATGTTCAAGAGCGTAACAAATAGCATGTCTTGTAGAATGCGTAAAATATTGCCATTTAAACTATACAACCTCACATGCTAGGTAAGCTAGTGCTAGTACTTTGTCTTATATAGTTGTTTCTCTTGTTGAGGAGTTTAACATTTCTGACTAATAAAAGGTTAGAATATACATACATTAGAACATACACACATTAGAACATACATACATTAGAACATACACACATTAGAACATACATACATTAGAACATACACACATTAGAACATACATACATTAGAACATACACACATTAGAACATTTACAAACAGTATAATAGCCGTATCCAGTAAGGGAGTGGACAGGGCGGTTGGCCGACTTTCCCCTTAATCTGGGAAAAAGAGAGAAGTTTATTTCAAAAAAGGTCAAAATTCGCAGAATTGTTTCGTTCTTTTTCTCACGATTATATTATATGTTACAGGAAATTTGTACAGACCGGACGTAACTTTGCGTGTGGCGGACGTCGGGTAAACTGCTTTGTGGTATATTATTTACAAATTTAAACTTCGAAAACTAAAATTTCGAGTTTTTGTGGACATTGCGGTGAGAAAATTAAAATTTGGAGTTTCTATACGTACTAAAAGCAGTATACAATTCTTGAGTTGTCCAGTTCGCAATCGAAATTCTAATTTTTAGGCCCAAATTTGCACAAATACTCGAAAATTTAATATTTATTCGGCGAAATACAAATAAGCTCGATTTTACATTTTTAGTTTGTTTGTTCACAGAAACTCAAAATTTTTGCTTTGGAATTTTATTTTTTTAGGCCGCAATACCTATTGAAACTCGAAATTTTCTTGAATTTTCAGACTGCTTTGTGCACTGAAACTCAATAGTGGTGCAAACTAATGCACCTTCACATTTAAAACTTTCTGTTACACATTCATCGTTCAATTTTTGTTATATTATTTTCGAACGAACGAAGTATATTTTACATGATACAACTTTTAAATTCTTAAAAGCATTTGCTTAACTGCAGATGCAGATCCGTAATCTGTAAGTTCATGCAGTGAAATAATTGAAATGTTAATTTAGTTTAAATTTTGAATTGTCTTAAAATTCGATTAGCCGGCCAATTTTAATTAACCGTCGGGTGGAGTTTTACTACGGCACCTATTGAACTAATTTTGGCATCTATTGGTCAACAGGAGTTGATTTTAAAAACTGTACTTTTAGCACTGTCATATTCAATTATATACCATATATCCCCATTTTTAAGTGGTTGTAAATAACGTTAAGCGCCATTAAAATTGTATTTTGCACACTGAATGTACGTGGATTTCTCTGTGCACATTTTTATTTTAAACCTACAACCTTCAATTAGCCATTGAAATTTATTTAAATGATCGGCTTGGGTCGGCTTGCCAAAATTTTTTTTGAATCGCTGGTTGTCTCAGCTTGCTCAATGTTTACTGGAGGCAAGTGCCTCGGCTCGCTCACCTAAACTAGCATAATGTGTGGTCGGTACATAGGTAAAGCCATCTATTCTATCATCTACTCCTTTATGTTTCAAAACAAAACAAAACAAAAACATTTTTTAATCGTGTAAGTACGCAGGTAGGGCATGAAAAAGGTCGCCTTTTTGCTACCACCGTTTTCCTTTTTGTGCCCTTTTGGTATAGCATTCGCTACATGTGAAACTGTGAAAGCTGTATTATGATTGAGTTCAGACATGGCACTTGAAATATTTCTCGGAAATAAATAGGCGAAATTTTTGAAATATTTCGCGAAATATTTCACTCTCAATTTTCTTGAAAAATGAAATATTTGAAATAAATGAAATAAATAGGGTACAAGGCATTTATTTCAATAAATTTCGCGCGAAATAAATGAATTGCGCATGCGTGTACACATGCGCATTGTATTTATTTCAAAAATTTCATTTATTTCATTAATTTCATTAATTTCAAATATTTCATTTTTCAAGAAAAATTCCTTGAAATAAGAAATTAATGCCATGTCTGATTGAGTTTGAGGTTTTTACAACAGGCAACATTTAGCACTATTCAACATTAGGCATCAATATTGGCGTTTTCTATATATTTTGTAACATGTAACATACAAATTTCCATTTATTTACTTTAATTTATAATAACCAAAATGGCAAAAAAGGCCTTTTTCATGCCCTGGGCACAGGAAATGTTTAAATTTTTTCTAGCACACTGTACGTACTAGGTTTCAACTAGTACGTAGTACCTAATGAAAATAACGTGTATTCTTACATCTATTTACAACCAATGTTTTACTTTAACCCAAATTTATCTTTAAAAACACTTATAATTATTATTCTGAATCTTTTGCTAATTGCCACATAAGCTAAGAAAGAAGCAGAACAATTCAAATATTCAAAAAGGTTTAATAAATTTTCGAGTGGATAAATGCATTCCATATTAAATTCTGAATACCATATCAACGAATTGGTAATTCCACTCGGTAATTCCGTCACTAAAAATATTATGAGAATAATTAAAAGAATTTTGACTGTTTTATCCCCAGCTCTCTTTTCATGGCTATTATTAGTAATACACAATTTTGATCTAGATTTAGTCAATCTTCTCCAGTGTTTGTTGGTTTTAATGAGACTCCACACCAGACCAATTGTAAAAATTGTCATTAAGGCACAAGGTATCCATTTTTCAACCAATCTGGAAAGCAAAATTGAAATACTTCATATAAGCTCACATTATGATAAATGGCTTGCTGGAAATCTACTAATTATAAAGAATTAACTAAAACTAGGGCATGAAAAACCCAAATCCCGAATTTTTGGGATTTTGTGTGGCATTTTGGGTATCAAATAGCATAACCCCATGGGTTTTTCAAGCCCTGACCAAAACCTAAACTTACAATTTATTGTCTTTGCTTAAGATTCTAAATCACAGTAAGGTACTTTTCAATTTAGTTTCTTCTGTTCAACAAACATATTTATTTCTTACGAGATAATGAATATAAACAATTCGCCGTCGTAATTGAAACGCAACACAACTGGAAATTTTTCCGTTTCTAATCGCATGTCCATCATCGGCATCATCTCACTTTCTACTGATTTGTCATCCTCAAACTCCCCAATACGCATATTGACAAGGAAAATTAATTGGTATAGAGCAATCCAGATAAATGTAAAAAATATTGCAACTTTAGCATTTCTTTCTGTCAAGATGATTTTACTCTTCAGAGGAAATACAATGCCCAGAAATTTCCAACCAGCTACCAATGCCGTTAAGTAGGTTGACAGGATGTGAAACGTCTTTGGAATAAACAAATTGGCAAACAATATAATTAAAATTGAACTATAATGAATGAAATAAATGGAGTTCATTCAATGTATTCTTATGCTACTAAGTATTAATCAGTCATATTCAAATGTAACTATCTTTTACCGAATAAAAAATCTCATTGACCAATGTTTCAACCCATAATTGATTGTACGTCCGACCATCTTCAAAATGCTTCCGGTATGTAACAAGGCCGCTTTCAATAATTCCGGTCACCCCATATAAAAAGTCGCTAACAGCTAGTACTGACAAAATTGAATTTATTGGGTTTATCATATTTCTTCGTGTCAAAACAGCAATATTAATTATGTTTGTCACGCATCCAACGAAACAGATTACCCCCAAGAAATAACAGTGATAATCATTGTAAATTGAACCGAAATTCTGCCAAACGTTTCCACAGTAAACATTTGGTTCTAAAAAGTGAAAAAGGCAGTAATTAAAATATTAGAAATGTAGAAATTATTTAATTTTCGTCCCTCTACGTACTGTACGATTTATACTTTTATATGATATGCTTACGTGTTTCACATGTATATAAGTGGTTGAGTTCAAAGCCATATAATAATGATAGTATACAGATACTTTCTGACACATCGTGTTATTAGGTGATTACTTTTATTTACATTGTCGGCATAGTTTTGGCCCATAGTTGTAAAATTTAGTTGTGGCAGGAATTTGCATTTGTATTTTTGATAAATAAAAATTTCCCGGCCTTTTGAACAGTAAATATCATGTGTTTTCTCATAGATATCAGTTTCCTATATTATAGCATAAAAGATAATGAATGTATATTTTCAAAATGTTAAATATCTACTACTTTTAAATAGTTTATTAATAATCTTACCCAGAAATAAGTTGTAGTATTTTCAACCACACCTTCATCAAACTTCACCATCACTGCTGTGGAAATACACATTGAAATTATTAACAATTTTTGGAATATGTTTGAACGCATTTCTGAGGAATTTTAGACTCGGAGTACACAGAAATATAGAAAATAATTATAATCTATTAAACAATATTAGTTTCAGTAACAATTTAAAAAATTCGAAACAAGTCGATTTGATACGTACTATGCTTAATGTCAAATGTATTTGCAAAACAACAATGTACAAATGTAAGCTAGGTCGCGGACTAGAGAATCTTAAATACTTTCCCATTTTCTACGTAGTAAACGTCGATATTCTCTTCACTGACACACCTGGGCCTGGGTTCTTTATAATGTAATATACCTGTATATAAGAAGATGTACCATCATATGGATTCTAATTCTATTTATGACACAATGTCAGGGTAATAAAATAATAGTGCATGTAAGATAACAATATACCTTCTAATTAAAATTTGTTATTCACACGTGTTGGAAATAAAAAAAATAATGAACATTAAATGAAATTTTATGGGTGTAGTTTATGTTTATGAAATATGATGATCAATAAAGCACTCCAAAACAGAAATATAGCTGCAGGGGTGTTTATCTCTACCAATAATAACTTATGCAACGAAAAACTGATCATATATGCAGTACTACTATTTTAGTGTCTAGTGTCCTAGACCAACTTTCGGAGGATTAGTATACACATGACGGTCTATTATAATAAATAGAACTGAAATTACATCCGTTTCCAAATTATCTGGTCGATTTTAATCCGTGTGACGGCTTATTAGTTTCAAGCGAACTATATAATACACGACTTTATTTTATTCAAACATGAAAATAAATAAGCAAAATTCACTAAATTGTTTTGTTATTTTTAGCAATGAATGAACTCAGGCCCGGCCATAATAGTATAAAGTATTGGGGAAACCAATATATTAGGTCCTTATTCAGAGGAGTTTACTCAGATGTATGCGTTTACACTTTCTGTCTGTCTGTCTGTCCGTCCGTCCGTCCGTCCGGTCCGTCCTTATCCGCAATAACTTTCGAACGGTTTAAGTTAGACAATTCAAATTTTCAGGATACATCATTAAGGTAAAATGTAGGTCTGAGTTCGTATATGAGCAGGATCGGTCACATCCCCTGATTGGGGGAAAGGGTTGAAAATTTCAATTGGCGATAACTTTGGAACAGTTATACCTAAACTGCTCAAATTTTCAGAGCACAATATTGAGGTAAAATGTAGGTCTGAGTTTGTATATGAGCAGGATCGGTCACATCCCCTGACTGGGGGAAAGGGTTGAAAATTTCAATTGACGATAACTTTGGAACGGTTATACCTAAACTACTCAAATAAATTTCAATTGGTGATACTTTGGAACGCCTTTGGAACGCGAAACTCCTCTGCTGTTATACCCCGTTTTGCAACGGTTTATTATTACTGAAAGTGTCTAAATGAACCTCTCACCAGGAAGAGAGTATGATTACAAAAATAGATTTGAAAATTTGAACGGTATAACAAACCGTTCGAAAATTATCGTGTACAAGGATTTTCGGACAGACATACAGAAAGGAGGACAGACAGGCAAGCATAAACATTTATAGTGTACAAAGGATAAACATTCCTTTGAACAACTATGTCCGTGATGCCATGCATACGTTTACATACCTTTAGACCTACATTATTGTTATATAATTTTTTTGGTTAGAGAGTTACGTAGTACTGTTGTAACTACATTCTGGAATTAATTATGTATTGAAAAATATCAAAAACAAGGAAGACAATTTGAAGTTAATTGTAATTGGAGACATGAATAGAAAAATGTTAAGAAACAAATCAAATTATTGTTAAGCAATGAAGTATTAAAATAAGAGAAGTGAATTTATTGAATGGGTGGATGATACGAAGGAGTGTAATAAGAAAGATATAAGATTAAGAACGAGATCTGAAAAGTGAAGGAAAAGCCAGTAATACAGTAGGCTGATCCTTATTTGACAGTACCTACCTATGTAGAAATGGATTAAGCAATTGTAGCAAGAATTGAGTTATCTATACACAATGTCCTGTAGGAATAACCATATCTGCCATTTGTTAAGCTATCTTTTATTTCGTTTCCAGAAATGTCAAAAATAAATAATATTCTACTCTTAATGGTTTTTCCTAAAGCTTTACTACCATTAAATGGTTAATTAATAGATTTTAAATCTTACACATGTTACTCCTACACCAGTTATTATCAACGTCGTTGTCGAATATAGACAATCCTAAAACGAAGCACAATGTGTAGCAAAATGTGGATAATTGCACTGCTGCGTTTATATGCCGTGACACAAAATGTCTGCTAATATTTGGTACATATAGCTCCTCTATCTCATTTATAAATCTCAATCACGCTAATGATCATTAATGTTTAATAACCAATTATCTACACTAATTATGGATAGATTGTGTTATTATATATTGTGTTGTTACATGGATACAACGCGAGTTGTAAGATATTTTACAGTTTTTATTATTTTAGTAATATTCATTTTTAAAACAAAAGTTCATTGCTATATTGTATTCTGTAATATATAATTAATAAGGCTTCCAGGACAGAGTTTTGAACTACAACAATTTACTTTTCTGAATATTATTTTCGACAAAAAGAACACATACATTTTTGAATCCATTCTTTTAGATTATTACTAAGTTTGTGATGTCCTTAGGTAGGAGACTAGCTTTTTCAGTGTATTATTTAAGAAATTCTGCTTAATAATAAATATTGTTATTTACATCATTGATTTACTGACGAATAATTTTATTAATAATTGAGTAAAATATTTTCTGGCTTTGCTGTTACATATTATCCTCGTCTCATAGAACATGTCCTTTACAACCAGCCCGGTTGTCACTGTTGTCAGATTTTTTTAAATGCACACACGGTAATGCGCCAGATGTTTCAGGTTAGAAATAACTATTGTGAATAATTGTTGGTTAGTCTTGAATACATTTAGAACTTGTTGACACTCTTACTTATATAAATGAGATTTTTCATGGTTAATGAGATTCTTTTTGCTCCCAAAATCTTTTCCACATTTTTGACATTCGAAAGGCTGTTTGATGGAGGAGACGAAGCCTTCATCTTTGTGAGCTCTGCAATGGACGATAAGTTTGAGTTTTGTTTCAAATCGTTTATCACAAAAGTCGCATTTGTGTTTTTTAGACTCATTATATTTGACCTTGCACTCGTAGGAAGTTTTATAATGCGTGACAATATCTTTATGGGTAGAAAATTTCATAGGACAAATCTTACAAGGATATGGAAACGCCAAATAATTCTTATCATGTTTTTGCTGATGCGTTGCCAAACGATCTTTCCGATTAAACGACGCATCACAAAGATCGCATTTGAAAGGTTTTTCCCCGGTATGACTTCTTTCGTGAATAATTAAGGCAGCAGGTGTTTTCATAGGTTTGCTGCATATTGGGCATCTATATTTGAACATTTTCTTGTTAGCATCTTTCGCAGCCTGGCATTTAGAATTTTCATTATAATGAACCTTCAAATCTGCAAACGACCGAAATTTGCTTTTGCATTTCCTATTGGCACATTCATAAGGATTTTCTTCGTTGTGAAACTTGAGATGATTTTCGTAAGCAGATTGTCTTACAAAATTCGTTCCACAAATTTCGCAATGTATTTTTCCTTTATCTTCTGAATCATTATTTGCAGTTGTCTCAAGGTCACAGTTTAAAGATAAAACAGGCGAATAACAATTTCTGTGATGTGCATCAAGGCGCTTTTGTGATCTGTATTTATTTCCACAATTGTCACATTTGAATGACATTTCCTCGTGCATAGCTAAATGGTGCTTCAAATGCTTTTTTGTCATCTCCTTATTACAAATTGAACATTGAATCGTTTCTAATTTGTCCTCGTGTTCATTGTTTTCATGTCCACATTTTCTTTTATGGCTGTTTAGTAGTTTAGAAGTAAAAAACGTATCTGAACAAGTGTCACAGGTTAATTTTACTGATTTATGGGAAATCCGATGATTTTCTAAAGCAAATGTTGTCGTATACCTCTTTTCACAAATGTCACAAGGAAAAGGAATTTCTTTTGTATGGGCGATAAAATGTTTTTCTACTAAATAATTACCCACTCCAGATCCAGGGAAACGTTTCTTGCAAATTTCACAGTTGAAAGGCTTTCTTTCCGGATTCGTGTGACCTAAGCGGTGAAGTAGTAGCAAATATTTCGCGTTGAATACTTTGTCGCAAAGTTCGCATTCAAAAGTATCCTCCTTTTCTAGACCACTAGACGCACAAGATGTGTATCTGTGATGATCAGTATAATTTTGAATACTAGGAAATTTTCTTTGGCACGTTTTACATTCAAAAGGTATTTCGTTTTTGTGCTCCAGTAAATGAACTTCGTAAGAATATAGTGACCCCTCAAACTCTTCTTGACAATTCTCGCATTTCTTGACTCCTTTTATCAATTCACTTTCTGGATGAACTATTTTCAAGTGCTTATGACGAGTTATAAATACATTAAAGAACGTTTCGTTGCAAATTTCACAACACCATGACTGATCTTCGTGTATTCTTAAATGGTTTGATAATGATCTTCCATTTTCAAAGTCAATCTTACAAAGTTTACAAAACGTAGTTTTTGATTTATTTTCCTTTTTCTTCGACTTTTTATGTTTATTCCGTGAATCTCTTTTCCTTTTCGATTTTTTGCGAACACTTTTGTCTTCATAATCTCCATTGTCATCGGAATCTGACTTCTTATCTCCTAAAAGCCTGAAAATCCAAAACAAAAATCTTTTAGACCCTATTTTTGACCTTTTGAAAAATAATAAAATAATTGACTGGACTCGTAAAATATCTGTAAAAGTGGTATGTTTTTGTAGAAGAACTTTATAAGATCAATATTTGAAAAAGGGATTTAAATAGTAAAAAATATTTGACTAAAAGAGAAAACTTTCGCATTTTAAAAGAATTTGTGATTCATTTACCACCAGGAACATAATATTATCCATTTGAATGGGACGCTGCCAATAATATTGTCGGCAAAATAATTTTTTTATAAATTTAGTCGTTTTTTGAAAGATATATTTTCTTTTTCCACCATTCAGGATAGTGGGATAGATGCATTACCTACGTGCCTGCTTGTCAATCACATTTTAATCTTTTAAATTATTATTTTTGCAAAATCTACATTAAGTTGTTTCACTTTTTATACCTCACTTAATAATAAGAAGATATTAAAATTAATTGATAAAAATTTAGATATTTTTTACTTGGAAACCGCAAAGTTCATTGCAGCTTTTCTTTTCGAGCGACGAATTTCAGGAACTGGAGGATCTTCCACAGGTAATTCTAAAATAAGATTTTATGTATTCATGTTATTGAAAAACTTCACTCATTCAAGTTTATAACTTAGTATGTCACAAAATTTTATACTTAATTATTAATCACCTTCAACTATAGAACATTTTAAACCCTCTGGACTCAGGGGAGGGGGAGAACTACTAAGCATTGGACTAGGAGACTTTTCACGATGTTCTGATTTCATTTCAGGTTCGGAGGTTGGTTTCTCACAGGAATTCGATACACTTTCTTGTGAAGAATATGAACTCACAGGAGAAAGCTGGTCACACTCCCAGTTCTCAACGTCAGAATTTCCTTCTTCCTTTACCTCTGGTGGTTCATCGACATTTTTATTTGTTCTTCATTATGAAACAAAAAAATATTTGTTTATCCTTTTTGTTTACAAAATTAATTCAATTAGGTAACAATAATATACTAACTACGTCACTTGTTTTTTACATTAAAAATTGAACCAACCCGTTGGATCTTTTATTTTCATTACGCCATTCTAAAATTTCGTTCTGGAAAAGAACTACAAAATCAGTAAGATGTTTGTGAAGCTTTTGAAGACTATCATCTAGTGACCATAATTCTTTCGCCCGATCTTCGCAGGTTTGGCATAAAGGGTTGTTGCGATTCCACAGACTGACAAAATTGCAATCGTCGTTATTCGGAATTAAGATGTATGCAGAACAGACATCTTCCAATTTTCGAAAAATTTCCTGTTCGGTAGTCCTTACTTCACCGAATTCATAAGGACGAAGACACAACGCACAATATTGTTTATCAATCGTTTCCATTTTTGTTGTGACTAAGATCTGTCATCTGTATTATCAAACAACAAAATTTACAAAATTTCACTAGTTTATTCATAAAATGTAATTTGTGGCCATTGCTATTACCTGTGCTCTTTATGTCATATGTTAGTATTCGTGTTTAGTAACATCAGTGTCAGTGATAACTCAAAAACTGGACACTAGAAATTGAATCTGAAAAATATACTATCAATGACCAATGATCAAATATCAACTATTGGTTTTACAATAATTAACACCTAACTTTTTTGGGTAAATACAACAGTAAAACACAATAATCATGACGAATTAGCTTATTTGAATTTAAACTGCATATGAAGACAATAAGTATTAAAAACAAATTCAAAATTTAGAGATGGGCAGAATTTTAAAATGTTGTTTACTTCTCTTCCCCTGTTTTTGAATCACACCAATTTCCCGCCACGAGGAAATTTGTATAGAATGCTGTGAACCGGGCAACAAATGCATAGAGATT
This sequence comes from Tomocerus qinae, assembly GCA_020055645.1. Taxonomy (NCBI): domain Eukaryota; kingdom Metazoa; phylum Arthropoda; class Collembola; order Entomobryomorpha; family Tomoceridae; genus Tomocerus; species Tomocerus qinae. The sequence continues at coordinate 43,345,841 of CM034546.1, read as the reverse complement.
AGTCTCCTTATTCGCCAAGTGATACAAAAGCAGGACAACTACATTATAAATGCACTAAGTATGTAGTATGCGGTACTACTTAATTTTAATTTGAGTATTTTAGTACTAACTAACCAATTTTAAATGATCATGGAACCGATTATTAGCCCTAAAACTTGCCAACTTATTACTGATAGCTTACCAGGTCAGGAATGTATCAATAATAACTTGAAAAAGTTTTGAAGAGTGATAAAAATCATAAGTAGCGAAAACCGGTTCAGTTTTATATTTTCTGATTTTTTTATAATTTTAGCTCAGTACAAATCAATGTCTGTGTTGATATTAAATTAAAGAAAGCCATTTAAATTTAATGGACTAAATCAAATGCCTTTGAAAGCTACATGGCATTTTATTTAATATTTTCCTCATTTTTTCAATGTAGATGTGGAAGTAGATAGAACTAGAAGTGAATTTTTTGGGAATTGGAAGTGGTTATTACATATTCAAAAAGCTATTGCAATTAAATTTCAATGAACAGTCATCCCATATCATAGAATTAGAAACACACTAACACACGCTACTAGAAGAAACATTTCCCTATCTCACAATGTATTAATTTATATGGAAGCGTTTGTTGTACGAAAGTACAAGACCGGGAAACGTGTGTAAAAAGTGTGGAGAATGGAAGCTTTTTGCCTGTTTACAATATCCTGTTACTTATCCTGTTATTTTGTTATGCGTTATCTAAATCCCCTTTCTATATCTATGTCCCATATTAGTCGTGGAGAACTTCATTACAAATATCTTATAATATAATACACTTGTTCATTTTCATTCATTATGTCATTAAAAAGTTATCTTGTTATAAGGATTTTAAGCGAACATCTTTATTTTTATGTTACGTTGTCTATTTGTTTAGTCTCCAGTTCACTATAATAATAGGACATGTTATATTATCATTTATAATATGGCAGTATGGTACTGTGCAGTCTGAACAGGCACACTGGCAGTGTAGTGCAGAATGCAGTGTTGAGGAATATGCAGTGAGGAGTATAATGAAACGAAGGCAGGTTAAAAATGTGTGTTGAGATGAGACTGTGAGACTGCAAGTAGTCTCACTCAACGTTGGTTAAATTTCATTTCGTGTAGTTTCGTTTGTGTACATTCGCAAGCAGACGTCATCACTCATCACACTTTTCTTTTTTCCTACTTGCTTGCTACTCCCTACCTACATTTATATACACCATTCATCATTATGTGTGTGTACATAGATTTATACTTGAGTCATTGATAGTTGAGGTTCAGAGCAGTCAGCAGTGAGTTTTGTTCCTGTAATTTCTTGTATATTTTTCTGAAACTGACAACTTCACATACATTAAGTAATAGCTAACAAAAACCGGGACCTAGACAAAACGTGCATAATAAAATGTCTGAACCGACATCACCAACTCCAATGAAAACTCTCATTGTCGTCGTATTGGACGAATCAGGATCCATGAATATTCAAAAAAGTGATGTCACTGGGGGTTACAACTCATTCCTTGACACTCAGCTTGAGATTACGGAAGACTTGGTGAGCAATAAATATAACTAACGAAACTAGATATTATTTAATTTTATTGAATGGTGAACATTGGCGAATATTGATAAAGCAATTGGCTGGGTACTTTGAAACCAAACGACAAACGAAAACGTTTTTCCCATTCATGACAGCATTTTCTTTAGCATCTATTTGTATATATCTATGAAAAAAAAATTTGTGGCAGCTTGTTATTAGTATTCGCATTTTAACGATTTCCTTTCTCGGAAATCATATAGCCACTTAATTACAACATAAAAATAATCTAAGATTTTTTGCCACAATTTCAAACTTCATTAAATCACTCAGGTGTATGATTTCATACGAATGTTGGATGCGAACGCTTATCAAGTGATAAATTAAATTAAATAGCTGTAGCTGTGGGACGATTCACGAAAGTTGCCAATTGCCTCTCGTTCCCCCATTTTCAATGACTATTATTATTTTTAATCCTTTTTTAATTGGGGTAAAGTTTCTCTACTTTATTAATGTTACAATGCATAGTCAATAGATAGATACATCAGTGCCTAGTAGTTCTGCACAAATGGATAGTGATTTGAAGTGTAATTTTCTAAATATATTTTTACACTCTTTTACTTATTTTATTTTTTATTTACTAAAATGTACGGTTTTTGTATCAAACTAATTAGCCGCGATATCGAAGCAAATTACTATTTTGTTAATTTGGATAATTAATTTATTATTTTAGGGTCGTCTGGTGCTGATAAAATTCAATCATAATGTGAGTGTTGCACACTCTGCGACTGCATTGAAGGATGTGCCAAAACTGGACAATTCAAACTATTCACCTAGAGGTTGCACAGCTTTGTATGATGCCGTTGCCGAAGGGATTCGAATTGGTGAAGGAGCAGTACAAAAAGATGAAAGGGTTTTGGTGCTTATAATGACTGATGGAGAAGAAAATGCGTCTAGAAAAGCAACAGGGGATGAAGTCAAAGCTATGATTGATTCTCATGAGAAGCTGGGAAACTGGACATTCGCCTACATTGGACAAAATCCTGAAGGCTGGGCAAAGACTGTCGGGAAAACAAATACCACCAGCAATGTTATGTCGTACAATATGACGAAACAACGTCAAAACTTTTCCATGGCGTCTATAGCTGTCCAACAATTTCGTCAGCAACCTCAATGTCAACAAATACAAGGATTTTTCCCTACTGATCAATTTAGAATGTCGTTACCTCCACCGCCAACTCGTCAGGTGCAACAAGTGCCAGCAGCTTCCACTTTTCGTGCGTCTTATGGACCGGAGCAACCTCAGATGCAACCGCAGCTTCAGGTGCAAGAGGTTTCAACTATCCGCCCATCTGGGCCCCAGGAACCTCAGCCTCCATGCAAACGAAGCAAAACTCAACCGTAGTTATTGGTTTGCAATCAAAAGATATGTCAATATATTTCTGAGTATGTTTTTCAAAATCTATCTTTAATAATTGCAGACATCTCATTCAGTTAATTATTTCATTTAATACTTGTTGGATCATTTAACAAAATAAAGTCACACAAAACAAGGTCAATAATTTGTATCCAATAAAGTGAAAAATAAAATTATATTCCTGTATTAATTGTCGTATTTTTGTTTTTAAATCAAAACATTCCTTATTTCAGTTTTTTAAGTTGCTTGACGCCAATTATTTCCACATCCATATAGTTGGTGCAAAAGACATGGTTTAGCTATGCCCTTTTATAGAATATGAGTATTTATTGATGTTTTCACTGCCAACTTTAAAAGAATTTTTTGGTGCTCATGATACATTAAAGAAAATATTACTATAATAAATAGCATTTCAAGCACATCTATATCCGCGGCTGGAGAACAGTTCTTGCCTTATACTTATATTGATGCAACATAACAATGAAGATTTAATTTGGTTTGATTTAAATACCGTTAGATTTCTTTGATATTTTTACGCTGCATATGCATCCCATAGTCAGAGTCAGAAACTTAAATGATCATATTCATAAACTCGCGGTTTCATAGAAATCGTTTCATGATTTTTTGAAAGTAATCTGTTTTTAAAACCATTGATCTGAAAAACATGTGTCACAACTAATACGTTGCGAGTTTATACTGGTGAAATAAAGACGAATTTATTTTATACATAGTAGTGTATTTGTAGTTTCTGAGTAAATTATTTGCTTATGTGATACTACTGTGCTATAGTTCTGTGGTTGCCGGTTGGTTTGCTGTTCTTCAATTTATTTGTCCTTTTATGTTCTGTGTAGCTATTAGGCATTAGGCAAGACAGAAGTTATTGAGACTAGCTAGCATTAGTGAACCTACAGAAACTATAGAAAAAATAAATGTCATAGCCACGTGAAAAATGATTCCTCACAAGGCTAGACACGCGGAAAATAAATACTCGGGTATATGTCACATGCCCAATAGCAAAATAGTTGGCTTTGAAGTTGACGTCAATGTGTCCTATCATTTGGATACGAGTGGACTAAAACTTACTGCTAATATTAAATGATATTCTGCTTTTAAAACTATTGATCTAAAGGACATTTTTGCCACAACAACTAATAGCTGGTAACTCTTTATACTAGTGAAAAAAAGTACGGCTTAATATTCGGAAATATTTATTTTCTTGCTTGTGATGTTGCTATATAGAATTTTGGTTAGTCTGTTATTCTTCACTTTATTTGACATTAGCATATACAATACTAGTAGGAAATACAAATTATATTGCACAGTATCTCTATAATAACAGTAATTCCTGAACTTCTAATTACCATTACATTTCTTCAAAATTTTTACTAGATATTATATCAATCAGAAACTTAAAGGACCGTTTTCATAACGCTCGATCTCATAGAAATCATTTTATGATACTTGAAAGTCAGATTTTTAAAAGTAAAGAGCGGGGAATTTTTGAAATTATGTTCACTATATCCTCCGACAGTTTACCACTGATCATTATGAAACTTTTTGAGAAGCTGCTTATGACTCAAACTTAAAGCCTCTCGGGCTTCGGTTTTCAATGTTTTCATTTCAAAAATTCTGAAAATGATTTGAAAATTTTACATGTATAAAGAGCCTGTGTATAGGGTATCACATTGCACAGTTGGCGCCTGACGCAGAGTACTCCGTTGTGGTTGCCAGGAACGCAGAAATGAACAGTCGTGACAATACGCATGAAATCGCGTGAATGTCGAATCATTCATGACTTAAAATAAAAAAAATAATTGGTTCAATTAACATACAGGGGGTAATTAAAATATCAGGGTAGACTAAAACTAATTAACAAGGACGATTAAAATAGTAGGGTTAATTAAAATGACAAGGCCAGGCTGTTTAAAGTATTAAATTGGATTAAAATAACGTGTATGAAAAACAATGTGGGTTTAATTAAAACAAAAAGTTAGATTAAAACCAAGGGGATTAAAATAACGGGGTTTATTTAAATAACAAGGCTATTTAAAATGACAAGGTTATTTAAAATGTACATTACGACGGGGCTATTTAAAATGTACAATATGACTGGGCTATTTAAAATGAAGATTATAGTGGGGCTATTTGAAATGAAAAATATGACGGAGCTATTTAAAATGAACAATAATAATATGACGGAGCTATTTAAAATGATAATTATGACTTGGGTTTTTAAGATGAAAATTATGAAGGGGTTATTAAAAATGAATTTTATGACGGGCTATTTAAAATGAAAATTATGGCGGGCTATTTAAAATGAAGACTATGACGGGCTATTTAAAATGAAGATTATGACGGGCTATTTAAAATAAAGATTATGACGGGCTATTTAAAATGAAAATTATGACGGGCTATTTAAAATGTCTGGGTCATTTAAAATGGCAGCGTCCTTTATAATTACGGGGTTGTTATCTAGATATAATATTAATGATATTATATGAAAATCAGGCGCTTATGAAACGATTTCAGCCATTTATTATCTCCAAAAAATTTCATTTCTGGGTTAAATGGCTGGTGGATTTAGTACACTATTATTATGTTGATTCGATATTTGCATATTATTCCCCTTCCGTAAGACGGGTTTATTTCTAGTAAGCTATAATATTTCGTCATGTTTCTAGAAATTGCTTATTTGCTAATTTAAGTTTAATAAATTGCTTATCATGGAAGTCGCTCCAACAGTCATACTCCACCAACTTATACTACAAGACTCATGTTAAATATTTACTTTGTTACTTAAAATTGGATATTGAATATTTCATTACTCTGCCAATGTCGTATGCACTTTTAGTAGAAACCCAAAGCAACCAATATTTCTATGGTCTGGATTAGTCTCCATGCAATATTCCTTTCCTTAGTATATTATGGAAGTATCAGAACGAATGATCAACTCAGTCGATCAATTTCCTATACTGTAAAATTGAAGTCCATTTAAGTTTTGACTTGCTGCCGGGTTTTGTAAGGCTAATTATGTAGTATACTCTCGCTATATTAAACTGTATAATAATTATATCAGTGAACGGAGTTTAGATCACAAAGAATGTAATTATCGGATAATTTTGAGACTTGAGATTTCAGTTAACAGAACACGATAGGTTTGTTGCATCAATCAGCTGCCAATAGAAAATTTGATATAATTTATAGGTATATTCCTAGTTCTTCAAAGTCTGTGACTGCTATGTGACTGGAGATAATGGCGTGGACGTAGCTTATTCGTCACAATGGTAAAAGCCATTACTAGAACATTAGTTTCATGGTATGTAAAGTGGGGCAATATCTGGGGCTGTGTACCATTTCAATGGAATTCAAACTGTCCAGGGAGGTATTTGGAATGGTCTACTAACAAATGGGTTAGGTTAAAGTGGTATCTCTTTGTTCTGTACACGCACATTTTTTGGTTCTACCTTTTGGCAAGAGCTGCATATGAGACATTTTACGGTGACATCATTTCTGCTTGTGTGAGTTACGTCTTCGTTTTAGGAATTGCTATTCCACTGGCCCTTATCCACGTAATCATATTCAAGAGGGAAACTATAATATCAACAGGCAACGTGATGATTACGACCTTGTCTCAATTGCGCAGTAAGTTTACACAATTTTAAAAGTATTTGTAAGTAAATTTAACGTTACCACCAGAAATCCAAAAGACAAGCCATAAAAATTGTCAAATACACAGGTTGTAAACAGTAAAATGATGTGGATTTTGTTTAGCCTTTTTCCCGCTCCTTCTGTCTATCTCTATCACCTTTTCTATCAGTATCCTTATTTTCGGGTGCATTTGCATGGTGTAGACGGCTCAATGTTCTCGTAGGGTTTATGTTCGGAACGTAATTGTTTCTTATTCACATGTTGGATAAGCCCTAACCCACTGGGCACCTATTAGTAGCAGATTTTGCCTTCGTTACCCGGGTAGTCATGGGAGTGAAGTATGGGTATTATCAGCAGTGTACAAATTTTTTAGCCTTTTTTACCTTCACAGTGGTAATAATGCACTTAATGGTTAAATCCACTTAATGCTAAAAATGGTAAATTTTTAGTGATTGATTGGACATCTGAGTACAGATACACTAGACTTCCTAAAATATAAGTTTTAATTAATCATATTTATTTAATTGTACACCAAAAGTTATAAAATGAAGAAAGAAAGATTGTAAGTGGTATCGCCCAATTAAAATTGATGCTAATTTATTTGCAATTAATTTCTCAATCAACAAGGGTTGTTAGCGCCCCCCCCCATTGGTTGAATCCTTACACTTATTAATTTGTGACAACAAAGATCATCTGCTAAGATATTTCATACTTTGGCACCGAATATTTTTGTATACCTTTTATTTAAAGTAATAATGTATTAATCGCAATAATACTCTTTTTATTAGAAAAATACTTTAAAAGAAAATACAGAAACAGAATTGATATAGCAGACGTACTTCTCTTCCTGGGACTCCCAGTTGTTGTCACGTATCCTATCGTATTTGGAAGTGGAATCTTCATCATTCCGTTCGATTCATTTTTCATAACATCACTATTTGATCCTACCGATTTCAACTATTTCTACTTTACGCTTTTGGCATCATTCCATATTTGGTTCGCCTTTTGCGGATTTGGATTGGGATTATTTCATATAGCTGTTGCACTTGTTTGTTGTCCAAATTTCAAAATTTTCTTTGACGAATTGAGGTAATTTAAAACTAACCAACAGTAAAAAATTTAATTATGCTGTCCATTAAACAGGAATATAATGTGAAACATTTTTAATCCTATTATAGCTTTGGCAGAAAAATGTACCAAACGGAAGATACATTCAGAGATTCATCAAATATTCCCAAAATCTATCGATTGTTGCAGCTAATCGTCCTTGATGCTAATGGTATTTACAATGTCTATTTCTTCGCCGCCAACTTCATATTCAAGAGACAACTGTACTTGGCTAACTTCTTGCTCATCCTGCACCATTCTCTGCTAGAGCCCATGAAGTTTCTGATGGTTTTACTATGGGCTATCTTAATGTCTACTTGCTGGTTCATGATACTCTTCACGACTTCCATAGTATTTGAATCGTCATCCTCATGTATCAAATCTTGGAAATATAAATCAGTTACTCATCGTTCCAACAACGAAAAAGTCATTTTCAAGAAATTTGTTAAATCCTGTTCAACCTGTAAATTTTTTATCGGTCGATTTTCAATTATAAGGAAAAACAAGGAAATTAAGTTTGTATATTCGGTTAGTTTAGGAACAATGCAATGCATTTTAACGTTTGGTTAATATTTCTATTTTTGCCAAAATTTCTACTAAACATATATACCGTAATAATCGAAATAATTCCGCACGGAATTATTGTTTCAAGCGCACAAAATAATTCTTGAAAAGGCCAAAAATGTCGAAAAATTACGCGGCCGCGCAATCATTTTTAAAACAGTCAATATTTAAAAGCTTATTTGATTTTCGATGGAAATAAAAAATGGTTTTTATAAAAAATGAATTTAGATTTCATCATCTGAAGACAGTGATATATCCATCGGATCATTTAGGTCGAGGTCAATCACTTGTATGCCCTAAGGCAGTAAAATGTCATTCTCCTGGATTTAGGGCTCGTCCATTTGCATGATACTGCTGCCGTAGCATTCATTCAGTCATTGCCAACTTTAAAAGACTTATTTTGTGCTTTTGATACATTAAAGAAGATATCACTAAATAATATCATTTCAAGCACATCTATGTCCGCTGGAGAACAGTCCTTCCCTTATACTTGTATTGATGCAACCTGACAATAAAGATTTGATTTGATTTAAATACCGTTAGATTTCTGCATATGCATTTCTCATAGTCAGAGTCAGAAACTTAAATGATCATATTCATAATACTCGCGGTTTTATAGAAATCGTTTCATGATTTTTTGAAAGTAATCTGTTTTTAAACCAATTGATCTGAAACACATGTGTCACAACTAATACGTTGCGAGTTTATACTGGTGAAATGAAGACGGATTTATTTTATGTATTTGTATTTTCTGAGTAAATTATTTGCTTATGTGATACTACTGTGCTATAGTTCTGTGGTTGCCGGTTGGTTGCTGTTCTTCAATTTATTTGTCCTTTTATGTTCTGTGTAGCTATTAGGCATAGGCAAGACAGAAATTATTGATATCATTATTGATAGCTTTAGTGAACTGCAGAAACTATCGAAAAAATGAATGTCAAAGCCACGTGAAAAATGATTCCTCACAAGGCTAGACACGCGGAAAATAAATACTCGAGTATATGTCACATGCCCAATAGCAAAATAGTTGGCTTTGAGGTTGACGTCACTCTGCCCTAATATTTGGATACAAGTGGACTAAAACTTACTACTAATATTAAAGGATATTCTGCTTTTAAAACTATTGATCTGAAGGACAATTGCCATACATAGCTAGTAATGTTATACTTTATACTGGTGAAATAAAGTACGGCTGGTTTTATAATAATATTCGGGGGCGGAGGTATTTATCTTCCTGCTAGTGATGTTGCTAATGTTTTGGTTGGTTTGTTATTGTTCACTTTGTTTGACATTAACATATACAATACTGCCACAAAATAGAAATTATATGGCACAGTATCTCTATAATAACAGCAATTCCTGTACCTCTAGTAACTACCATTTAGATTTATTCTACTAGATTTTTACTAGATTTATTCTACTAGATTTTTACTAGATTTATTCTACTAGATTTTTACTAGATTTATTCTACTAGATTTTTACTAGATTTATTCTACTAGATTTTTACTAGATTTATTCTACTAGATTTTTACTAGATTTATTCTAATAGATTTTTACTAGATTTATTCTACTAGATTTTTACTAGATATATATCAGTCAGAAAATAAATGATATCTCATAGAAATAATTTTATGATATTTGAAAGTCAGATTTTTACATGTAAAGAGCAGGGGTTTAGGAAATTATGTTCATAATATCCTCCTTTAGTTTTCCACCGATCATTATGAAACTTTTTGAGGAGCTGCTTATGACTCAAACTTAAAGCCTAGCTCTCGGGCTTCGTTTTTCAATGTTTGGATTTCAAAAATTTTGAAATTGATTTGAAAATGTACATGTATAAGGAACCTGTGTATAGAGTACCGCAATGTATATGTGGCGCAGACTGTAGTACTCCGTTGGGGTTGCCAGGAACGCAGAAATGAACAGTCGTGACAATACGCATAAAATCGCGTGAATGTCGAATCATTCATAACTTAAAACAAATTAGTTGGGTCAATTAACATGCAGGGGGTAATTAAAATATCGGGGCAGACTAAAACTAATTAACAAGGACGATTAAAATAGTAGGGTTAATTAAAATGACAAGGCCAGGCTGATTAAAGCTTTAAATTGGATTAAAATAACGTTTATGAAAAACAATGTGAGTTTAATTAAAACAAGAAGTTAGATTAAAACCAAGGGGATTAAAATAACGGGGTTTATTTAAATAACAAGGCTATTTAAAATGACGAGGTTATTTAAAATGTACATTACGACGGGGCTATTTTAAATGTACATTATGACTGGGCTATTTAAAATGAAGATTATAGTGGGGCTATTTAAAATGAAAAATATGACGGGGCTATTTAAAATGAAAAATATGACGGGGCTATTTAAATTTAAAATGAAGATTATGACGGGCTAATTAAAATGAAGATTATGACGGGCTATTTAAAATGAATATGATGACTGGCTACTTAAAATGAAGATTATGATTATGACGGGCTATTTAAAATGACAGGGTTATTTAAAATGGCAGCGCCCTTTATGATTACGGGGTTGTTATCTAGATATAAAATTAATGATATATTATGAAAATCAGGCGGTGATTTCACTCATTTACTATTCTGAAAACATTTTACTGTTAGGCTAAATGACGATGGATTTGGTACAATATTATTATGCTGGTTCGATAATTGCATATTATTCCCCGTCCGTAGGACTGGTTAATTTTATTAGTTATAATAGATAGTTATAATGGAAAGTTATAATAATATTTTGTTTTGCTTGCTGCAAAAAGTGTTGACTCAAGTTTAATATAAATGGCTATTATTATACATGGAAATCGCTCCCATAGTCATACTTCAGCTTATACTATATACAAGAGAAAGAGAACCCCATGTTAAATAGTTAGGTATAATTGGATATTGAATATTTCATTACTCTGCCAATGTCGTATGGACTTTTAGTAGAAAGAAATCCAAAGCATCAACCTTTCTATGGTGTGGGTTAGTCTCCATTCATATTCATTTCCTTAGTATATAGAAAATATCAGAACGAATTATCAACTCGGTCAATCCCTTTCTTACTGTAAAATTGAAGTCCATTCAAGTTTTGACTTGCTGCTGGGTGTTTTAAGGTTATACATAACACTTTGGCTATATAATAATCCAAATAATTCTATCAGGGAATGTAGTTCAAATCACAAATAATATAATTATCGAATAATTTTGAATCTTTGAGACCAGGGCCGGGCAATTGGGGGGGCGACCGGGGCGACGGCACCGGGCATCAAGCTGTAGGGGGCAGCAAAACGAGCGAAAAAAATTTTTTTTCCATTTGCAAGATATATTAGTATCCCAAAGTAGCTAATAGAAAATGATTTCTCGAGAACAATGCAGAGACAGAGGCCAATAATTGGTTTATTTCCGTTGTATTGTGTTACTAATCACGCCATTCGATTGTTTTAAACAATGGGCCAAGATGCCTCCATTACAATGTGAAGACATAAAGGGATATTCCCCAAGTATGAACCCAATTCGAATATTCTACCTATACTGCCACAGAGAAGTAATCACCCAAGCCGAAAGTAACCATGGTTATTTGGTTTGGGTGCCTACCTCTCTGTGGTAGTAAGGAGAATACGAATTGGGTGCAAAAATCCAGGAAACCTCATCTATGTCTCCGCCTTGTAAGGGAGTTGATATTAACAAATGCGTTACTATAGAGTGACAAATTCGAGGCATATTGCAATGGGCATTATTTGATCGTTTCTTTGGTTTGGGATGTACCACTAAACTTCACAGAAACCCCAGAAATAGTGAGACAGTATAGATTACTGTTGCGATCACGACTAGAGGATATGGCTATATCATAAAAACCGCAGTCGAAGTCTCTTCTCATCGGTGGATTCTAATTGTTTTTAGCCAATAGAACTGCAGGTTTCAATTACAAAATTTTATATATGATTTCAAACAATCACTCCAAGGGGGAATCATTATTTTTGTTTACTACATTTCATTACAACATACATAATACACTGAATACACACATTAATATAATATTATGTCTAATTTTACGACGATACGAACAATGAACAAGTCCATACATGGAACCATAAACATTCATGATTGTTCATATTTTCTTGTTGTAAAATAGAGTACATTGAGTGTTTAGGTATTCAAATTCAGCCAGTCTGGAGATATAAACGTCTCATCTGGAGATTTAATCGTTTTCGTGCAGAATTTGGCATTTAATCGCAATTACAGAAAATAGTTTAAAATATTCTTTGACGACGTGTGTATTTAGTGTATTGTTTGTTGTAATGAAATGTAGTAAACAAAAATAAACATTCCCCCTCGGGGTGATTTATGGAAACCATATAAAGTTTTGAAAATGAAAGATACAATCCTATTGGCTAAAAATAATTTGAATCCACCAATGAAAAGAGACTTCGACTGCGGTTTTTATGATAGCCATATCCTGTGGTTGTGATCGTAACAGTATTTAATATACATTGTTATATTACCGTGTGTGTAACGCTCCTCATTTCTAAATCGATATCGACAAAAAAATTACATATTATTATCGTAGTACATCGTACATTTTCTAGTATGCTTGGAGCAATTATATACCCTTTTTCATCAATTAATTAAAATTGAAAGAGAAACAGAGTACAATATATTTATGCTTTCATGGAAAGTTTTTTTACAGTTTAGAAATGATTCTGATTATACTTTTTTCCTAAACCGTCTCAACCCAAACCTTCTAAATCCAAACCGTCTCAACCCAAACCTTCTAAATCCAAACCGTCTCATCCCAAACAGTCTTAATCCAAAACTTCTCGACTCAAACCGTTTCAACCCAAACCGTCCCAATCCAAAACTTCTGAATCTAAAATCTAAACCGTCTCAACCCAAACCTTCTCAATCTAAACCGTCGCAATCAAAACCGTCTCAACACAAACCATCTCACCCCAAACCATCTCACCCCAAACCGTCCAAACCCAAACCATCTAACCCCAAACCGTCTCAATCCAAAACTTCTCGACTCAAACCGTCTTAAGTCAAAACGCCTTAATCCATATGTCTGAACCCAACCAGCATCTACCCAAACCGTCTTAACCCAGCCAGTAGCTTCCCAAACCATCTCAACTCAGCCAGTATCTCTCCAAACCGTCTCAACCCAACCAGTAACTACCCAAACCATCTCAATCTAACAGTCTCATCTTAAGCGTCTCAATCTTGTAGTGTGTTTTAAATTTGGCATACTATTACTATTCTATTTTAGTATATTTTGTGTCACAAAAGTATTTTTGTTGGTTCTTAAAAATTCTGGAATGACATTAAAGTTAGTAAAAGGGGCATCAAAATAGCGTTTGCCCGGGCATCATTAAAACCTCACCGGCCCTGTTTGAGACTTTAGTTAACAGAATACCATAGATTTGTTGCATTGACCACTGTTAATAGAAAATTTGATATCATTGTTTAGATATTTGCCAAGTTCCTCAAAGTCTGGGACTGCTTTGTGACTGGAGATAATATCTTGCACTTAAATATTCGTCACAATGGTAAAAGCCGTTACTAGAACATTAGTTTCATGGTACTTGAAATGGGGCAATATCTGGGGAGGTGTGCCATTTCAATGGAATTCAAACTGTCCAGGCAAGTATTTGGAATGGTCTACTAACAAATGGGTCAGGTTAAAGTGGTATCTCTTTGTTCTGTACACGCACATCTTTTGGTTCTACCTTTTGGCCAGAGCTGCATATGAGACATTTCACGGTGACAAAATTTCTGCTTTAGTGAGTTACGTCTTCGTTTTAGGAATTGCTATTCCACTGGTCATTATTCACGTAACAATACTCAAAAGGAATACGATAATAACAACTGGCAACGTCATGATTACGACCTTCTCTCAATTGCGCAGTAAGTTCATACAATTTTAAAACTACTTGTAACTTGTAATTAGCAAGCACGTATCAAGAGGGGGGCGGAGGTTTCCGGGCCCCCCTAAACTTCCAGAAAAAGGCGATTTTATTGTAAAAAAAGGTTAAAAATCCAAAACATTTTGCGCTTCGGGCGAATATGTCTTCGCTTTAGGAAAATATTTTGGTGCCCCCCCTTGGTCAAATTCCTGGATACGTGCCTGGTAACTAGAGTTATCTTAATCCCAGAAATCGAAAAGGTATATTGGCCCTAAATATGCAAAGCATACTTTACTATTTGAGGTCCACATAGTTGAAAATCCTTCCTGATTGAAATCGAAATGAAATTTACTTTCAATTAGGTATATAAATTTTTAGGCATTTTTGGCTCATTTCGTCAAAAAATACCAAAATATTAAACATAAATTAATTTTCTTAAAATTTTATAAGGACTTAAATATCAATTTTCGTTTGTCATGTAAAATTTTCGACCAGAGTATGCCGGAAGCCAGTAATGGTTAAGCATTTCAGAACTTATGGCAAAGAAAATTGCTTCAGGTACCCGCCATTCTAATAAATTAAGCCCCGACATCGTATTAAATTAAAACCGATACCAGACTCCGTACGTCACACGACGTTTACTGCCCAAATTCAAATCACTGAGAAAAATTAGACTTAAAAATTAAAAGAGACGTTTACTAGGTATTAGAATTTATGCCCTTTAAATTTCTCTCAATTTTTGCAAACTATTGAGCCGTCAGATATGACTTTTTAGGATTTAAAATTCGAAACCAAAAACATATTTTATTTGAGCTCCTTGAATGTTGTCATGAATCGCTAACTTCTAAAATGAATATCGTAGCAATAGCAGTATAAGTTATCCATCCTACCTTTCCGGTCTCTGGTTATCACGGATTGCAGGGCTTCTCATAGTCCTTCGTAAGTTAGAAATAATTTGAGTGGTTCAAAATTAAGTGCAGTGTAAACAAGACTCAAAATGTAATTACTGTGTGACCTATTAAAAGTTTCCGCTACCGCGCAAAGGTCTTTGAGAAAGCCAGTACCTGAAGTATGTATACGACTGTCACCTTTAAAGCTTAGCCAGCCCACTAATTTAAGGGGGACATGAACATACCACACTTGTTTTACTGTTGATGTATAAATGACTTAAGAAACAATTTTTAAAAGAATTTGCTGTGTTTTTGAAAGATTTAACAAGAGCTTCGGCTAAGCACGTATCCAGAAATTTGGTTTGGGCAAATATTAGTAAAATTTGGGCATATTCGCACAAATCGTAAAACACTTTTTGGATATCTTTTTCTGGACACTTAGGGGGGGACCGGGCCACCTTCTTGATACGTGCTTGGCAGCCAAGCCTTGGCTTCGCCCACCAAAGTCTTCATAAATAAGCCCATTGTATCTTTTATTTGAAGTAGTAATATATTTAACGCAATAATAATCTTTTTATTAGAGAAATACTTCAGAAGAAAATACCGAAACAGAATTGATATAGCAGACGTACTTCTTTTCCTGGGACTCGTAGTTGCTGTCACGTATCCAATAATATTTGGAAGTGGAATATTCATAATTCCATTCGATTCATTTTTCATGACATCGCTACTTGATCCTACCAACTTCAATTATTTATATTTTACGCTTTTGGCGTCATTTCATATTTGGTTCGTCTTTTGCGGATTTGGATTGGCGCTATTTCATATAGCTGTTGCACTTCTTTGTTGCCCAAATTTCAAAATTTTCTTTGACGAATTGAGGTAATTTAAAACTAACCAACAGTAAAAAATGTAATTATGCTGTTCTTAAAAAGGAATATAATGTGAAACATTTCTAATTTTAGTTTTGGCAGAAAAATGTACCAAACGGAAGATTCATTCAGAGCTTCATCAAATATTCCCAAAATCTATCGATTATTACAGCTAATCGTCCTTGATGCTAATAGTGTGTACAATGTCTTTTTCTTCGCTTCCAACTTCTTGTTCAAGAGACAACTGTACTTGGCCAATTATCTGCTCATCCTGCATCGTTCGTGGATAGAACCCTGGAAGTTTCTGTTAGTTTTACTATGGGCTATTTTAATGTTCATTTCCTGGTTGATCGTACTCTTCACTACTTCGATAGTATTTGAGTCGTCATCTTCATGTATCGAGTCTTGGAAATATAAATCAGTTACTACTCTATCCAAAGAAGAAAAATTCCCTTTCAAAAAATTTGCTAAATCTTGTAGAACATGTAAGTTTTACATCGGTCGATTTGCAATTATAAGTAAAAACAAGCAACTTAAATTTGTGTATTCGGTTACTTTGGGAACGATGCAATGCATTTTAACATTTCGTTAAAATTTGCATTTTTGAAATAATTTTGGCTCTATGTAACGCTATTTAAATATGCACAATAGTAATAGTGTTGTTGGATCATTTAAGTCATTAAATATTTCATTATTTTTTCCAAATCCTAAATAGTATTGGTAAACTCTGTACACGCACAAGAGATAAAGCAATAAATTTACCAATCTATCTACCTATGCAACACATAATATGTGTGAATGGTAGAGAGAATCTAAATGCACAAGGGCGTATATGCGATGAATATTGCATAATACAATCAACTACACCCTGTGTTGTTACCAGCCAATTAGAAAGACCCTTCTAAATGCCAATAACTATTTCGAATTTTGTTCATCTGCTGTGACTAACTGTTGTATGATTTTGTGACTTATGAAATCTTCAATGTCCGCTCTAAGTTAATGTCTTATGATGGGAAATCAGAACTACAAAATGTATTTCACTTTAGGCCGGATTTTATTTAACAGCTAGCTGAATTTTGCTTTATATTCGAATTATGGAACTCAATCAGACATATTATAAGGTCAAATGTGGAATTATGTCAATTAATGGAATTTAGGAAATTATTATAAAAAAGAGCCAATTATTTCTGATCTGTGGCTTCGTCCGTTCCGCTGAGCACACTGCCACTATCGTCAAACATGGCCACGGCCATGGTCCTCTCGCACTTCCAACTCAACATCGTGGGAATACAAAATTACAATCGCATAATATAGCATACATATACATTACAGAATAACATAACATAATGCCTTTTCTCTTCGTAAACCTGACACCCTGGATCCATTAACGTATTTCGAAATTAAGTCAAAATATTTTGACACGGATATCTTTTTAAATTTATTAGCAGCATTGATGATCTGGAAGAATGACATTCTTTTTTGAATAAACTCACTACAAAGTTAAAATTCGTATAACTGTACCCTTCTATTGTAATGTACCTCTGAAAAATATCTGCACCATTGACACACGTTGATAAGTTGATTCAAACCATTCATTACCAGTAGCTAACTTAGGTGCAATATATCTACTAAAATGTAACATGCACAATGAATATCGATGACAACTATCAAAAAATGAAAGGAAAGAATAAAAAATCAATGTACAAAGACTCCAAATCAAAGGCTGTATCAATACGGAAAATCTGGTCTCTGATATTGAGCTGTCGAATATACTTAAGTCATTTTACTTGTGTAAAAATTTATATGAAACCCCATTTGTTGCAAAAAAGATTGCAATCATGTCAAATTTATTCTGTAAGCGACAGCACAAATGTAAAAAAAGTAAATTAAACCAAAAGACGCTATGGAACACTCTAAAGACGACAATCATCTTCACGCTTCATTATATTAAAAACGTTTTATTTTCATTTTTCGTTTGTCCCCCTAACGTGCTGACGTAATATGTGGATCACCCCTAACTTAAAAGAAAGCAAAGTTGTTTGGCAATAGTAAAGATTTTTGCTATAGCTAAGGATGTAAAGTTTTTTAAAATTAATTTTCATTTAAAAATGTTTAAAAAATTCTAGGTTTTAAAAAGGAAGCCAAAGTTATCTTAGCAATATAGGGGTTACTATGGCGGAAGTTAAAGCATTTACAGCTATAGAGCCAAAATTTATCCTAAAGCAGACATAGCTAGGGTATCCTTGGCAAGAGTTAACCAATCCCAATTCCACACACCAAAGCAGGAGTACCGCATGATGAGTAAGTGCATAATTATGAAAATATTTTGGTTTTACTTATCGTATGCATAAAATTGTTTTTTTAGTTGTAGGTACAAATAAAATATACTCTGTGCACGGACTTCGGTATTTAATTTGGCTTCGTCAGTATATTACTCTTTTACTATTGGTATTGGTGCTTATCTTTCTCTACAATTTACTACAATTCTCTGTTGACGATGCCAAATTAAATACGGTTGATTAAGGAAGCCTACGAGGAAACCCGCATTAGTAAACCTGTAGAAACTATTAAAAAGTAAATGTAAAAAATATAAAATTGTAAATGTAAAAAATATAAAATTTGAAATTCTAAATGTGAAAGTCACGTGCGAACTGATTTCTCACAAGGCTAGGTACGCGGAAACGAAATACACGAGCATAATCTATACATCCCACTCATCTCAACAACTAAATCGTTGGCTTTGAGTTTGACTTTACTGTTTCCTGTCATTTGGATTTCCAAGTGGACTAAAACTTACTTCTAATATTAAAGGATATTCTGCTTTTAAAACTATTGATCTGAAGGACATTTGCCGCAAATAATACGCAGTGAGTTTATACTGATGAAATAAAGCACGGCTGTTATTTTAAAATATATTCCGAGGTATTTGTTTTCTTGCTTGTGATGTTGTTAGTATTTTGGTAGATTTGTTGTTCACTTTATTTTTACATTAGCATATTAATACTTTTGTGGCTATAAAAGAACTGGTTGGCAATAAAATATTCTTTACTAAAGCGCGTCTGTGTCACTGTCACCCTCTTGAAACTACTAAAAGCTTAAATAAGAAGGTACTTGCTATGTTTCACATTTTTAAGCTTCCTTTTGCCTACTATAGATATAGATTTAAAGACTAAACAGAAAAATCCCTAGCTAGGAAATGATACCAATTCGAAATACCAATAAATAAATATGAAACAGCATTGCTTGCGCCAAACAACATCAGAGAAGCTTAAATGTATTGATCTTTCATGCTACTTGATTTTAACATAAGGAAAGGCTATCATATATCTGGGGTTTTTGAATCAACATTATTTACTAAGTTATCGTCAGTTTTTCGGATAGAACTCAAGGCCTTATTCCTCGAAAGGTTAAACCAAGTTTAGTCGGTAAACAATATTAAACGTAGAATGTCCATTCAAATAAAGAAAATCCAATTTTTAAAAAACTATTATAGCCCTAATATTAAAATTAATGTAAACAAATTAAAGCATAATACCTCAATGACGGTTATTTTATTAGATATTGAAGTAGTACGATGTGGAACCTCTAATTACCTTTCCGCTCTAAGAACTATAAGTAGATAATATTTGTATGTTCCTCGAATGAAGAATTATAACACAGCATTGGTTGTACTACATCAAAAAAGCATATTGGTTTCATATTACACGAATTTAATATCAGAAAAGACTGAGACCTTAAGTACATATAATTATTTAAAAGTCCTATAATATGGAATTGTTTTTCAGTCGACATTATTTACACAGTCGTCGCCAATTTGTCGGCTAGAACTTCTTATTCCGTAGTAGTGTAGGGTAAATCAATGTATTTCAAATGGTTTATCCATCCTGTAATGTAGCATTAAACACACTGTCAGCACGAATAGGCTAATGCAAACAAGTTAAAATACGCATGCAATGTTAGTATTACTTCCTTCCAGTACTCAGACTTTAAAACACCGTGAGGACAAAAGCTATTTGCAAAATAAGCGATAAAACTAAGCTGTAGGTAATTCTCTGTGAAAATTTAATTATTTTTAAATGTAGTTAAATAAGTTGCATACGTTGTATAGCGTATGGAAAGGCGTATGTGAGAAGAATTTTTTCATTGTTTCTAAGAAAGTATGTCGATTACCATTTAACAAACCTACTAACAAAGATTACCACTCTACAGACAGAAGTTAAATCTAAACTAAACATTTGGTGGTAATGAAATTCTTAAATTTTTATCGTTTGATGTATTCAGAATGTTGAGTTATTTTAGCAGTGTGATAAGACCTGAGGACTGGTAGGGGAGACTGGGGATAGTGTACGAACTTTTCGTTTAGACGGTCCTATAAAATCACGTTGAGGGATATAAATTCATTTCATTATTTGCATATAATGTCTACATACATAGGCTCAGTTACCCTATTTTTACACATAATTTTAATTACTATCAAAACCAACAGAAAATATTTTATGGATGTCACTTTTTTCGTACACTATACCCAGGACTGGGTATAGTGTACGAATACCCTGGGGATAGTGTACGAATACTATTATTTCGATGTTGTCTTCCCAAATCTGGCGGTTCCATTTCTTAGGATGCTGCCACGGATGCTGATAGTGATATCTCTATTGTTTCATGATCATCGTAATAGTTGTTGGTTTTCTAAAATTATTTTTCCCTGATGTATCAAATGAGGTATTTTATTAGGCATTTTCTATGGTTAAAAAACAACCACCCAGTAATTTGGGAAATATTTGCAGATGTAACTTGTGAAATTAATGGGGGGCATTCAGTAATGTTTAACGCATCACGTATGGTTGAAAAATAAATGTCATTAGCCAAAAGGGGTCATTCCAATGTTCGTACACTATACCCATTTGATTTCTCGTACACTATCCCCATTATGGCTTCTTCGACCTAAATATGTTTTTATAAAAAACTTTCAAAATGATAGCCTAAATGAGCATCGGATATCAGTTATGAGAGCTTTTTCACTTAGTCAAAAAATTTGTATCACTAGATTGTTTTGAAAAGAGTCTGTGTGCAAAATGTTGTAAATCGGCAAAAGTTTACTTTTGGGCATTTTTGGCATCCGAAAAGTTAATTTGATTTTTAGAAAACGTAGTTAGAGCCTGAAGTTAACAACTTTTTGTTAGCAAGTCCTCCAAACCATACTTCAAATTTTGAAAATTTTGCCGACCACAAAAAATCACAGATTCTATAAAAACTCTTAACTTCGTACACTATACCCATTCGTACACTATACCCAGTCTCCCCTATAGATTTTTATATTATCAGATAACTTAAATCTGTATTTAGGAAAATACAATTTGGAAGAAAATATTTAGAAACATTTTTATCATTCAAGAATATTAATTAAACTAGTGAACCCAGCTAAGGGGGTGGAACCTAGCACACAAGTGAAAATCTTTAGGCCACCCATTACAGTAACAAAAACAATTCCAAAAATTATCGGTACTTCATTAAGCTTTTAATGTTAACAAGTACTACATAATTTTATTTAATTGTACAAAAAAGGTGTGCAAACTGGCTCAAAGAAATCAAGGGGGCATCAAAAAGTAACAACAACTCTACTAAAAAATACTAAAAATATAAAATAATTTGTCGATTTAGCAGAACTAATTTGCATTAGAAGTTTTGAAATGCTAATTAATATACACATTACGATCATTACAAAATGTCCCCGTTCGCTAATCATTGTTATCATTATCATTATTATTTTTAGGTAAATGTCTATTATTGTTTTGATGTCATAATAAATTATGAAACAACTCATTTCGTTGGTTTAGAGGAAGAGAGCATGCGCATTTTGGTTTTAAGGAACCTGCATATATTACGTGTGTAGTTGGTGGGGGAAGAGGAGGTGGTATCCAAAATTTTTACAGTCAGCACTTGCGTTACAAATTGGGGAGGATTTTGCGTTACGTAATGTATGCATGTTTCCTAGGCTCTCCTACCAGACATACATACATAGATAGATTGGTAAATTTATTGCTTTATCTCTTTTCTGTGTTTATAATAATAACTAGTCATTTGCCTTCAGTACTAATGTATATGGATATAAGATGTAACACAATGGATGTAGTAGTATTATAATATTACAATCCCGCTTTTGTTAGGCAGAAGTAAAATGGAAACATTTATAATATGGTTTTATGACAGGGTCACCACAGACTGATTTACTTGAGAGTCATTCGCTTGCGTATAATATGGCAATACAAGTGAAAAGTGTGAATATCACATAATTCCTTCTATATCGTACTATTTAGTCAGTATTGTTGTATTACAATTGCTAATTTATCAGAACGGGTCTAAATTAGTTTTATGTATGATAGGCTCCCAGCATTGTGGGACTAAAGTTTGAAAAGTAGGCATCCATAAAAAATTGGCAGATTTAGAATTATTAGTAGTTATTAAATAAATTCAGTGTCAACATTTGGTTTATTTTTGAAATATCATAAATTATAACATTATCCCAATATTATATTTTGATGTTATAATTATTTTGAAACGACTCATATCGGTGCTTTAGAGTAAGTGGGCATGCGCATTTTGCTTTTAAGGAACGTGCATATATTACGTGTGCAGGTGATGGGAGGAGGAGGTACCCAAAAGTGTTAGTTAGATTCAGCACTTGAGTTATACATTGCGGATGGGGTTTTACGTTACGTAATAAGTGCAGGTTTCCTAGGTTCTCCCTACCATACATACATAGGTGGGTGATTTTTAAAAGTCTAGGATTATATTATAGATACTTTGGAGTTTAAAAATATAAATGCCACCGCTACGTTTATGAAGTAAATGTAGTTTCATTGCGTATTCCTTTGACCTTTCCATTCATGGTCAACGTTATTCTGCAGACTTTTATTTCCCATAAACTAGAACCTAAGAACCAATGTCTCACACAGCCAAACAAAAGCCGAAATTGCTGAGGATATACATTATGGTTGCAGCCCTAATAAAATAAGTGATGAAAGAACAGGAAAGAAGAGGCTCCGGCTCGACTGAAACAAAATTAACTTACTTTTAAGCGTTTGTCAGTACTTATTATACTCATACGCTTTACAGAAAGTTGCCCCAATACAAACTTGAATTAAAGTACAATGTAAATGTGTGTAGGAGCTAGAAAATATATTGTATATAGAATAATATTTTGTAATGCTTCTAGAAGTTGTTTACTGCCAAAGTATTGACTTAATTTAAATAATTGGCTTTCTATATAAGTGACTCCAGTATAACCATATTTCTACTTCATACTATATACAAGACTGATATGTATTTTTTTAAAGTTATATCGTTAATGGAATATTGAATATTTTATTACTTAGCCAATGTCGTATGTATTTTTTAATAGAATCCGATTGCATCAACATCAACCTTTCCATGGTCAGGTTTAGTCTCCAAACTTCATTTTCTTAATGTGTGGAATATACCAGGAACAAATGTTTAACTCAGTAGATCCCTTTACTCCTGTGAAATTAAAGTCTATTAATGGTTTTGACTTGCTGCTGAGTTTGTGTACTTTCGCTATATAAAACTCTACTTAATTCTAGCAGTGAACGCAGCTTCGATCAGAAAGAATAAAATAATCGAAGTATGTTTCTAGTGTTCAGACTTCAATAACAGTGTCGTATATATTTGTTGATTTGACAGCTGTCAATAGATAATTTGAAATAATTTATAGGTTGTCAAGCTAAGTACAATTTGTTTGACGTCTACTCGGTGGGGAGATAATTTCGTGGATATACTAACTATTCGTCACAATGGTAAAAGCCATTACTAGAACATTAGTTTCATGGTATGTAAAGTGGGGCAATATCTGGGGAGGTGTGCCATTTCAATGGAATTCAAACTGTCCAGGGAGGTATTTTCAATGGTCTACTAACAAATGGGTTAGGTTAAAGTGGTATCTCTTTGTCCTTTACGCACACACCTTTTGGTTCTACCTTTTGGCAAGAGCTGCATATGAGACATTTTACGGTGACAAAATTTCTGCTTGTGTGAGTTACGTCTTCGTTTTAGGAATTGCTATTCCAGTGGTCGTTATCCATGTAACAATATTCAAGAAGGAAACGATAATAACAACTGGCAACGTCTTGATTACCACCTTCTCTCAATGGCGCAGTAAGTTCATAAAATTGTAAAATCATTGTAGAATTAAATAAAAATTAATGGATTAAATTTTAAAATCAAACAGGTAGGCCCCAGAAACTAGAAATACATGGGTTGCAAGTTGTATTATCATCTAACTTGTAAATATAATGAAAAACTATGACATAATCATTTATGCATAAAAATACAAAGCTGCGAAGCGAAAATGTAGGCTAAATTACAGGCTAAAATGCCTACATTGTATTTCGAATTTCCCTAATTTCTTTTTTCACGTTATGTCAGATTACATTAGATTAGGTTAAGGTATATTGGGTAGAAACAAGTTAGGCTATTAGGCAAGGACTAGAAGCAGATGACCTAAAGCGTTCCACTGGATTGGATTGGATGCTTAAGTTAAGCTACGTTTGCCAACGGTGGACTGTTTGATGGTCATGGATGATATACCGACCGACTGGCCTTCAGCACACATGCAACTTCATAATGGGCGATCCGGCAAGGTCCGATGTTTTAGCGATCCGATCCGAACCATGATTGGGATCGGTTCACTCGAATTTTTCTGGAGGACTGGTTCGGTTCGGATCGCTTAAATTTTAGAAAGGCACCAGCTCGGATCGGTAATTTTTTTATTGGGCCGAATCGGTTACAATTTGTTTAGGAAGATCAGTTTGGATCGATAACGTTTTGTAGTAAATCAAATCGGATCGCTGAACAATTTTTTAGAATATCGGATAGATTCGATTATATTCTGTATAAACTCAGATAGCCAAATGGCCAGATCTCCACCATCCATGTCCCCAATTTCTTCAGTATTAAGAGTTTTCGAAATAAAATACATTGGTGGAAAACAATTGCAATAGAAAATTTAAATTGTATTAAAAGTGACGCAGCATTTACGTTAAATACGTGATTCGATCGAATTCTTATGACAAAATGACATTTAAGTAGTTGTAGTCGGTTGCAGTTCTAGGCTGTATTGATTAAAAAAGTTTTTAGAGGTTCGGCTCGATTGAGATTTGCAATATCTCTGGCTCGGATAGAATTGATTACATTTTTCCAAATAGCTGGTTGAAGTAAGGCTGAGGTTGAACAAACAACTATTATTATAATGTCTTATTTCAACCCGTTGACTAGTATCGGATTGGATCGCTTAAATTTTTGAATGATAGCGATTCGGTCCGGATCGCCGATCATGAAAATGCATGTGTGGCCTTCAGGCAGACTGAGCTTCCAACACATTCAGCTCCATGCTTTGACAAATCCTACTGCCTTTAATGCATTTAGGCGAAAACCCCAAGAAGTACAGTTTTGTATTTGTAGTTATTGCGCTGAAGCCGGTTAAATCTAAAGCAATTACTTTATTATTTTCTCGTCCATTAGACGCGTCTATACCTTCCAAAGCCAGGAGAACGTATGTATTGCAAATTTTTTTTAAAGTGGCGTCGTTAATAATTTTGTTTCTGTTAGTAAACCGTTTTTCGCTTGCTAAAGACAGAACAGGTAAGACCATACGACACTTATGTAACCATGTATTAATGTCAGTATTTCGGTGATTGTTTAAAAATATTGCCGTGCTAGGGAAACATTTGTTAAGTGCTTCGGACCCCCTCCTAATACGGCAACTGTGTACCTTTAATACTTAATAGTAATATATTTAACGCAATACTATTCTTTTTATTAGAGAAATACTTTAAAAGAAAATACCGAAACAGAATTGATATAGCAGACGTACTACTCTTCCTGGGGTTCCTAGTTGCTGTCACGTATCCATTAGTATTTGGATGTGGAATATTTATAATTCCATTCGATACATTTTTCATGACATCTCTACTTGATCCTGATGACTTCAGCTATTTCTACTTTACCATTTTGGCGTCTCTGCATATCTGGGCGATCTTTTGCACATTTGGATTGGCAATGTTGCATATCGCCATTGCACTTCTTTGTTGTCCCAATTTCAAGGTTCTGTTTGACGAATTGAGGTAATTTTGTACTTATCAACATACATACGATAATTATTTGAAATATACTAGTAATAAAATGTGCAATATAATAAAATAAATTGTAGTTTCGGCAGAAAAACGTACCAAACGGAAGATACATTCAGAGATTCATCAAACATTCCCAAAATCTATCGACTATTGCAGCTAATCGTCCTTGATGCTAATAGCGTGTACAATCTTTGCTTCTTCGCCGCCAACTTCTTGTTCAAGAGACAACTGTACTTGGCTAATTACTTGCTCATCCTGCACCATTCTCAGATAGAACCCATGAAGTTTCTATTGCTTTTACTATGGGCTTTCCTAATGTCTACTTGCTGGTTGATGGTACTCTTCACAACTTCCATAGTATTTGAATCGTCATTCGCATGTATCAAATCTTGGAAATATATATCAGTTACTCATCGTTCCAACAACGAAAAAGTCATTTTCAACAAATTTGTTAAATCCTGTGCGGCATGCAAATTTTTTATTGGTAGATTTTCCATTATAAGAAAAAACAAGCAAATTAAGTTTGTATATTCTATTAGTTTGGGTACAATGCAATGTATTTTAACATTTCGTTAAAATTTCTATTTTTTCTATGATTTTTATTCTATTTAACTCTGTCTCTAATGTGCACAATATTGATTTTTGGAAAATGTTCTCAAATATACTCTAAAGACTGTTACAAGTCTTTACATGATACTTGGTTGATGATACTTGGCCACAGTCCAGTTATTAAATTTCAAAATGTATTACCATAAACAGATTAGTTTATTTGTTAAAGATGCTAAATGCCATCCAGATAGAATTAATTTTTGTGCAAACATTTTTGCGCATTTTAACTGTAAAGCTTAAAGCTTGATAAAATTATTAATTTTAAATACACTGTTGTGCAACGTGATAGTTACTGAATAGACACATATGTACATCATGATCATGACTATAGTATAAACATATACTGACTCCAGCGCATTGAATACTTCCGTATGTTTGTATGTCAGTATTTTTGTACCCATGAGAAGGTCATAAATTTTCTAGCATACTGTGCGTGCTAGGTTACAGCTGGTTAATAAAGAAACAATTGATGATACTACAGGATCTTTAAAGTCATGAGTGTTGATGTTCACTTAATACGAGAACATTGAACTTGACACCAAAGAATTTTTGAAAACCTCTTCAAAGGTTACAGGCCCATCTGAAATATTAATGTTTGATTATGGATTACAATGTCAATTGAATAAACTAAACAACATCCATTATATAGAGATCTTCAGTATGAATTAACGGCGGATGACATAAATGAAAACTAAATATTGTGCAGGTATTACTCATTTGAAACCATTCTTCGTTTCCAGCATCCTTTCTGGCGGAATCAATGGCTTTTTTCACAGCAAACAATACTGCCACGCCTAAATTTGTCGGTGGTTCTCCTGAAGCTACGAAAATTGATATAAAATGGTATATTTCAGAAAATTACTTCGTTGTTATTTAAATTGAAATGTTTATAATATTATGAATAAATGTTTATTTATATTACAACGCACAGCGGTAACTATAGGGTTCAGCGCAAATCTTTATATACGTAGTAAGCCGAATCATAAAAACATTGCTGACCTTTCGTTTGTAAAACGCCTTCAGTATTGATGGAGCCAGAAAGCAAAGCAACTCTGAAGTCTTCAGGAATGTCTTTTGTTTCTGGTGGTTTATAACTCTATCCACAAAAAAATAATATAAATATCGCCAAAGTTTCAAAAAATTCAATTAAAGCGCAGTAATATAGATATTCATGTTTTAGCATAAAGCCCAAAATTGTACTATAAATGAACAAAGAGAACATTAGTGACAAAATGGAATTGTCCATTACATGTAATCTAGAATTGTATTAACAATGCAAACAACAAACGGAAATTACATAAGTATTATAAGTCAACAGTTGTCCATTATTTTCATCAAAAATAATTTCTTCAGTAGTCCACATGCCAGCGCCAAATACATATCCTCCCTCAACTACCAAGATTTATATTAATTAAAAATCATAATGTGAATGAAAAGGATATTGGACATCACGACATCAGACACTTTGTATAGTAAATTGAAATAGTAACCTTGTCCAATGTCTACTAAAGGATTCAAACTGCGACCAACATCTTGCAAAATATCAACCCTTGATTGCTGTGTATAAACATTATACAATTTAGTTGTTATTTTCTTTCTGTCAGAAATAATAATCGTGTAATTTATTATATAATTCATATACAATCACCTTGTACTCTCCAGTAAGAATATCAACCTCAACTTCTGTGATTGCTACTTGATACCCTACATAATTTCTCCCTTTATGATCTGTTGGATCAGCAAACCTGTTAAAATATTCAAAATTATTAACATTATATAAAAGTTTTCTATGCCCTCCAACCAAATTGAATGTCTAAAAATTTATTTCATGGTGTCAAATAGTCATTAAAATAATTAAATTTACATGAACGATGCTGACAAATCCACTTTTGAATGAAATGCTATTTCTGCCAGTTCTTGAAAGGTAGTATTCACTGGTAATTCCGCCTTTAATGGTGCCAGTCTTTCCACCAAAATTTTGCAAGCACGCATTGCAGCCTGAGTTCATTTATGCGAAAGTACAATTGATAATGAAGGATAATCCATATAAATTAAGAAAACGTGTACATAGTGTAGAATTAAAATAATTTACATAAGCATTCAATTCGCTGGAAATGGACTGTGCAGATCTTCCTGCATTATTTCCTGTCAAGTTGTTATTTGCTTTGACGCTTACTTTCTCCAATGGTACGTCCAAATACGTTGCTACAGTTTGGGCAACCTGGAAAATAAAGATAAAGAGATAAATTGGAAAACTGGCTGCCACTCAAGCCGTCAGCACACAATACATTTATGCATTCATATTCAGCTATGAAGAATTATTACTCATTTATTAATGTCCAAGATATATTTCTAAATTCAACTGATAGTCGATAGTATTGTGCAGAAATTAATTTACTTTGATGTTAACGCCCGTGCCAAATTCGATTCCTGAATGGCTAACTGCAACACTTCCGTCGTGATGGTAAATTGTAACGTAAGCAACGTAGGTATTTGTTCCATAGCTTACAATATTTGCAGAAGTAGTGATAGCCAATCCACGTTTTTTCCAACGGTTTTCCTGAAATAAAAAATGACATTCAAAATCATTATTTTCATTTTGATAACTAGCAACTGTAGTTTAGTAATTAGCGCACAAACTTTTGAAATTTACCTTATTGAATTTTTCAGTCGTTCGTTTCCTCATTTCGTATTCTCCAGTAATTTTTATTTGCTCAACCATTCGGGGCATTAAATTCTCTTCAGTAAAACTTTCGCCATTGAACAAACGATCTCCAAGCTTCAAATAATTTGCAGCCCTCACATCAAAAGGGTCCATTTTAAGCACAAATGCAATGTGCTCCATTATGTATTCACTAAAGGCTGTTCCATTTAATCCTCCTGAAAAACAATCATTATAAAATATGACTTCTTATGAATATTAAACTCTTTTTTATCTTCTTTTTGAATTTTATTAACCGACAAGGAAACCGTTTTGTTCGATACTACGCTAGGTGGATACGAATTCGGTACTAGAAATTATTATTCAAAAGGCAAGTCGTAAAGTGTTGGACAAGATGGAAAATGCACCTTGACTAAAAATTCAAAAACATTTAACCTGGTGCTCTTGTGTAAGTATTTGATGGAGTATTTGTCAGCAAGTACCCTCCCTTGACTTCCCAATCACTGGCAGCGTATAAATTTTGAAAATAAAGCAATTTTGGTGCAGCATAGGATTCGTTTCTTGTCCATCCAGAATCCGACAACAAATAGGCTTTTAATTTAATAATTTTTCCAGTTTCAGAAAATTTTACCTAATTTTACAAACAAATATCAAATATTTCCCCAATGCTCAATTGAAATTAATAATATAAGAAAATTAAACTCCAAAAGACTTCAAGCAATTTCTAAACCCAAATACAGTTCAGTAATAATGCTTGTTTTATAACTGTTAATTATATTTTATCTCTAAAACTCAATATCAAAGTTTTCCCATTGATCTCACGTTATATCGACAAACATAGGGTTCTCGCTTCCCAATCATCCTCATGTTGGTTTCCAGATCCATGATTACTCTCACTGGACGGTTGGTGACGAAAGCAGCGATGGCACAAGCACTCGCTACAGGAGTAGCTTTTGTAATCTTGGATCCAAATGCACCTCCAATTCGTTTAACTTTAATGTTTAAACTTTAAGAAGTAAACAAGTATCCAATTAGTAATGAAATCCACGAATTTTAAAGAGATTAAAATTTAAATCATTTTTGACCCCTAAGGAAAATCTATTTGCCATAGTAGATGTCAAATATGCAATGATATTCAAATCGAATTTAATATTTAATTAAATAGAAACTGACTAATTGTCCTGGACGCCCAAAGCAGCAGCGACTGTCGCTTGTACATGATCCATCCACTGAGTAGCACTGAAGATATCCATGGAGTCTTCCTTGGGAATGCAAAGACAGCTCTGTGTCTCCAGGGAGTAGTGGAACTGAGACCCTTGTTCGTGCTCTCCAGAAATCTCACGCGTTCCCATCTCAAAAGTCGCCACAGGAGTTTTATACGTTTGTGTTACATGGTCTTCCAAAGCTCCCTCTTGTTCCACTTTTCGTAAAGCTTCTCTGGCCTTCACAATCGGCTTTTTCATATTTTTGTATGTAACTTTCACCTTCGTGGCGGCTCTGTAAGCCACTTGCCTGGTCGTGGCTAAAATTAATCCAATTGGTTGACCTGCGGCTTCCACTTTGTCAAAGACAAAGATCTAATATAATTTACTACAATTAATACAATTTTACCAAAGTAAAAAATTCCTAAATATCTTGGACATTGTTTTAATTGATTTAAAATCATTATTATTTATTAAATACTTAATAAGTGCTAAATATTAAAACGACGCACAGGTTCCTTATCAACAACGGGTATTGCACCAAAAGCCATGTTATTGTTATCTCCAGGAATATCTTTCGCTACAATAAAGCGCACAACGCCGTCCATTTTCTGGAATCAATCATTTGATCAAAATAGCTTAGTATACAACTAACTACACTAATTACAGCACCGGTACACTAAATTACAAACCAATGCTGCAGAAGCATCCACTGACTCCAACTGACAATTAGCAACAGTAGCTATAACAAATGCTCCGAATAATTCGCCATCGATGGGAGGAGTATCGTCAATAAATTCCGCTTCACCTAAAACGACAAGGAGACAGTTCAGTGGATTCCTTGGCAAAACTATTTTACCATGGATTGTATTACATTGCAATTTCATAATTCTAACCAGAGCTTAGAACTTCAACATCTTGTCGTTTTGCAGATTTATACAAAGGCGTAAGGCCAATTCCATCTTCGTAGGTTTGCTTTCCTTTATTTGTCTTTATAGCAATACTTGTACTTCCTGATTTCACATTATCTTTTACTACGTTTCCAAGAATCCCTAGTATTGTCTGAAAACATCAAATAGAGTTCTTCAACATCAAAGTTTTTTATCATTCCAGCCATATTCGGTAGATTCTGTACCGTAAACTGATATTCAATAAATTGCCACCAAAAGGATGAATAATATAATTTTAATTATATTATTATGATTCAAATTATTATTGATTTATGAATTTTTTCTAATTATAGAAATAAACTAATGCTACAAAATTTTGTTGAGCTGTTATTTCTTTCATATTTTGAACATAACTTTGCTAAATACAGTATGTTGAGGGGTAATAAAATATTTAAATTGTCTACTACAATTTCAAAGATGTTAATTTTGAAATAAGTTAATGTTACATTGTTAAAAATGGACACTGGTATTCGGAGGATATATTTACCTTGTACAAAAGTGCTTTTGTTAAAAATGTCCTGTAGGCAACTGAAGGCTCATCTTGTTTAGTGATGGGATTGACTTCTTTGTCGAGATGCTTCATTGCCCCTTGGAGTACCATTTCATCCGAAAGGGATTTGTTTAGCAAAAACATTTCCGTCGACCAAGCGTGAACCTTTTCAAAAATGTTCCAATTTGTTTCCTCATTAATAATAATCAATATCAATAGTATATTATTATAAAATTTATTGTATTAATTTGTGTTTGTAGTATCTGTACAGATTAAGTAATATTCATATTATTATACAAAATTTTATTTGACTCTGCTACAAAAAATGCAGTATAAAACGTGAAGACTTACAAAGTTGGGATGAACACCTCCAAAAACAATTCGTGGTTTCTCAACAACTTTATAGTTTTGCTGTTTGTCAACCTTCATAAGGATTCCTGCATTCAAAATGGCTTTACAGTTTTGATAACGACGTGAAATCTAAACAAGGGAATCTTGTTAAAATGTGAAGATTCAATTGAATATTATTTAGCCATCCATTTTGGGCAGGTGTAAATGCAAAAATTTAATTACTTTGAATGCCCGAAAGAAATAATTTTTCAGTCGGGGTAGATTGAGACGAATTAGAAACTTTCCAGTCATATCCATATTGAAAAATTGTAGTAAGGTAAATGTGTCCAATGAGTCGACAGATTTGGCTGTTAAAAATATTTTAAAAATTGGTTAAAACATTTCTTTATGCTATCAATATCATTATGCTGTTAATATCTCTACTTAATGCTACTTAATTATGCAATCAAACTAACTCTGCTTAGTTTTAAAACAAAAGACCGTTACCAATTGTAACCGTTGCACCAACCGCCTCCATGCATATAAATACATCAGAAACGTACTCCTTGTACTTGTTTTTCATCAACAATTCTTCTCCAACTGTGGCCACCTATAAAACATACCAGTTTCAATATGACGCTACAAAAGGATAGCTAAAACATTTAAATATTACAAATGCTAGGAATTTATTTGTAGATCCTAATAAAAATTGTTCTGATATAGGCATTTAACGTGCAAATGTGATTAACTTACTTTTGGTACATTCCAACTAGTCAATAATCGTACAACCCTTCGTATATTAGTACCTTTACTTTCAACAATGTAATTTTATCAACACTTACATTTCTAACAGGAACATTTGCGTCTCGGTCTAAAATTTTGATAATTTCTCCTGCATATTCATAACCTTCTTTACCCGAGATTTCTTTGAGAATGGAAATGGTACTTGCAAGTGTTACAGTACTGCCAATAAAAACCCCATTTTGAGCTGGATTTGTTGAATAATTTCTCAATTCTTGCACTGCAGTTATATCCAGGTAATTTTTCACCGGGTCTTCTCTAAATGCCCCTAGGGAATATTGAAAATTACCACACTCGTCACACTGATACTTAAAAATTAGAACTATTAAAACATTGAAAGTATTCCTTTTTAGTTGCCCCAAAAATCCATAAATTCATAAATGAATACAGTATTTATAAAATCCCAAAGAGACTTATCTGACGAAAATAATTAAATTAGTACCCCGCAGACTGTAGAAAACCTCAGGATGCAGGCCATAGCTAGTAGACGACGCTTGACACTAAATATACCGAATGGTGTGTGTGATTATGTGATATTATATCAACACTCGGTATATATTTAGTGTCAAGCTTCGCCTAATTTTTATTGTCCCATCCTTGGGTTTGCTATAATACAGTCTGGTATACCCTGTTCATTAATTCCAGTTATAACTCGATATGGCCTTCCTTCGGTCATAAATGATTTCAGCACGCAAAATGCAGAATCCAGATTATCCACTCTCATCCATTTCTGGGTATTGCGAAAATCTAATTCTATTGCTCTGGAACACGTTCTAGTATTTAATGGAGAAATTTCCTGTTGCTGACGTCCTGGGCAGCCCTCGCATGGATTCTGTGTATAAAAAGGTCCAAAAGGTCATATAATGAAACTTTGAATCAAAACAAATACTGAAGCGTAGGTCATTCACATCATGGGTTCTACTGTCTGCTAACAATAAATGGTACGTGTAAGTTATCATTGGTATTGAAGAGACAAAATGTATGCTAAAACTTTTGCAGACATATTTTTAAACAAGGAAATGCTTACAAATAACTCATTTCAGCATTCTCTCCTTGCCGTAACGGCAAATGATGTAAATAAGGAAAATAGGTAACCGTTTTAGCGACTGTTTGAGAAGAGCCAAGCGATTTGAAGGAATCAAGTATTGGCCGATATCCAGTACAGCGACAGATATTTCCGTCCAAAATATCTTCAATGTTTGCCACAGATTTGGACTCTTGCAAGCTAAACACAGATTTATAGACTGTAATTACACATTTACAAGTAAATATGAATTTGTACGTAACTACCTTTTCAGATGGTTGATTTCCATTTACCTGTACATGCTCATGACCATTCCAGGTGTACAAAATCCACATTGTATTCCATTACAATCCACCAAACTTTTTTCAATTGGATGATATCCTCGCTTTTTATCACCTAAGTACTCCACTGTCCTAATTTCCCAACCATCGCAACTAAACAGTGGAATGGTACACTAGCAACAATTTTGAAAAATTCTCATATCAGTAAAAACGTATTGGATCATAATATTTGAATGACTTTGATATTATTATAATAAGCATATTAGATCTTTGTCGCTCATCACAATATCAATTAAGACAACAAGAATTGACGTGTGTGACTTGTCCTTTACAATAAAATTCGATTTTGATTACGAGAAAGAAGAAAATTACCGAAGGTACGGCTTTGGCAGTAGGATTTCCACTCAATTGGTCCTTTTCGTATACGGTGACAACACAAGTTCCGCAACCTCCTTCTCGACACATAATCTTTGTCCCTTTTAATTTCGCATCTTCACGAATGAAGTCCACAAGTTTTGAGTCCGCGCTCCATTTGTCCCTCTCCGAAACTAAAATCAAATAGTAATGCTTTACAGCTTATCAAAGTCAAATCGCAAATACGTATTTACATTAAAGTGATTTGAATGTTTCCATTTTCCAAGGCTCCGCCCTCAGGGACAAGGTGACGAAATGGTCCAGAAAACTCTCCCCCAACCAGTTAGTTCTCCAAATAGTTAGTTCTCCAGTTAGTAAAGCAGTTAGTTAGTTAGTTAGTTCTCCGAATCGAAATCGGGGGGAATGTTGTTGGAAAGAATTGGTTGGGGGAAAGCAGTTTTCTTGAGCATGTCGTCACTTTGTCCCTGAGGGCGGGGCCCTGGAAACAATCAAATCACTTTGCGTACATTATTATTTTATAAAGATTACGATACGAACGAAGTTAGCGAAAGAATTAAACAATATAATAACTATCACATAAGGTCGATTTATTCGAACGTATCATTCATACGAAGTAGATTGCATAAAAACTAAGGACAGAGATTACGGCAGTCAATATTACAGAAATTTATAATTCTTACCTGTGTATTCTTTGTCATTGATTAGAAACTTGACGTCGTGTCTGCTCACAAACATTTCGCATGGTATTATTAAAGGAAACAGTATTAATGCAGTTATAAAATTGTAAATAAATATTATTTACTGCCAAATTTGCTCACCTGGTTACTTTTGGTACGCTCATTTTTTATTATTCAATTCAGTGATAGTAAACATTTACCTAAGCATTTTATAAAATCGTCTGGTCTTAGCGTTTGTTACACCAATAATACCAGCTAAAGTACAAATTTATATTTTGAAAACAAATCTATCAACATAACAGATTGTATAGTATGTTGTGATATGCTGAAAGAAAAAAATAATGGAATTTCCAACTAGACACAAGATACGGCTGTGAAAGAACTATTAAGTTGTGGTTTTCTTGTTACTGTGGCTAACTATTTCAAGGTATGTTGCAAGTACCTAATAAAGCAATTACGTCTCATGGCATAATATTATTTTCCATACTTCCTCTATACCTTGTATTCGTAATATTGTAACACATTTTTACAACTACATAATATTTCTTCTATGTGCATTTGCCTATTACTGACGTCTTCCTACTAAAAGTATATACAAATATATTAAAGGCTCATTATACCAATCCGAAACAATCTTCCAGGGGTATCATATGGACAAAGTGGAAATGAAAGAAAGTGTAATTAACTTAACTGGTTGAATTTAAAGATGTAGTAGACAAAGTAAACATACAAAGGTAGTTGGACTAAAACTGCGGTCTGAATTCTTTGCTATATGTTAACATTACAAACGATTTATAGAAAGCCAATGCAAATGAGCAATGTTTCAAGGTTTTTGCTTATGCCTCAGTAAATTTGTACAATCAATATTAACTTTAAGTCTAGATAACAAGCCAAGTCAAATTAATTCAATAAAAATGTATACATTTTAAGGTTTGCCTGCATATAGACAGTAAACGCAGAAGGTATTTCATTCTACTAATTAGAGCTGAAAAGCAGACAAACATTATTATCTACCAAACAAAAGATAAGACGAAAATTATTGTCATTGCTCAAACTCCAGTAAAATTCCACTATTCAGTTTTCAGATTTGTCTCTTGTCTAATTGCATTACTTAATGCGTTGTTTACATGTTAAGTGAACTCACATATGTAATAAACAGAATGCAAAATACAAATGAAGTTCATGGAAAAATAAAATGGCAAGATGATCATAGTCATTAGCGTTACTATTCGACTAAGATGTGCGAGCATTTAAATAAGTTTGTGGAAATCTCCAGCATATAATTGTTTAGTATTAGCACATTATCTAAAATATGTAAACTTGTGTGCTAGAATTTACAGGATCGTAGTATGATGTGTTCTATCTGTTTTTTCTGGAACTTTTGTCCTATTTTTTCTTTGAATGTGTGACTTGGGTTGCCTTCCAGACCTCATAATTGCATAATTGGTCCAACCTTGGGTCAACCTAAACCTAAATGTATGAAGATAACCTTGTCATTCCCTAAATCTTTAAATATGTGCCATTTACCTTTAGTCTTAAGACACTAGCAGTTTGCTTTCAGCTGTATACACACCTCTCTTCGTGTAAATAAAAATTCTTTAGATTTACACGTTGTTGTTGTACCAGTCTCTATTTCCCCACATCTCGGCTAGGCTCATCTTACACTTTTTCAATTATTTTATTTTAGAAACTTTAGATTGTCCTAACGATTTTCATGAGCTTTGTGTTGAGAGCACGTTGCTAGGATAGCTTTTCTCAAAGTTCTTTAAAAGCATCATTCATGGGAAATTAGTAGCTCATTTATTTAGAAGCGGTTCATAACAGCTGTTTCAATATTTTCTCCCGTGTAGTCTGTCTGTGAGTGAGTAAGCCGAATGAAAAGAGATAACCCGATTAAATTATTTTGTTGATGTGATGTGTTACTGTAGTACATATGAAGTTTTGCATTGAAATTAAAACTGCCGTCAATCTGACTGTATTATATCAATAAGGTGGACGATAAATAAAATTGTTATATAGCATGAATTTCCCGCTTTACCGTTTATCAGCGTTTTAAACTATACACCAATATTTTATTGTTTGTTTTTAAATTGTTTGAATTCTATGTTGCACAATTTCATTGTAAGTAAACTTAATGCCATACTTAAGTGTAATTAGAAAAAAATAATAACACTAATGGAGTATTAGATTTATGATTGATTAACATAAACATTAACATTATAAATTGATTAACATAATTTATGCTAATGTTAATACATACTATACCGTAATAATCGATATAATTCCGCGTACTGAAATAATTCCGCGTACGCGGAATTATTTCGATTTTACTTCGCCTTTTTGGTTGTTAATGGTAATAGTTCCGCGTATCGAAATAATTCCGCGTACCTGTACCTAAAAAAATTACGAAGAGTAAATGTCGACTCCGCTATCATCCCAGGAGGATGTACTAAATACATCCAGCCAGGAGATGTCAGCTGGAACAAGCCGTTCAAAGATTCCATCAGGAGACAATACAATGTGTGGGTATCCACTCCTGGAAACTTTGAAACTACTAAAGGTGGTAACACCCTCTTTGAGTGTAGTCTGCAGTTGGATCGTCGAAGCATGGGATTCCTTAACAGCAGACGTTATTAAAAAATCCTTCTTCTCTTGTGGAATTCTAAATGCCACGGATGGAAGCCAGGACAATTTAATAACGGCCTTCAAACCAGGCAAGGGTTGTAAAGAAGGGCGTGAAATGCTACAGCGACAGTACATGCAAATAGAACAGCCCTTAATTCATGAGAACGATATTTTATTGCCTTCGGATGAAGAAGACATGGACCTCGATTTAATCGATCCGATAAATATATATCCCTGTCTTCAGATGATGACCTCTAAATACATTTTTTATAAAACATTTTATCCCATGTATCGAAAATAAAATAAATATTGACTTAATGAAAAATAATTCCGCGTATCGAAATAATTCCGCGCCCGCGGAATTATTTCGACATTTTTGGCCTTTTCAGGAATTTTTTTATGTGCTTGAAACAATAATTCCGCGCGGAATTATTTCGATTATTACGGTAATTATATTTCTTGACCATTGTTAAAATAAAATTATTTATAATGTATAAATATTTTAATTTGATTTTAATTTCCGAAAGTGCTGATTACGATGTTTTAGTGATGGTACCATTATTGAATGATTATATCATCCATCACTTACAATCCTCAATGACAGTGACTTATAAACCTTAATACATGAACGTTGAACTTGACACCAGGGAATTTCTAAAGACTTCTTCAAAGGTTACAGGCCCATCTGAAACACCATTAGTATTATTATCTGATTAGCAATTAAATTAGATTATTCCTTAAATCAATTAAATGAAACCCATTAAAAACCATAGAAAACAAATCTGTTAATTTTGATAAAAATGTCAGCGATTGATATGGTAATTCGTTAGATGAATAAAAATAAATGATGTATCAGTTAATGCTATGGTATTACTCATTTGAAACCAATTCTCGTTTCCGACATCTTTCCGGGCAGATTCAATGGCCTTTCTAACAGCAAATAATACAACCACGCCTAAGTTTGTCGGTGGTTCTCCCGAAGCTGCCAAAAATGAAATATTTACAAATTAATCTGAATTATATTGCGTATTTTGTAAAAAAAATAATATTATTTTTTTAAATCACAAATGGATATATTCACTATATATCCTGATATTAATGGTAAACCTATTTATAATAATTCAATTTATTACATAGCAAGTTTATTAGTAGTAATAGACGATTACATAATGTATTAAAGAAAATACAGCTGACCTTTGGTTTGTAAAACGCCTTCAGTATTGACAGAACCAGAAAGAAGGGCCACTCTAAAATCCTCTGGGATGTCTTTTGTTTCCGGTGGTTTATAACTCTTTACCATGTGAAAAAAACTTATTATTAAATGTTGATATTCAAAGTTTAAAATAAATATTGTGAAAAACTAGGCAGATTTTTAAAACAATTATTAAAATTTAGTCAAACAGGCAGGTAGAACTATTATTAGTACATAAATATGTAAACAATGAAAATGGAAATTAACCAGGTATTATAAGTCAACAGTTGTCCATTATTTTCTTCAGTTGTCCACATTCCAGCGCCAAACACGTATTCTCCCTCAACTGTCAAATAATTTGGTTTTAGTTCCCAGCAAATAATTTGTTAAGAAAATAAAAACATAAATCGAGAATTCGTTAATTAAAATGATGCTAACCTTGTCCGATGTCAACTAAAGGGCTCAAACTTCGACCAACATCTTGCAAAATATCAACTCGTGTTTGCTGCGCAATCAACAAAAAATGATAATTACGAACCATGTACATTTAAGTTGTGGTTTTTAAATTCTAATAATCAAATAACAATGCAATTGTATCTGCTATTTTTACCTTGTACTCTCCAGTAAGAATGTCAACTTCGACTTCGGTAATTACTACCTGATATGCTACGTAATTTCTCCCTTTATGATCTGTTGGGTCCCCAAACCTGCAAGATATTTTATTATAGTGCAACAAATTAAAATGCTATTGGCAAAAATGGCAAATTTTAGTAGAATTTTATAGTATAACAGTCATAAAATAATTTAATTTACATAAACGATGCAGACAAATCCACCTTTGAATGAAATGCTATTTCTACCAGCTATTGAAAAGAAGTAGTTACTGGTAATTCATCCTTTAAGGGTGCCAATCTCTCCACCAAAATTTTACAACCCCGCATGGCCGCCTGAATTCAACAATGTACAAATAAAGCCATAAATAAATGCTACACCTTGAAAAGTACAAATTTAGTTAAAATGCTTTACATAAGAATTCAATTCGTAGAAATGGACAGTGCAGATCTCCCAGCATTATTTCCCGTCAAGTTGGTATTTGGTTTGACGCTTGCTTTCTCCAGTGGAACATCCAAATACGTTGATACAGTTTGAGCAACCTGAAATAAATGAATGGTAATCATGAACAGTTTTCAAAAACGATACAAGTAAGTTGATAGAAAAATAAAATTGTACTTTAATGTTAACGCTTGTGCCAAATTCGATTCCTGAATGGCTAACTGCAACCTGCAACACCTCCGTCATGATGATAAATCGTTACATAACAAACGTAAGTGTTTACTCCGTAGTCTAAAATATTTGCCGATGTACTGATTGCTAATCCACGCTTTTCCCAAAGATTTTCCTAAAAATATAAAGCAGTTTTAATAGTCAAAAATTAATACAAGTAGTGAATGTTTAACACACACACACACACACACACACACAAACACAGTTCTTCACGCGTCCTAACAGTCAATCTAAAATTTGGCCGATGATTAGAATTTTCGGATTTTACGTATTTCAATTACCCGCTAAATATTATACAGGTCTTACAGGTGACATATTTAGTTGCCCGGATGTCAACAGTTACATTGAAAATTGTGTAAATTGTATAACATGATACTCCATAATCAACTGCTGAATTTTAGTCTGGCTATCGGGACGGATGAAAAAACCTATCCCCTGATTTTCGACGGTATAACACACAATTTAAGTTGTTTTAAATTTATTACCCTGTTGAATTTCTCTGCCGCCAGTTTTCTCAGTTCGTAATTTCCTGTAATTTTTATTTGTTGAACCATTCGAGGCATTAAATTTTCTTCGGTGAAAGTTTGACCATTGAAGAGGCGATCTCCAACCTTCAAGTAATTTACTGCTCTCACATTTAAAGGGGTCCATTTTAAACACAAATGCAATGTGTTCCATTATGTATTCACTAAAGGCTGTTCCATTTTACCCTCCTGAAAACAAACATTATAATGTGTAATAAAACGTTTAAAAAATACGCATTTTATTGATTTTTCTTATTTTTTTAATCTTAAACTACAAATAATTTCTATTACAAACAATAATGAGTTGGAGAACAGGGCATGAAAATTCTGGTTACCAAAAAATATTAATTATCAAAAATAAAATGTTATTGAACTAGCCTGGGGCCCTTGTGTAAGTATTAGAAGGAATGTTGGTCAGTAAATACCCTCCTTTAACTTCCCAGTCACTCGCTGCATACAAATTTTGAAAATAGGGCAATTTCGCTGCAGCATAGGCCTCGTTTCTTGTCCATCCAGAATCCGATAGCAAAAACGCTTTCAGTTTAACTATTTTCCCCATTTCAGAAAATTTTACCTATTTATACAATCAAATCGTCCCTTAAGGACGGCAAAAGCCTCTGTCTACTTTTAAAATGGTACAGGAAAATTAGGAAAAGCTAATATCCGTTTTTCGTTTTATACAGAAAAAAATAGGCTTATATCCATACGCTTGTCAGTCAGACTATTTCTTGCACCAAACAAAAAATTGATTTTGGCTCTTTCCTGGGCCAAACAAAAAATGGATATTGGCTTTTTCCGTCCGTCAAGGAAACGAAATTGGTTTTAAAATTTTCCCTGTAATTTATGCTTAAATTCTATTCCCTTTGTTTTTCAGTTTATTAATGAGTGTTAATAAAATGAAGTTTTCTCATGGATCTCACATTATATCGACAAACGAAGGGCTCTCGCTTCCCTATCATTCTCATATTAGTTTTCAAGTCCATGATCACTCTCACTGGACGGTTGGTGACGAAAGCAGCGATGGCACAAGCACTAGCCACAGGAGTAGCTTTCGTAATCTTAGATCCAAACGCCCCTCCGATTCGTTTTACTTTAATGTTTAAACTGAAACAAGTAAATAAATATTATTTCAATTAATATTGCACTTTTAGGAATTCTGACTTAATGCACTTTGATTAAATAGAAACTGACTAGTTGTCCGGAACACCCAAAGCAGCAGCGACTGTCGCGTGTACAGGGTCATCACTTATATAATTCCCCCCCACCACAGCCCAACACAGACTAGTTATCAAAATGGTCTATACACCATCTTGTAGAGAATCTTTTTGCGAATCTAACCAATTCTAATACCATGCCAATCGATTAGGAAAAACCGGGTAAAACAATTTTT
Source organism: Tomocerus qinae (assembly GCA_020055645.1). Taxonomy (NCBI): domain Eukaryota; kingdom Metazoa; phylum Arthropoda; class Collembola; order Entomobryomorpha; family Tomoceridae; genus Tomocerus; species Tomocerus qinae. Next base: position 43,303,340 of record CM034546.1, on the reverse strand, counting down.
GAAAATAAAAAGTTGAAAATTTTCAGAAATTCTGCCCGCTTTCCAACTTTCCGAATTTGTCCAGGTCCCCCAGAATTTTATTTTGGAATTCTGATTCCAGAATCATAATAAGAATCGCATATGTGATTTTTCCACCCATTTTCATCAAAATCGGAGGTGGTCCATTTTTCAACTTTTTCGAGAATTTGTCAAAATTAGGGTAGTCCAGAAAAAAATTTAAAAAATCGACCACCTCCGATTTTGATGAAAATGGGTAAAAAAATCACAAATGCGATTGTTATAATGATTCTGGACTCAATATTCCAAAATAAAATTATGGGGGACCTGGGGAAATTCGAAAAGTTGGAAAGCGGGCAGAATTACTGAAAATTTTCAACTTTTTATTTTCAAAAACTGTTTTACCCAGTTTTTGCTAACCAATTTGCATAGTGTTAGAATTGGTTAGATTCGCAAAATGATTCTCTACAAGATGGTATCGGTTGGAATAAGGTAGGTAAAAATTTGTTGAAAATAAAAAGTTGAAAATTTTCAGAAATTCTGCCCGCTTTCCAACTTTTAAAATTTCCCCAGGTCCCCCAGAATTTTATTTTGGAATATTGATTCCAGAATTATTATAAGAATCGCATTTGTGATTTCTCCACCAATTTTCATCAAAATCGGAGGTGGTCGATTTTTCAACTTTTTTCTGGATTACTCTAATTTTCACAAACTCTCGAAAAAGTTGAAAAATCGACCAACTCCGATTTTGAAAATGAAAATTGGTGGAAAAATCACAAATGCGATTCTTATAACAATTCAGGAATCAATATTCCAAAATAAAATTCTGGGGGACCTGGGGAAATTCGAAAAGTTGGAAAGCGGGCAAAATTTCTGAAAATTTTCAACTTTTTATTTTCAACAAATTTTTTACCTACCTTTTTCTAACCAATTTACATGGTGATTATAGTTGGTTAGATTCGCAAAAAGATTCTCTACAAGATGGTATATAGGCCATTTTGATAACTAGTCTGTGTTGGGCTGTGGTGGGGGGAATTATATAAGTGATGACCCTGTACATGATCCATCCATTGAGTAGCACTGAAGATATCTATGGAGTCTTCCTTGAGAATGCAAAGAGAACTCTGTGTCTCCAGGGAGTAGTGAAACTGGGACCCTTGTTCGTGCTTGCTCCCCAGAAATCTCACGCGTTCCCATCTCAAAAGTCGCCACAGGAGTATATAGGTCTTCATCATATGTTCCTCCAAAGTTCCTTCCTTTTCTACTTTCCTCAAAGAGTATCTAGCCTTCACAATCGGTTTCTGAATATTCTTGTAGGTGACTTTGACTTTCTTTGCGGTCCTGTAAGCCAGTTGTCTCGACGTGGCCAAAATTAACCCAATTGGTTGACCCGCTGCTTCCACTTTGTCCAAAGCAAAAATCTACTATGAAAATTTATTTGAATTATTAAAAATTCTATTTCAGCGAATAACTAAATAGTAAAAATCGTAATCCAAAAAATAATTGTGCTACTACAACAGCATGTGACTACTGAAATTTTAATAATACTATAATTCTATTTCGGACGACTTATGGTCAGGGTTATATTATATTACTACTTAGTAGTAGACAACTACTTTCTACGATAGACTACTACGTGCAAAATTAAAATGACTCACAGGCTCCTTTTCAACAACGAGTATTGCACCAAAAGCCATGGTATTGTTATCTCCAGGAATATCTTTCGCTACAATAAAGCATTCAACGCCATCCATTCTCTGAAATCAATCATTTGATTAAAATATAAACAAAACTAATTACCGTATGCACATGTATGGTAAATTACAAACCAATGCTGCATAAGCATCCACCGACTTCAACCGGCAATTAGCAACGGTAGCTAAAACAAATGCTCCAAATAATTCACAATCGGTGGGAGGAGTAACGTCAATAAATTCCGCCTCTCCTAAAATAACACAAAAATTCCAACATTTCATTGTCAACATAACTTAAAAATAGTTTCATCAGACTTTTAAACCTTAACCAGAGCTTAGAATTTCGGCATCTTGTTGTTTTGCTGATTATATAATGGTGCAAGGCCAATTCCATCTTCGTACATTTGCTTTCCTTTATTAGATTTGATAGTAATACTTGTACTTCCTGATTTAACTCTGTCTTTTACTGCGTTTCCAAGAATTCCTAGTATTGTCTGAAAACATTAATTTTTTACAATTGAATTATTCAGCATTTTGTAAAACATTGTATTAAGTTGTCACAAAAAGGCAATTCAAATAATGTTTATTATATAGTTAGGTTCCAGTCCATTTTCAAACAATTAAATTAATATTACACCTACAAAAATTGATGCTAGGATTTTGTATAAATAATATTAAATATATGTAATTAAATAAATGTGTAAATATTTGTATAATATTAAATCATTCATACCAATAATTTACATTGGTGAGGATGGATAACCTTCCGAGATTTAAATTCCATGTTTCGGGATCGCTATCGGTGCCGACATATCCCTCTCTTATTCTAGTCAGGGAGAGATATTATATCCCTCCAAATCTACCACATTTATGTGTACGTAAATCAGGAAACAGTGGCTACCATTTATTGAATTATAAATTTTCGCCCAACAAATGTCTATAAAAGTGTTTATTAGCACAAATGGAGTCTTCAAAAATGAAATATTAGTTTGTAGTCTAAAACAACTTACTACAAAAAGGCAATTATATAAAATTTTCAAAACTTTGAACGTCGTTAGTATATCTTAACAATAAGTTCATGTATTGAAATAAGCAGTCATTAAAACAAGTAGAGATACTAACGCCGCATTCAATCAAACCGCAATTCAATGTTTTATGGTCCACACTTTTTTGCAGGGATTTTGTATGGGGATTTGTAGCAACAATGGTTTCGATATGTTCTTTCCCAAGTATTTCAATCTTATTTTCTAATAGTTTTTCTGCCAATTGAAGTGCCTCTGCATTTCTTTTAAAACATTTTTTAGGATTATCAATCCAATCTTTTGTTAATAATGTCTCTGGGTGATTTGAGCCCAAAACTCTTTCTTGAACTTTGAAAGTTTCTTGGAACATTTTCTTTGCAACTGCCAAATCCTTTTGACAATAATTGACGATTGCCAACCCTCGTTTTGTAATCAAAGTTTCTTTATCATCCGTTCCCCTCACACGTTCACGTAATTCCAACACTTCTTGCAATAATGATTTTGCTTGCTCATAATTTCCTTGCGCACTATGTAAAAGGCCTATGCTGTTCTTCGCATCAAGCGTTTGCCAGTGTTCTTTGCCGTTTATCTTTTCATTAATTTCTAGACAATGTTTGTGCCATTTCATCGCCATTTTAACATTGTGGATTTCTCGGTAAACATTTCCTATTTCATTGGCCGTTTCTAAGCAAAAAGCGTTTTCATCTCCAAATATTGCCATTTGAATGTCATAGACTTGTGTGAGTACTTTTAAGGACTGATCGCACTCTCCAATCTCTTTAAGTAATAATCCATTCCAGAATTTTAGTCTAAGCGTATGTTGGTTTTTGTCTTCCAAAATTTTTTTATTAAGAACGATCAATGCTTGAGTGCTGAAATCATAGCCATCTATGTACTTACCTGACCCATGCAATTTGCTACAAACCCAATTAGGATATTCTGCGTGCTTTTTAACCAGGCTGTCATATTTAGTGGTATGTTCCCATATTTTCACAATGTGAATCATCTCTTCCGTTGGGATCTCATTCAATATCATCATTGTTTGTGTACATTTCAACAACCTATCCAGATATGTAATCAATTCTCCTTTTTCATTTAATTCAATTCTGACTACTTCTTGAACTAATGGATGAATGAAATTACTGTTCTCTAAACCAATCAAAGAATGGTCTCTTAAAACTTCAAAACAATCATCTACCGTCTCGGCGTTATTTTTCATTATATTTGCGCAAAGTTTCCGAAAATGGCACTTTCGACTGTTGGAAAAACTTTCCATTTTATCTAAGAGTTTAAGCATAAAATCTTTTGAAATGTTATGATTTGCAAAAAAGGAAATTAGTTTTAACAAGTGAATTGCAGTATTGCCAACTCCTGCAGTTTTTCTAATTTTATCAAATGTTATTTTCCACGTTAAATAAGTAGTTTTGCCCATGTTATCTAAATTATCATATTCAGGTAACTTGTGATTTAGCAACTTTTTGCTTTGCTCTTTGAGTTTCTTTAAGTACTCCGAAATTTGACGTTCCAAATCACAGTTTAAAAGTAGTTTTTTGTTAATATACGCTACCGCCTGTTGCATAGCTAAGGGAAAACAATCCAGTCTCTTGCACAATTTTTCGATTTCCATTTTAATATTAGCATCATTCGTATTTAAATCAAATGATTCCACAAAAAACTGTTCAGCCGAACTGCAAGTCAAACCGCTTAGTTCTATCTGACTGCATTTTTGCCCCAAATATGTGATAGCTTGTTGCGATCTTGATGTAATTATTACAAATGGTTTTAAGACAGTCGGAGGTTGAATGGCCGCTTTGTGGCACAACAGACTTACAAATGAATTCTTGTAAGAATCCATGTTATCAATGACAATCAAGCATTTTCTATCCGTAAGTCTCACATAGATTTCTTCAAATAGGATATCTAATCCTTTGTCTATTCCTATTTTATTGGTCAGCGATATTTGAAATTTTTCTTTTGCCAGAGTGTGTAAAGAATGTAATAACGATTTATCTGTCCCTGCATCAATCCAAATGCAGTGTCCATCACAAGTTTTATAAAACTTTCTGGCGTAATTTTTAGCTAATTCGCTCTTGCCGATGCCACCTAAGCCGGTTATTACAACGAACACTATCTCTTTATTATTAACGGATGTTTCCCATTTCTCTTCTATTTTCCGCATTTCAGTTTCTCTCCCGACAAAAAATTTTGTTGGAGAGCGTCCTTTGAACCAAATTTGGTTGGTATTATTCAACTCACTTTGATAGTCACTGTTCATGAAGTTATTACCGTTCCAGAATTTTTCAATTTTCCCTGTACAACCGTTTATTATATTATTATTTTTAATAAATAAATTTTATAATTTCGTCAGTTCTTTGACTTCTGTCGCACCTTAGTTTACATAAGGAAAGTACAAATGCGGGGACACACCGATTTTAGGCGATGCATTGGCCAATACCAATCAGGGTTACCAGTTACCAGGCATACTTAAATGGCAAGTATAATACTTAAATTGACCCCTATACTTATACTTAAAAATACTTGGAGCGTGCGAGATTTAAAAAGAGGAGGTTATTATTTTTTTGCTCCTCAAGTTTTGTAATTTTTTAAATTATAAAATCGACCTAAAATACTTAACTAGACGTAAATGAGATCTAATTAGGACAGTTGACGTGCCTGCTGGACCCACTTCAAATTACAGCTCGGCCTAGACAGTGAGATTAAAATTTCTCAAAATTCACTTTGGCAAATCAAGGGCGGGAGTCTAGTGCCGAGCACAAAACAAGGCAAGTTTAAACATTCCTTCTATAACCTTACATTACCTTCACAAAACAACACCATATAAGTCAAAACAGTCACTACCGGCAAAAATTCTATTTGTCAGATGACATCGATAACACCACCAAGCCACCAGGAAAATAAAAAAGAGGAAGTTAGGCGAAATGCAACTCGAAGATCTGGCTAAGATGATGTTAGACATGAAGAAAGATCTGGGAGACAAAATAGACAATTCGACTGCATTAGTCGCGGAACTGAAAAACGAAATGAAGGGACTGCAAACAAAAATTGGAACACTCGAAGGAGACGTTAAGAATTACAATAGCATTATCAAAGATCTTCAAATGCAAAATTTAAAGCTGATGACCGAAGTTAACGCAAAAAATGTGATAATACACGGGATTCAGGAGCAAACCGGAGAAACGACTCGTGACATCATAAGAACAGTATCGAATGTCTTCTCCGATATTAAAATTGATAAAGTGTCGATCGATGTAGCCCACCGAATAGGGAAGATGGGAGGAGCCACTCGTCCGATCAAAATATCCTTAACAAACCTCAGAGACAAACACCGGATCATGTCAGGTGCCAAAAATCTGACGAACGACGTAAACACAAAAGGTATCTTCTTCAACGATGACCTGCCTGTGGAGATTCGAAGAATCAGAGGACTATTGAGGAAGGCAAAAAAGGATGCTCTACAACAAGGATGTACCGTCACACTCAGGGGAGAAGTTCTCACAGTAAACGGCGAAGAGTATACTGTCAAGAACGGGGTAGTGATCAAATCAGCTGATGCGTAGGATGACGGCAACAACACAAAACAAAAATTAGAAAAAAATATTTCGATTATTTACTGGAACTCCGATGGTCTTGTAAGCCATAATGCGTATGACAAACTTGATTTTATTTTAAAGCAATGCCCTAATATTTTTTGCCTAGCCGAAACATGGTGCTTAAACGAATCAGCAATTAAAAGTCCACAACAAATTGCTAAGTTAAGATCCTTTTATAAATTAATTGTAGTCGGAGCGGGGTATAATTTTCGTTCAGGAAGAAATAAGAATGGGTTCCTTTTAGGTATTAAGTTAGATATGATTAAATACGTAAATATTAAGAATTTAGAACAGTATATTATAAGTTTGACGATAGATAAACAATTTGGCATGGATAATAATTTAAAACTTAATTTTTGCTATTGTGCTCCGTCAGTGGAAGGAGAAGAACATTTTGACCAAGTATTAAATGTTCTTGAAAATAATGAATACACGAATTCTATTTGTATAGGTGATCTGAATGCCCGAGTGGGGCGAAAATCTGACTTGCATGATAATAACAAAGATATCACTATGAATCAAAGAGGTAAAAAACTTCTAGAATATAACCTAAAAGATTGGTCCATCTGTAATGGCAGTGTACCAGGAGATTTAGCCGGAAATTTTACATTTGTCAATGAAAACGGGGCCAGTACAGTAGACTTATCCTTAGTTACTCCAAATGTGCTAAAAGATGTATATAAATTTGAAATTCTAGATCAAAGTCTCTCGTGCCATTTTCCAGTGCTACTCCAGCTTAAAGTAAACCAAACGACCAGTTGCAGAACGAAAATCAAACGCAGAAAGAAAATATATTGGGATGAATCCAAAGCAAAAGAATTCCAAAAGCAACTAAAGAAAATCCAAGGTGAACTAGAAAGACAAGATCCAAACCTGGATACGTTAGTCAACTCAATCTACAGAGCAGCTAATGAATGTGGACTAAAAACAAGTGTTAACTATGGAATGGGTAAAAAGGCATTATCACCAGCATGGTCGGACGAAGAATTCCATAGATCCAAGAAACAACTTTCACTAGCGCTAAAAGCATTTCGAAAAGCCAACCCATCTCAAGATTATTGTTATTTTAGCAACTGCAAAAATATTTACCTAGCGAAGAAAAAGATGCACGCAGACTTAGTTATGCAAAAGAAGGCAGCTTACTTCGATAAAATACACCAACAAATTATCTCGGCAAGGAAATTTTAAGGAATTTTGGGAAGCTCTAGATGTGTTTAGAAGTGGAGACAGGTGTCAAATTTATGGTGACATCACACTACAACAATGGCATGAACATTTTAAAGCTGTGTTTCAAAAATACTCCAACCAACCAAACGAAATAATATATTTCCCAGAAAGATCAGAAGATATCTTTGACTCTGAGATTAATATGATGGAATTTAATCTTGCACTGAAAAAAATTGCCAACAACAAAGCAAGTGGTCCTGACGGTATACCAAATGAAGTCTGGAAATCTTTACCGAGGGAAAGCAAGGCTGATATTATCAAATGTTTCAACAAAGTACTCTCTAATCCTGACACAATGCCAGCAAACTGGGGTGAAATTGCTATCGTACCCATTTTTAAGAAGGGAAACCCTAATGAAACTTCTAACTACAGACCAATCTCACTGATCAACACCATTACTAAATTGTTCACCACAATTATGTCGCGACGGTTAACAGTCTGGTGCGACAAAAACAAAAAAATTAGTGACTTCCAAGCAGGCTTCAAAAAAAACACAGGGTGCGAAGAATAAGTGTTTATCTTAAATACCTTAATACAGAGAACGATAAATAAACCTGGAGGGAAGCTCTTTGCCTTATTTATAGATGTCTCGCAGGCTTTCGACGGAACGTGCCAAAAACTACTGTGGGAAAAACTTTATAAAGCTGGAATTAGCTCAAAATGTTTAACAACGCTTCAAATATTATATTCACACGCAAAAGCGACTGTAAGAACCTCAGACGGACAAAGTGAACAAATAGAAATATTTAATTCAGTATTACAAGGCGAAATACTCTCGCCAAAATTATTCTCCTTATTTATTAACGGCATTGTGGACGCTGTTAATGAAACGTTGACCTCAAGTGTACGTATTGCTAACTGGAAAGTACACATGCTGCTCTTTGCGGATGGTATTGTGTGCGTGGCAAAACATCCAAGTGACTTGCGCAAAAAAATCGAATGCCTAAAATCATACTTTAAAGAAAATCGCCTACAGATTAACCTCGAGAAGACCAAAATCGTGATATTCAGAAGAAGCACAAATGTACTTAACCATATATTTACATGGGAAAATGAAAATATAGAAATAGTAAAACAATATACGTATATAGGGGTTCCCTTTCACTCGTCTGGAAGCTTCGAAAAAGCAAAGAATCATTTTATCTCCAATGCAACTCTAGCATCTAAACGGTTGATTACTCTTATTATTAAAAGCAAAGCGAAGACATTCAAAGTGCAGGAAAAACTATTCAACTCTCTTGTTCGGTCCGTACTATTTTATGCAGTCTCAGTTTGGGGCATCAAATATGTAGAAGAGTTTGTTGCATTTCAATACCGCTTCATAAGACAAATCCTTTTCCTGCCGAAAGAGACACCAAGATGGAAAATAGCACTGGAAACTGGCATGACTCCTATCTCTTCCTTCCTTCTTAACCTTTTGACTAGATTTATATTGCGAATAAAGAAAAAGTCACCAGGTACACTTGTCAAAGACTGCTTTGCAATTTATGAGGAAGATAAATGTGATAATAGGTCATGGTATTATAATGTGCACAACTTTTTGGCATCTAGGAACCTTGGTCATCTACTAAACGATAGATTTCTAAATATCAACTCCGTAAAATCTAATTTAAGAAGCGACAAGTTAAGACTAAATGTTGAAAATATAGCTCTAATGAATGACCATCCAATATGTATGTATAATATAGTTAAGGAAAAAATAGGCACCGAGCCTTACCTAAATTCAAATATGTCATGGCGTATAAAAAGACTTATAGCCCAACTTAGAATGAATTGTAATTACATAACGATAGATAGGAAATCTTACTGGTTCAATTATTCACGCGTGGGGGGATACAAAAATTGTGACATATGTAATATGGATAAAAGAGAAGATGTTTATCATGTAATCTTTGAATGCCCCCACTACTCGAACGCTAGAAGGAAATACCCTGTAGAAGCCAGCAACGTTTCAAGGGAAAACTTTTTAACCATATTTAAAAATATAACAATTTCAAACGCCGCACGTGTGTATACATTTTTTAAAATAGCTATTAAAACAAGGAATTTTATTCTAAACTATTAAGACTAATTTAAGTATTAATTATTATTAAAATACAAACTGTTCTAACATAATAATATAATGATATGATATGATTGTGTGTTGTGTGCCGAAACAATCAATAAACTCCTACCTACCTACCTACCTACTTAAAAATACTTAAATGAGCCAAACTCTGTAAAAATGAAATAACTTTACCCCTAAACTAATGAACCCGTTAAGGGGCGAAAATAGAACTCAAAAGAACTTCAGCGGTGGTCCACCCATCACATTAGTAAAAACAATTCGAAAAAATTCATCGGTATTTCCCTTAGGTTATTATGCTAGCTTTGTATATACAATAATTTAAATCTACTTTATTTTCTACAGCGGTTGGATAAATATGATACCAGGGTTTTGGAAAAACGTACTAATCCAATGACTACAACTTACGAATAAATATTTTATACAATAAATAGTGCCCCCTCCCAATAATTCAAAAGAAGTTGTCTAAACTGGCGCAAACAAATCAAGGGGCAGTAAAAAGTAAAACCCGCTCTACAGAAAAATGGGGAAAAAAATTGCCGATTCAGCGGAACTAATTTGGATTAGAAGTTTTGGAATGCTAATTAGGTTGTAAAGGATTGATATGAATGATTCTATGTGTATAAGTGCCACAAATATCGCAGATTTTAGGTTACTCTTACATTTTTTATTCATTATAATCATTATTTTCTACAATGTTCATAAATATTAACTAAATATGTACTAAATTAAGCATATGAAGGTATGCGTTGGGGTGCATTATTGAAAACATTAATTATTAAGTCAAGATTGACAGTCAAATGGTTAAGTATGTTACACTGATATAATATTATTAATTGATATATTTTCCAAAGCCAGGAGTTCAATTATCTAAATTTTTGCTGGACTGCTGCTGCCGTTGTGGCATTTAGTACCACAGTGTATATCATTCTTTTTACAAGGACATTTTTACTTTAACGGTTACCCTTTCACTTGCAAATGGATTGAAGGTGTACGATGTTACAGATCGTAATGCATTATAGGTGCCTCCGACCATCCAGTTGTTTGGATTTCAGCGGTCCATCGACCGACATTTGCTTCAATTACCATACATTCAATGATCCCCTTTTGGCACATTGTAGTTTAAGATTACCATTTTCTAGTTTATGGAGAACTTTACATGGTAAGTTTGTTTTTTGATCAGTATTTGATCTGTCGATCCTGCATAACAGTAACTGCCCTCTCACTAAGCGTTTTTTATAACGACTACCTTGTTGTTCCCGATTAATAAGATAGTTTTAACATACTTAACCATTTGACTGTCAATCTTGACTTAATAATTAATTTTTTCAATATTGTACCACAACGCATACCTTCATATGCTAAATTTAGTACATGGAGGTGTGTGTTGGGGTACACTATTGAAAACATTAATTTATGATTTAAGACCAAAAAGGGCAATTTACTTAATATTTTTGAACATTGTAGAAAATAATGATTACAATGAATAAAAATGTAAGAGTAACCTAAAATCTGCGATATTTGTGGCACTTATACACATAGAATCATTAATATCAATTCTTTACAGCCTATCCCTCCCAGTCTGAAACCTCATGGTACGGTACCGCTAGCGGTACAGAGCTATCCCTCCCAGTCTAGTCGGAGAGAGACATTATATCCCTCCCAGTCTCCTTTCACTCCCAGACTACGACATATGTATGTACGTATTTGGTAGGGAGAACCTAGGAAACCTGCATATATCACGTAACGCAAAACCCCCTCCCCTGTGTGTAACGAAAGTGCTGACTGTAACACTTTTTGGGTACATCCTCCTCACATTAAGTGCACACGTAAAATATGCAGGTTCCTTAAAAGCAAAATGCGCATGCCCACTTCCTCAAAACCATCGAAATGAGGGTTAAAGTAAGACAGTGGTTGTAGAGGTGGAGGAGGCAGGTGGAGGGGGAGGAGTGAGGTGGAGGTGGAGGATTGAGGTGGAGGAGGTGGAGGAGTGAGGTGGAGGAGGAGTTGGAGGAGGAGGTGGAGGTAAAAATGTAGGATTTTTTTCTCCTCACCCACTAATCCACTTTTCTCTCATTCCTCAGCAAAAATAGAGCGGACAAAACAATATTTAATTATATAAAACATAGTTTAGTTGCATTAAACTGTAATTATATTAACCTACAGCAAGCCGTAACAGAAGCTCGCCTGAGTAAAGGTTACCATGTACACATTTTGGTAGACGAAAAGTACTCACTCGTTGTAACACAAAATTGAGCGTATGGATTTTTATCAAACTTTCAAAATTGGGTCTTTATAAATGTAGCTACGACACATTAAAAATGCAGACATTGATATTATAAGGATATATGAAAACTGACGTGATCTTTAACTAATACAATTATAAGGCCACCAAAGCGAAGCTATATCATTTGAAAAGTCAACATGAAATAAAAAATTGATTAATTTTGACTATGAAAATCAACATAAATCAAAATTGATTAATTTTTACTATGAAAATGAACATAAGTTCAAAATTGATTAATGTTGACTATGAAAATCAACATAAAATTTAAAATTACATATTTATGCTATATTATAATTTACAGTTGTCTGTTTGTATCCTTTTCCACTTCTATTAGAGCATGTTGAATCCCTACTAGAGCATGTTGAATCCCTACTAGAGCAGGTTGAATCCCTACTAGAGCATTAGTCAAAGTGAAAAATGGGCATTAAAAAGTTCAATTGCGTTTATTATAAATTGCTAACGGATAGTATAAAATATTTCATTCCGCTTCTACCAAATTTAACATTTTATAATAAAGCAAATGAAACCGGAATTAACTTTTAGAGCACGGAAATAAATCAATTTCGCATTATATTCAATTTTATAGTCAAACTTGCAATTTTCCAATTTCTATTGATTTTGATAATTAATATTGATTGATTTCGATTGCTCTGGATTTTCATAGTCAACAGTAATCAATTTTGATTGCTCTGGATTTTCATAGTCAACATTAATCAATTTTGATTTTATGTTGATTTTCATAGTCAGCATTAATTAATTTCGATTTTATGTTGATTTTCATAGCCAACATTAATCAATTTTGATTTTATGTTGATTTTCATAGTCAACATTAATCAATTTTGAATTTATGTTCATTTTCATAGTAAAAATTAATCAATTTTGATTTATGTTGATTTTCATAGTCAAAATTAATCAATTTTTATTTCATGTTGACTTTTCAAATGATATAGCTTCGCTTTGGTGGCCTTATAATTGTATTAGTTAAAGATCACGTCAGTTTTCATATATCCTTATAATATCAATGTCTGCATTTTTAATGTGTCGTAGCTACATTTATAAAGCCTCAATTTTGAAAGTTTGATGAAAATCCGTACGCTCGGTATTGTGTTACAACGGGTGAGTACTTTTTGTCTACCAAAATGTGTACATGGTAACCTTTACTCAGGCGAGCTTCTGTTACGGCTTGCTGTAGGTTAATATAATTACAGTTTAATGCAACTAAACTATGTTTTATATAATTAAATATTGTTTTGTCCGCTCTATTTTTGCTGAGGAATGAGAGAAAAGTGGATTAGTGGGTGAGGAGAAAAAAATCCTACATTTTTACCTCCACCTCCTCCTCCACCTCCTCGCCTCACTCCACCTCCTCCTCCACCTCCTCCACCTCAATCCTCCACCTCACTTCTCCACCTCCACCTCACTCCTCCCCCTCCACCTCCCTCCTCCACCTCCACCTCTGCAACCACTGTCTTACTTTAACCGAAATGAGTTGTTTCATATTATTATAACATCAATCAAACCAATGATAGAAATTTACACAAATTGATTATTGATGATTGAATGGAAATGATTAGCGAAAGGGAACATTTTGTAATAGTCGTAATGTGCGTATTAATTAGCATTTCAAAACTTCTATAATACAAGTTGGTTCGGCTATATCTACAAAATTTATTGAGCATTTTTAGTATAGCTGGAGTTACTTTTTATTGTCCCCTTGATTTCTTTGAGCCAGTTTGCCCACCTTTTTTGTAGAATTAAATAACATTATTGGTTAACACAATAACCTCTAAAAGAAATACCGTTGATTTTTTTGAATTGTTTATTACTGTGGATGGGTGGCTTGCTCAAATTTTCATGAGTGCTAGGGTCACCCCTTAGCTGGGTTCACTATCTATAATATAATCCTAAATTTGAAGAAATTCACCAATCTATCTATATTTGTCTGGTAGGAGAGCCTAGGGATCCGGCATATACTACGTAACGCAAATCCCCCACCTCAATATGTAACCCAAGTGCTGATTGTAGCACTTTTGGAGACCTCCTCCTCCCACTAACTGCACACGTAATATATGCACGTTCCTTAAAAGCAAAAATCAAAATGCGCATGCCCTTGCTCAGTTCCTGTAAACCACCGAAGTGAGTCGTTTCATATAGCATCAAAACAATAATAGGAATTTACAAAAAATTATTATTGGCTTTAATGGCAATTGAATGGAAATGATTATTGAAAGGGGGTATTTCGTAATGACCGTAATAACGTATTCATTAGCATTTCAAAACTTATAATCCAAATTGGTTCTGCTATGTAATATTGAAAAACTTATTTAGCATTTTGTAGTAGAGCTGGTGTTACTTTTTACCTCTTGATTCCTTTGTGACAGTTTGCACTTAGTACACCTTTTTGCAGAATTCAGAATTAAATAACAGTAGTGGGGACCACCGGGTCACTATTTATTCGTAAGTTGTACTAATGGAATTTGTACGTTTTCCCAAAATCCCAGGAATCTTATTTTTCTGATTTTAAATGGGAAGTTTTGGTAACTTTTGGAGTGTTTGTTAAAAATGGGGTATTTCATTGTTGCCTGTATTTGATGCTGTACCATCTACAGTTATTATTTTGGTTTACGAAGCCCGAAAAGTTGGAGCTGCTGGTAATTATTCTAACCGCCGTAGAAAATAAAAGTACATTTAATATATTTACCAAATTAACATAATAACCTAAGGGAAATAACGATGATTTTTTTGAATTGTTTTTATTACTGTGATGAGTGGCCTGCTGAAAGTCTCTTGAGTGCTAGATTCGTCCCTTACCTGGGTTCACTACTCATCAATAATCATCGTATGTAAAGTGTTCTGATGTAATAATAATGATAATAATGAAACAACCCATTTCGTTGACTTAGAGAGAGTAGACATGCGCATTTTGATTTTTTTGCTTTTAAGAAACGTGCAGATATGTGCGCAGTCGATGGGAGGAGGCGAGGCCTGTTACAGTTAGTATATTTACGTTACACATGAGAAAGGGGTATTTTGGTTACGCAATATGTGCAGGTCCCTAGGCTTTCCTACTAGATAGATATATAGATAGATACAGGTAGGTAAAGGACCCCTTGGGTTAAAAATATTCAGCTGGGCCACCTAGCAATGTAGCTTGCGATTGCAAAAATTTAGCTAATTAGCCGTGAAAGATTGGGCCCCCTTCTCTTTCAACAACGGTGAAGTGACTTATAATTATTGATATGGTGACAGTATAAGAGTAATCATTTATTTAGTTTGGAGTTGGTTACCGGTATCAAGATGGATCGAACGTAAGGTGATGTCAATAGCCAATTAAGCCTCTTTCTGCAGCCAGTTTGAGTTTTGGGGGAATTAAGTTAAGTTATAGTTGGGAAAGAGCCCGTGGTCGTGGATACAGCCACCGATCACCCCTGGGTCTGCACCAAGGCATGAAAAAGGTTGCCTTTTTGCTACCAAAAAGGCAAAAAGCCACCGTTTTGCCTTTTGTGCTTTTTGCCTTTTTGGAGTAGTCACCGCCACCTGTGATACTTCATTAAAGCTAACTTTTGTAGACTGTCCCGTCCTATACATTCAAATATTCAGATAAATTGCAGATGCTAGTTACATTTTTTGATTATTAAACTATTTATTACTAATACTACACAATTCAAAATGAACTATAATGTATTTGTGACAACGACAACTGACAAACCGTATAATAAAAAATGAGCCGGGTTTAACATCTGCGTATTGTGTACAACATTATATCAGATATATCAACTCAACCAAAATATCCAGTATTTGACTGGTACTGGTTAGAACAGCTCTAGGTTCTTGTTTTTTTCCTCGTGTTTTTTAAAACTGCTTACAATGTTAGTTTGTTGTTTTCGATTCTTTTATTGTCTAATGAATGACCAATTAAAGATTAAGATAATTAAGAATTGCTGTTTTTTAAAATCGTATTTCTTGTTCACATCCTTGGTTGTCAACATGTCAATTGCTCATTACCCCATTTAACAGCAAAAAGGCAAAAAGGTAGCTTTTTGCTGATTTTGCTAGGCTAAAAGGCAAGCAAAAGGGCAAAAAGGTAGCTTTTTGCCTTTCTCATGCCCTGGTCTGCACCCAGTTTTCCTATTCTAACTGGCTGCAGAAAGGGAACAAAACATCCTATTGACTTTTCACCTAACGCCGGTATGTTAATTAGTTTTATAGGTGGAGACATAGAGGGGGTTACCGGATTTTTGCACCCAATGCGTATTCTACCTATACAACCCCGAGAAGTAGGCAACCAAACCATATAACCATGGTTACTTTCGACTTGGGTACTTACCTGTCTGTGGCAGTATGGATAGAATTCGTACGATACATGAATAATATGCACACAATACAATGTACACAAAGATTAAAACTTATACGTAACTATTGCGTACAACAACGAAGTCTCATCGTGAATCATTTACCCATATTAGTAATATAAACATTCGTTTTGCAGTACACCAGACCGAAGTACAAATTGATTTGTAACCTTTTGAATTGGAGGCAGTTTATTTTTAGATAAGTAGATAATTCACATTTCAACATCGTGGTTTTAAATTACTATGCGGGGTAAATGATTCATAATAGTTGCATGCACGTATCACGAGGGTGGCAGTAGTATCTAGTATGAGTACGATTCTATTGTAGGCACCTTGCAAAGTTTTAATCTTTGTGTGCATTCTGTTTGTAATATTCAATTCATGTATTGTGTTTTGAAGGTAATTGCAAAATGTTGTTAAAATCCCCCCCTATCTGGAAAATGTGTAAAGCATCCGTTATAGCCAACTCGTGGCAACTTTCCATATAGAAAATCTCAAAAAGTAATAAATATTTTTGAGACGTCATCTGCAGTACATTTTAAACGGGAAATTCTCATTTCGAAAAATTGATTTCCAATAAATCCCATTTAAAACATACTGCAAGGTACATTTTCCACTAGCAACAAAAAATATTTTTTGCCTGTCTTGTCTCTTATGGGACCTCACTCTACTGGACCCACCTGATGCGGGGAAGGGGAGGGCGGCTGAACTGGAAGCAGTTTATTTTCCTTGGTCAGCACCAAGCTCGGCTGAGACTATCAACATGCAAAAATACGTCTATCTATGAAAACATAAATACTGCATAATGATATGACATAATGAAGGCATGTACCCCTATACTGTCCTTGCTATAAAGCTAAGCTATATAAGGATATATGGAGATATACCTAGTCGGTTTTGCAAGAAAAATAATATCAGTTGACCTAAAGAGAGCCCGCACGTAATTTTTGGCTTAATATATAGTGCACATTAGGGGCTTTGGGCCAAAAAAAGAACCACTCAAAAAATTTTGTGCGAACACAGTTTTATACGATTTTGAAATTAATAAAATGATATTTCAATGTTATTATTATGGGAAAAGGTGTATACTTTCAACGCAATTTTTTCGGTAATTAAGCTGAGCCCGCATGTAATACTCCAGTTATGGGTACATAAGACTATAGACATTTAGTGGTAAAAGTTTCATTGTCTACATTTCATGCGAACTGGGTATAACGGGTAACCTACCACAAATAGGATTTCCCAAGGCATCCTTTATTGCTTTATCTCAGTTTGCGGTTATGTATTAGAATAATAGAACTCATTTTGTTATCGATCAAATAAGTTAAAACGTTTAAATTTTCCCGCGCTCCGCGCGATTTCTAATATTAATTGCCTTCAATCCAGTATAATTGTCAAAAATCTCTTCCAATTTCGATGGTAATCCATTAATTACCCATCAGTGGATAACTGGCAAATCTCTTGTTAATCAATTTTGAAGTTAGATTTCAATATTTTCTTGGGCTTTGCGCGAATTGGTACTTATTTCCTCATTCATCTATGTAGTAATATGCACTAATATTAATTTGTAAATACGCAATTTACGTTATTTTAGCTTCATTTACATCAGAATCCCGTAAATTTTGTTGGCTGCGCACGTAAAATAGCTCCAAATACGGTTGTAGAATATTTGAAAACATTCACTAAGACGCGCTCGAAGGGCACGGGTTGGTCAATGGCTTTTGTTGGTCAGGTCAGGATACTTAAATTCGTTGAAGGAAAATCTGTTAACCCTGATACTAATGCATCAACGACTCGGACAGGCGGGTTCTGGGTGCAAGCAATAATTTACAACAAAAGGACTAAAACCAGACGATGCTATTCAATGTAAGGTTTCAGTTGAACCATTTAAATATGTTTGGGAATAAATCATATTTTTAATTCGAAAGCATTAATAAAATTAAAATTCTTAAATTCCAGAATTTCATAGTTGATGACTCAAAAAACTACCAGAACACGTATAATACAACATCATAATTGTCAATTCTAACACACTGTCATGTCATACCAAGGATTTTATATTACAGTTAGAAACTGTACTTACTAGGATATACTTGATATATACGATATATATAATACAACGACATAAGGAGATAATGCAACTACATGAGGAGAAAATGCAAAATCATTGTTAAATGGTCATCAAAATTATGTCTCTGTTTCTTACATTCGGTCGTTTCATTTTCTTCGTCAATGCTTTAATGTTAATGTCAAAAAGTTTATTTAATTTCAGTCCACTTAAAATGTAGCACAAATATTTATTCAATAGTGCCAATAAGGGTAAGCTCTGTTTTAGCTGTGGTTTCTTTTCGGTTTTTAACAAATAGGCAATCTACGACAATACTCGTCTATCTCAATTGTATTATAGAGGAGGACAATTTCTTTTTAACTTTTCGTTGATAGATAATACTTGTTGAGAGTTGTTTTGGATAGACCAGAAGTGATCTTAGATGTCAATGACAGGGACCATTTAGTTTCCTCATAGCGCAATTTCTCAATGAAGTTGTACAAACTTGGGTGATTAGTGCGGAACCTGACAATAAAGGAATAATGATACCATTCTGCACAATTTGTAGTGCGTGGAAGACATTGATATACGCTTACCTTCAAAAAGGCATGCATATAGTGTCATCCATCAAGCTGCTACTAATGTTAATCATAATCAAGGAACTTCGGGCGTATTTGAATTATCTACCTATGTTTTTGCATTATCTACTTATGTTTTTGCATTATCTACATATGTTTTTGCATTATCTACATATGTTTTTGCATTATCTACATATGTTTTTGCATTATCTACATATGTTTTTGCATTATCTACTAATGTTTTTGCATTATCTACTAATGTTTTTGCATTATCTACTAATGTTTTTGCATTATCTACTTATGTTTTTCATTATATACTTACTAGTAATAGTTCCGTTCTCCGAATGGGAAATGGGAAGTAGATCATGAGTATGCATTTGCATTATGCATTTTAAAAAGTATGAAAATTAACAGATTATAATGTTTAAAAACTGCTTGGTGCACTGCTACTTTGCTTTTTGCTACAACATCCTACGGACGGGGAACAAAAACATTGCTTATCGAATCAGCATACCTAATAACAGTGAACCAAATTCAAAATCATTTAACCAAACACCGAAAATTAAAGTAAATGTTTTCATTACATTATGAATAATATCATATGGACATCACTCTATAATATAAACGCCATCGAAATGTTTGTATGTTGTATGTTTGTGTGTGCGGATGTTTGTGTGTACGAATGTTATTACTCGGCCACCGTACGGTTATTTCAAAATGTATTAACAACACAGTTTGATTTATTTGCAAAAGATGCTAAATTCCATCCAGATGGAACTTGGTTTTGGGAATACACGCTTCCGCGAGGATGAAAGTCACTGTTGTGCGACGTGGTAGTTGAAACTTATTCCTTCAATGTGTACTGTGTCTTGTCTATACACACTTAGAAATCCTAAGCTGATATACTGTTATATTTAACAGTATCTCACCTTAGAAATCACGTAGGGATGGTTACACATTATTTAACGTTGAATTAACATTGTCCACATCCTGTTAATATTTTAACAGTATATGTGGTTAAAATCATACATGGGCTCAGATGCTTTCCTCTTAATAAGAGGTTTTGGGTTTGGAGCGGATCGCGCCATTTTTATTAGTAGAGGAGTACCAAGGTGCTCACCACCAACAACTATCCTGACTGCCTACCACAATATACCAGGACAGTTGTTGGTGGTGAGCACCTTGGTACTCCTCTACTAATAAAAATGGCACGATCCGCGCCAAACCCAAAACCTCTTATTAAGAGGAAAGCATCTGAGCCCATGTATGGTTAAAATTAACATGGAATCATGTTAAAAGTTAACATTGCCTCATGTTAAAAATAATGTCATTACAACATTATTTAATGTAGATGGTGCAAAAAGTGAAGCCAGGGAACGATCCCAGTTCCCTGCACTACTCAGGCGGACACCCTACACACTGAACCACTCCGCCACATTGAAAATTAAGGTGGTTATTGTTGGTGATAAATTTAGCTGAGGGGACTTGACATGACATACTGTTAACCTCAACTAACGTTATAGTCATGTCATGTTAACATAAAATTAACGTGACTTTTGCCTACAGGACATTTACTGTTAAAAATTACATTAAAAAAATATTGCAGGTGCATTATTTAATGTTGAATTTTAACATTAAGTGAATAACGTTAAACCACTTTGACTGGATTTCTAAGTGTGTAATATAGACGTAATCCGAATTTTTGTATGTACGGATGTTTGTATGCTGTATGTTTGTGTGTACGGATGTTTAAATGTACGTCATATATATAAAAACTATACTATAAATAATCTATATACAGCATTGTCTATACCGTAATCTATGAGCGGAGACCTATTCCGCAATCTTTTAAACTGAACTGAAATATATTACATATAGTGACTACAACCACATCTTCATATGAGCATTTAAATATTTTAGCCATGTCATATGACTTTGATTGTAGATTTCTCAATGTTTCATATAGATTATTTATATAGTTTATATATATATTTGGTTTATTTGCTAAAGATGCTAAATTCCATCCAGATGTAACTTGGTTTTATGCATACACGCTTGCGCGGTGATAAAACTATGAAAGTCACTGTTGTGTGACGTGGTAGTTAAAACTCTTTCTTTCAATTTATTATACCGTGCCGTGACCTTATTTTATACGCAGGAAAATTTAAAATTTGGCTATTCATATTGAAACTATATTTTTTCAATTCGCAAATGGTTTTAAGCTAATAGGAGGTTAAAAATATTTTACGTCTTAAATAGAAAAGCTAAGTCCATTCTTAAATAGCAAATATTCAGAGCGGGATGAAGTGGTAAACTATTTTTTTAAATTTCAAATGTGTACGTTTTGAATCTGCCACTTATGTGTTAAAGAGATTTATTATCATAAAATTATGACTTCTAATATAACACCTTTTGATTTCCATACATTTCCCAGTTTTCCTAATTTTTGCTGGTGACTAAGTGAATAAAGGCCACTTTAGACTCATCCTATTCCTATCATCATCATGCTTGGTGACGTCAAAATTACGTCATGTCTCATTGGAAACAATTTTTAGTAGATTTAAAACCAACTGATATGACGTCACAAATCGTGATAATGATACGAATGGGAAGAGTACAAGTAGCCCTTAACAAATGAGTATGGAATATTTCTTTAATATGATGCCATTTTCGTTGGTCATAGTCATGAATGTCATGGAAGTTGACATTTTCCTTAAATTGACACTATATACATTAATGGTAGTATACGTAATTAGTTATTCCAAACCCGGAGTTAAAATTTTTTCTAAAACTTCACCTTATTAAGACCAAGGGCAAATAATTTTTTTTTGAAATTGTATTGTGACTATCGGCTTTTTCTCTGGTCACCCATTAGGGTCACATTTTTGACTTGGGGTATAAAGTTACGTCTACGTTATACTCTGACTCATCATTATGCATACTGCCAGGCATAGATGTAAGCATCCCATATATTTTACCCAACATCCCCATCCAGGTGTTTGGATGGGCTGGATGGGATGTGTTGGTGATGGACTTAACGGGATGGTTTAGCTTATTTGGATGTTGGTGATGGGCTGGATAGGATGTTGATCCTTTCTTGTGTGTTTGGTGATGATAGGATCAATAGGATGGATGGGGTTGGATATTCCACCTTTTGCATTGGCTGGGATGTTTACCTACGACTTACATCTATCTATGCTGCCAAGTGTTATTCTGTTTTATCCGACCAAGCAAATAAACTGCTTCCCCTCACGCACCAGGTGGGTGAGGGGCGAGGGTATGAAGTTTAATAAATAATTTTAAATCACCCCGTCATTTTACATCACCACGCGTCATTTTCAATTACCTTATCATTGTAAATAGACGTCATATTAAATAACCCCATCGTTTTAAATAACCCCATCGTTTTCAATAACCCCATCGTTTTCAATAACCCCATCGTTTTCAATAACCCTATGTTTTTAAATAACCCCATCGTTTTAAATAACCCCATCGTTTTAAATAAGCCCATCGTTTTAAATAACCCCATCGTTTTAAATAACCCCATCGTTTTAAATAACCCCATCGTTTTAAATAACCCCGTCATTTTAAATAACCCCGTCATTTTAAATAACCCCGTCATTTTAAATAACCCCGTCATTTTAAATAACCCCATCGTTTTAAATAATCCCGTCATTTTAAATAACCCCATCATTTTCAACAACCCCGTCATTTAAATTACCTCGTCATTTAAATAACCTCGTCGTTTTAAATAACCCCTTTTTTTAAAAATATATGTCAATGTGAAGAAATGAAAGAAATTTTTGCCTTAAAACTCAAACTTTTCTTATTTTCGCTCATCATTTGCAGCCCCTCCCCCCAAATTTTTTTCTGGCTACGGTCCCGGTAAATGACACTGCCGTTCTACGTCATTGTAAATTACCCTGTCATTGTAAATAGACGTCATTGTAAATGACCCCACATTTTAAATAGACATCGTTTTAAATAACCCAGTCGTTTTAAATAATTTCGTCGTTTTAAATAATTTCATCGTTTTAAATAATTTCGTCGTTTTAAATAATTTCGTCGTTTTAAATAATTTCTTCTTTTTAAATAATTTCGTCTTTTTAAATAATTTCTTCGTTTTAAAAAATTTCGTCGTTTTAAATAATATCGTCGTTTGGAATCAACCTTCATTTTGAATTAACTCGTTGTTTTAAATATATAGTTATAATTTTTTAAATATAAAGTTTCATTTACATCGAAACCTTATTTTACTATCTTTGCTATTAGTAGCTGTGCTGTTAATAGCAAAGTTATTGTTCATATTATATAAATATTGTTCTGTACCTACCTAGTAATTCTTTTTGTTACCTAAATGCTAAGTTATTCTAATTTTAGTTCCATAAGAACCATGTTTAAGACTTTTTGTGCTTATCTGCTAAAAAATAGCATAATTTAAAATGTACCTTTAAGTACCTTTCTGTCTAAAACAGTACATTTCGGAAACTGTAAGAATCCGAAATGCATTGTTCATGACACTTGCCTTTCCTAAGCTAACTGATCAAGTAGCATTCCTTATTAGCTGATTAAGCTATATTTTTTCCTTTAACTGTCCAAGTTGCCCCTCTTCTCGTTCTAGCGACATCACACTGTGTCAAGTGTGACATCAACCTCAGCGCAAGAGGTAAACGGTCACGGTCCAAGTGACATCGTCGCTGTCCGGTCATTACCCTTCCGATTGTCACGGCCACAGTCAACGTCAACTGATCAAGTTGTAAGTCACTGTACTCTGTATTCTTTAGTTTGTAGTTAGTCTGTATCCTAGTTTTATTAGTTTTAAGGAGTTTGTCGGAAGACCGTTCCTTTAAAATCGGCACACAGAGAAACTCCAATTCATTGAATTGGTATCAAAGTATGTTAAGTCACTTTGACTGGACTGTTTTTTGATTTGAGAATATATCTATATATCTAATACCTATATCGACTTTGGCTTGTCGTTATTTTATTTCTCGTGAGCTCATACTCGTTCGAATCACCTAGCATATACTAATTAGCATACAACATCTCATCTTAACCTAGCACTATTTACTAAGTTTATAGATATAGCATACAGTAATGCCTATCACACACTCGCTTAATCTCATCTCTTTCTCGACTCGCGACTTGGATCGTCCAAGCCTTATCTAGTATTTGCATAAGTCCAATCTGCCTATGCGCACTCTTAATATTTACTTAACCATTTTCTCAATAGTTTTAGATGCATCCTTCGTAATATTGGCCTAACAGTATATGATATACCTAACCTAAGCTATATTACATATTGACTCTCCGGCATAGTATAAATATTTGGCTGCTTCGAATTTCTATTAATAATGTTGTTGCTTATAGAAAATCATGGCTTGTCGCAACACTACTGACAATTCTGAATTTGGATATCAGATACCAGCTATCTTATCTAGTGATACTTATGATCAAGATACATCTTCGGTACATTAATCCATATGTTTCTATTTTTCTGTCTGTATAATTTTAGAGTTTCCCCTTAAGTCTATAGCTATAATTTATGCTAAAATTAGGACTCCGACTCCTCAAGCAGTTCTGACTCTTCAGTCATTGTAGATGAATTTCCATCCACAAAAAGGAAACAAAGTCCGTCTCCTGCCATCTCTGAGTCTTCCGCACGTAGCATTTCATCCAGTAACCCATCAGTATCTCGTCAATCCTAGAGAATTAATGACTATGACAACTCTGACTCCGATGCTACTACCTATAGACAGAATAAACCTCCACCTAGGCCTTATCCTAGATTGACTATACCTAAACTAAACTTACCTTCATTTTCATTTGAAACTGGAGAGAGAGGCTAATAAGGCTGTGCTATGAGTCATTTTTGGTTTCTTACTTTTTCATGCTTCTAGGAATGATGTGGTGAACGTGCAAGCCGCCCACTTGGTGTGTAGAACACTTTTATTTATGTACATATAAATAATTACACTTACACACACGTATTCTAGGTATAAACTACTAACTAAAGACAAGTTAATAGGGTTCAGGTGAGTACACAGGTATTACACGGGAACAAATTAAGTTCGGAGAGCAGCACCGAAAGTTGCGTGTGTCTCCGTAAAGATTTCGACGTGTACTACTTGCTAGCATTCAAATTTGTGAAGTGAAGGCAAGTGAAGTTGTGTCACATGACATGCATACAAACATAGGTAGGTGTAGGCAATAGGGCTACATGCTATGCTGTACTATTACAAGTAGGCAGGTAGGTTAGACTACACACTATTGTACATACACTGTTACGGTCGGCACAGCAACGAGCATTTTCTAGTTGTTTGGAACATTCTGAATGTTCCATGGAATGTTGGAAATGTTCCACGCTTGCTGATTGGCTGATCACCTCCCTAGATTTTGGTATAAATAGCGACCATTTCCGCCCTGAGAGCTCAGAGATGATTTGCCTCTCATAGCGAGAAGTGGTCCGGGATTCTCTCTGAGAATGGACTTGCCTTGCATTGTATCTACTAAATTCACCGTGCCTATTTATTTGTCTGCATATTGCATTGAGCATAAATAGAGAATACGTTTGCATATTGCATCTAACCTATCGACAGTCAAGGAACCCGGGATATAACCGTAGTGTTATAACACATTACATTTCATATTATTTCATTACATTGCATATTTTTTCATCTTATACTAGGGAAGCCCGCACTAAGGGATTGACACACTTAGCCTATTACGTCCGATACTACTATAGCATAAGGTATACACGTTAAAGGTTTCCAACTTTCGCCAAAGTGACCGTCCGTTCAGTCGCTTCTATGGTGCACATGGAGGTGGCTGGAAGCCTTTGGGAGTAACTATGATTCTCTAAGGTAGCTCGTCTGCCTCGTCATCTAATTACTGATAACCTCTATACTTTGACTGAATTACCAATTGCTCTCACTGAAATTATCCTAGCCCAAAAGGAATTGTATTGTTCTCACCACGACCCTCTAATTCTACAGCTTTGTTGGCCCTGTTTAGCACGATTACAAGCAGTTTACTGGTACAATAATCAGAAAAGATATTCTTGGTCAGTTAATGGTAGGTATATTACAGTTCGCAATTCTGGCTTTGTTGTGTTTACCAGGAACTAATTATCTGCTTTTGCTTACATTATGCCATTATTACCTCAAGCACTTGAAACTTTTGTAATATTAGTACAAAATATAAATTGGAATTCATTGAACTTTGAAAATTATTCTTTATATTCATATGGATTCTGGCAAAACTTAATTGGCAATTGGTATTTAAATCAAACTTGCTTTGTTTTGTCAGATGATCATTCTACCTTAGTGTACTACACTCCAAGTACTGATACTAACCAAGATTATTTTGAAATTGAGAAATAACAATTTTTCTTTACTTTGTTAATTTATTTATTTTATTCTGTCTATATTGTATGTCTAAAACAAGATCCAAAACAAAAATGGCAGCCGCAATACCAGACCCAGCTGAGTTAGAAAGGTCTATTCAAGACTTGAAAGTAGAATGTCTGTCCATGAGTAATTCTAATGCAGCGATAATAGCTGAGATTGTAACGCTGTAAGCAGCAGTCCCGGCAGTAGTTCCTATGCCTTAGTTATTGACACTGCTGCATCAATCCCAGTTCCTACATACTCCCCTGTTGAAACTACACCAGAAGCTTATCTGCTTGAACTTGAGGAATATTTTACATGGAAAAATGCTCCTCGAGCATCATGGATTACTATGCTATCTAGAATTTTTGATAAAAACTCGAATATTAGGATCCACATCAGCTTGCGCAGACTGAAATGCATTTAAAGTATCTTTTGTAGTGTATCACAAATCAGGCTAATCACTCGATTTATTGTCCCAGCAATTATATTCAAGTAAGCAAGGATTTAACGAACCTTTTGAAACATTTTGTTGAGAATTAAAGCATTATATTCGAAAGTTGATCCAACTGCAACTAATGCTAAAATTACTGATCGAATTGTAAATTTAATTCTGGTTTAGGTTAATTTTCCCCAATTTTACGTCAATCTACATACACAACGCTTGTAGATTTAATTATTAAAGGACGTGAAATAATTTTGGACATCAATAAAACCCGTGCATTGCGCAACCAAACTCTACTTAGAGGTACAGAGTCAGATCCAGTCCCTCCCCCCCCCAAATCCACTCAGAAAAGTAATTTTGATTCGAATCATTCGTCTCAGAACATTTTTCACATCTTTTCACATTTTCACCTCTTCTTTTTAAATACCTCTGTTATTTTTATTTTTATTAGCTACCACTATTTTAATTGTCTTAGTTATTTCTATCTATTTTCTACCTACTCCGTTACATTAATTAACCAATCCTCTGTCAAGTCAACCTATTCTATCCACAACCAAACGATACTTACTAAATAAGCGTTGCCTTGCTATTAACAGTTTGACTCCGCTGCGGTCGCCCCGATCGAGGTGAAAGGGACACTAATCCCTTTACCTTTACATGGCGGAGGCCGGCCTGCTTAAAGAGTATGACTTTATCACCTTTTTGAAATTCACTGGCAAAATATTTTTTACTAAAAAATAAAAAAACTGGAGTGGCTACCGTATTCATTATTATATCGAGTAGGTCAGGAAGAAGTTTGGTAAACATCGGATAAAAACTGTAGGAGTTTCTGGACACTGTTTGAAATGTTCTGTTTGAAAATCGAGGTTTGAGATTCTGACTATTATGTGCTCATCTAGAAAAAGTTTGAAAGTCGTAGGTTGATGTTAATGGGTATTTGTGCAGCTATTATTATAATCATGTTTTTGCATTATCTACTTATATTTTTGCATTATTCACTTATATTTTTGCATTATCTACTTATATTTATGCATTATCTACTTATATTTTTGTATTATCTACTTATATTTTTGCATTATCTACTTATATTTTTGCATTATCTACTTATATTTTTGCATTATCTACTTATATTTTTGGAATTATCTACTTATATTTTTGGAATTATCTACTTATATTTTTGCATTATCTACTTATAATTTTGCATTATCTACTTATATTTTTGCATTATCTACATGTATTTATGCATTATCTACTTATATTTTAGCATTTTCTTTTTATATTTTAGCATTTTCTACTTATATTTTTGCATTATCCACTTATATTTTTGCATTATCTACAGTCTGGCTAGATAAATTGGGCAATCGATATGATTTTCACGCAAATTTTGTATTTACTTTTCCGTGTAACTTACTATAGTTACTAAAGGCCGATTTATCCTGAATAAAGTACAATACTGAAAAGATACACCGCAAATTTAGGGGGAATATGAAATCGATTGCCCAACCTATCTAGCCTGACTGTACTTATATTTTTGCATTATCTCCTTTGTCGTTGCATTATAAACATCGACTTTGGCATAATGCACTTAAGTAAATTTGGGTTTTCGTTATAGGTGTTTTTAACCCAACCCTTAGCACACCATCTTAACTTGTTTACCCAGGTGATCATCCTATTAAATAAACGGCAAAAGTATTCCGTAGGTTTGTTTGCACTTCCGTGTGTTGATTTGCCATAATTTTAAAAATCGGCCAAGCACATAATAACGCATATAATGAGGCAAATCCCAATACGTCCGAAACAGAACAACTTTGTGCCATTTGTGTAGGAATTATACACTGCGTCCGGTCTATAGTCCTCTACGACTTACAGGGGGAAAATATATCATATAATAGTTACAGTTTCTGTTGATATATATGATACACGCATTCTGTGCAAATTTTTTCAGCTTTCAATGCGCTCAAGTTTTTCATTATTTCATGTGCGGGAAATTTCAATTTCACCATTTGGAAAGTTTTTAATTATTTTTAAAAAAAGTCCCAAAAAAGTGAATCAGTTTTCGTTTCTATAAAAACTCTGATGTTTTTTGCACCGTTTAAAGAAGAGATGTCAAAAACCCAGTCGCCAGGTAATGTAAGAGTAGAGCCAAAAATGGTCATAGTTTTTTTTAAAGTCCACTAAAAATTGTTTTGTACATTCTTTCGTTTCGGGTCATTTGTTGAGTGAGTGGAATTAGGGTGGTCATTTTTTGGGTAGGGAGACCCGCAGCGGGTAAATAACAATATAATCTAAATAAAATAAACAAAGTGAAAGTTACAGTTACAGCCACTATCAAAATGCATGTTAAAAAGGTTAAAATTGCCCACATTTTTGTTTAATTCGGGAGAAAAATAAATGGAAGAGAAGATTAGAAATTCAAATCTTGAGAAAATGGGTGACAACAAAATAAACCACAGGTTAAACACGTTTCCCCAAACAACACAATATATTTTTATGTGTTATTTAGAAACAAAGCGTGAAATATATGTTTAACCACTATAGTACAATAGTCATCCATTCACACAATAAATCCTTGAAACCCATTCGTAAATAAAAAATAATCATAGTGAGATAAAGTGGTACACTATTTTATTGTTTCGAATGTTTATGTACATTTGGATGTACCATTTCTATATATGTTTTAAGGATTTATCATCATAAAATTATGATTTCTAATACCACCTATTAATTTCTATAAGTTTCCCAGATTTACTGATTTTCGTAGGTGGCCATGAAAAAGGGTAGATATTTCTTAGTAGGACATTTCAATCAATGAGATGACATTGTCATTTTCAGTTGCTCATGGAATTAATAGGCAGTTAGTTTTTTCTCGTAGTGTAAGAATGAGCCTCCCGTAGTGTAAGTCTTACGTCAAACTCCTCCCCTTTCCGTAAGAATCCTAGGCTACGCCAGAAAAATTGAGTTGCGAAACGTAAAAACGACTACACTACGTTTCAGACTTACGGGCATACGTATGTGCCCTAGTGCCCTCCCAGGATGTAGTTACCCAGGCGACTGGCATTATTCATGTTTATTCTACAAAGTTAATTTTCGAAATTGTGGCCCCTAGCAACCAAATACTTACGGAAAATCACCAACTATTCTGCGTAACCGTAGTGTAAGTAAGCTTCGAAAAGGAAGCCGCGTAAAGACTTACCCTACGCAAAGCCCAAAGTTACACTAAGGGATAAAACTAACTGCCTAATGACATTTCCCTGTATCCTTTTTAAATTTTTTCATTGGCACTACAATAATGGTATAAGTATGCACAATGACAATGAGTTACTCCTAGAGTCAATATTTTTGTGTTGAAATTGTGGCTATATCGGCAACTTACTCTGGCCACTCAATAATAGGGTCACATTTTTAACTTGGGGTGTAAGGTAACGTTACTTATCCAGTGAAGGGGGGCGCTGCGCCCTCTCTCACTGGATACGTACTTAAAGAGTTGAGCATGGACGGTTGCCAAAAAAGAGTGAAGATTGGACTTTACTCACTTTCGAATTTTACACTTTTTCGAGTACAAGAGTTGAAACCACAAAATTACAGTAAAAAACATCCAATTTTCTAATTGACCGCTTGACGCTGCATTGCTAGTTAGGGCCAATTTATACTCAAAATGGTCCATGGCCATTGATTGCAGTATGTATAATGGGGATTCGTATTGATTGATGGCAGTATCAGAGTCAAAAATGTGATCAAGGTGGGTGACCGGAGTAGTTGTAAACAACTCTATTTCTAAACAAAAAGTTGACCCTAGGCTTTACTAAAGCGAAGTTTTGGAATATTTTTGTACTCTGAATCTCTACACTGGTCCACCGTGAAAAGGTCAATTGGAATTTACATAAAAATTTATGTATCTGAAACACATTCTACCCATCATACAAATATTGACCCAGAATACATGCTAGCTTTATTAATAACAGGACCTGGGTCCTGTGTCCGGCTACTAATTATATGAAAGAAAATATTGTATTCTCAATAATGTTAAAAGACCACGAAATCTTGTTTTGCAGTCTGAGTCTGACATAACTTTCAGGGTTACCAGCATAGATATAGAAAGGGGATTTAGATAACGCATAACAAAATAACAGGATAAGTAACAGGATTGTTGTAAACAGGCAAAAAGCTTCCATTCTCCACACTTTTTACACACGTTTCCCGGTCCTGTCCTTTCGTACAACAAACGCTTCCATATAAATTAATACATTGTGAGATAGGGAAATGTTTCTTCTAGTAGCGTGTGTTAGTGTGTTTCTAATTCTATGGTTACCAGATTTTCTTCAACGAATTTAAGTATCCTGACCAACAAAAGCCATGCCATTAACCAACCCACGCCCTTCGAGTGCGTCTTAGTGAATGCTTTCAAATATTGTACAAACGTATTTGGCGCTATCTTACATGGGCAGCTAATAAATTTACGAGATTTTGATGAAAATGAAGCAAACATCACGTAAATTAAGTATTTACAAATTAATAACCGTTCCAGACATATAGAGATGGGCAATTGAAATTGTGACGTCACATATCATTTCTGTCTCGATTCATCACAATCCTGCAATCAATTTATAATAAAGCCTACACAACAACGACAACACACACTGACAAAATAGAAATCACGGAAGGCCTGGCCCAAGGAAACCCCCTCAGTCCTCTCCTATTTAGCTTGTTTACATCGGACATAGAGGATTATCTAGATAAAAAGTGGGAGGTATAAAAATAGGAGCGAGAAAGTTATACACATCCTTCTTTACGTAGATGTCACAATAGTGCTAGCAGACAGATAAAAATAAAGTTACCAGCGAAATATGATGAAGGCCAGCCCCTAGAAGTAAAATCAAAGAATACACCTATCTAGGAATAATATTTACTCCAGGCATGACCTTCAAAAAAGCAGCATTAGACCGAAAAGAAAACAAAAACAATCTACAGCCTATGGAAACTCATTTAGGCAGCCAAAAAACTCTATGATGCAACCATTGCCTTAGTCGCCTTGTATAACTGCGAGTCTACGTTATATGATGCTCATCCAGCTATACCAAAACAATTTTTACAAGAGATTCCCTAGCTTGGACACAATCACATCAGGATACTTACGTCAGACTAGAATGCGTAATTACAAGGAATAGTAACTAAAATTTGGAAACATACTTAACTTCTGGTGCAAGTTACCAAAGATGCCTGATACCAGATACCCAAAGATATGTTATGAGACGCTTTGCCAAATAAATACTAGTCACTCACACAAATACAACTGAGCATCCCAACTGAAAGAAGGCCTTCAGGAATTAGGATTACGAAGTTATTTTGACGCACAAAACCCTCACATAATTGAGGATCTGTGTGCAAAAAGAATATATCTCGGTGACATTTTTTCAGTAAATTAAAAATTCCATGTCAAGATAAAAAACCCGAAATGTTCAGGGTGGTGAAAATTAGGCTTCCCACTTTCAAAGCCAAATTTAGTATAAAGAGATGTAGTTCGATCGGACTATTAGCTATTATTTTTATTGCCAATGGAGATTGGACTTTCACCCGATGTTTGGCCTGCAATTTCTTCGCGGAGGTCCTTCGTGTTGGGCACCTTGTGTTAGGCCAAAAAAAGAAATTACTGGCATCAAGGAGAGCAGAACATAAATCCTATATAAACACAACGTCACTTGAAGTCAAAATTCCCAAAAACTTGCTTGTGTTGCTTCAATGTTATGCTAGACTGAATTTAGGCAGCGGTACTTTGTTGCCACTGTCTCCGCTATACATGTTAGACAATTATACTGGTTTGAAGGCCATAAACATTAAAATCCGCGTGGAGCAGGGGAAAACCTTAATATTTCAACTTATTTAAACGATGGCAAAATGAGTTATTATTTAGGGATAAAGTTATTTCATTTTTACCGATTTTGGCCCATTTAAGTATTTTTAAGTATAACTTAAGTAATTTAAAATACTTGTAATATTTTAAGTATAAGGGTCAATTTAAGTATTATACTTGCCATTTAAGAATTATACTTGCCATTTAAGTATTATACTTGCCATTTAAGAATTATACTTGCCATTTAAGTATTATACTTGCCATTTAAGTATTATACTTGCCATTTAAGTATTATACTTGCCATTTAAGTATTATACTTGCCATTTAAGTATTATACTTGCCATTTAAGTATTATACTTGCCATTTAAGTATTATACTTGCCATTTAAGTATTATACTTGCCATTTAAGTATTATACTTGCCATTTAAGTATTATTATTGCCATTTAAATATTATACTTGCCATTTAAGTATTATACTTGCCATTTAAGTATTATACTTGCCATTTAAGTATTATACTTGCCATTTAAGTATTATTATTGCCATTTAAATATTATACTTGCCATTTAAGTATTATACTTGCCATTTAAGTATTATACTTGCTATTTAAGTATTATTTAGTCAAATGGATGATTAATTTAATTCTAGGATTAATTCAATTTTGGGTCAATGTCAATATTTAAAGAAAAGTTTTGAAAGTATCATTGTAACCAAAATTTACTGTTTCACGAGGGCTTAGATGATGTTTAGATACCCCTATTGATATCGTCCTCGTTTTCGGTTAGTTGCAATCAGTGTCTTTTTAGCACTGCGCATTGGGAAGAATGCCGCAGCCATATTGTAACTGGCCGGCCGGTGAGGTTTTAATGCTACACGGGCTTCCGTTTAACTAGCTTTAGTGTCATTCCTGTGTAGATATGTACTACATCATGCTATTCTATACATATGTTTCATGTGCCCATCTAATGACTAGTCCGTCTGATGACTGATTCGAGCAGTCTGGTCTTGCCTGCTTGTGAATAAAAACTATGTAAATAACTTCCCGAGTTACCTGCTTATAATTATTATCGTCCCGGGTCAGTATCCGCTCAGGTCATACCATAGGCACGGTATAGCACAATTTGAGATTTTAAGAACGGAAAGAATTTCAGTGGTACAAACATGTCCTAAATAGGTAAAACTGTTACGGTTTAAAAGTTAAATACCGGCTAGATTGAGACGTATTAATGAGTAGATACTGGCTGGATTGGGACGTGTTTGAGCATCGCTCAGTAATTTAATATGTTGGATATTATTTATAAATAAGCGCCTGCGCGCAGATACTAAATTTATAGCTTGGAATTTTTAAGCACTACAGTGAGTCGAATAACGAATTCACTCTATTTCAGACTTACGCATGTTACTTTGCATTTTAAGGTAATTGTCAGTCAGTTTTACCCTATAATAAATAAGTTATTTAGTTAGTATTAATACTGATTATTTTCAAGTCATATTAATTAGTGCACATCTAAATAGTAATGCACGCATACTAGCTAGCAGTGACCAGCCCGAAAACTAGAAGTACCGAGACCTGTCTAGTTATGTATTGAAATGAAGACAAGTTAACATTACACCTTATTTAGCAAACCGTCAATAAGATTTACCGTCGATTGACAATCCAAAAAGCAACGATTACTGAACTGTAACCGTAGCTCAAAAACAACCCAACAAGACGTATGCGTAGATACTGGCTGGATTGAGAAATATGAGTAAATGCTGGCTGGATTGAGAAATATGAGTAAATGCTGGCTGGATTGAGAAATATGAGTAAATGCTGGCTGGATTGAGAAATATGAGTAAATGCTGGCTGGATTGAGAAATATGAGTAAATGCTGGCTGGATTGAGAAATATGAGTAAATGCTGGCTGGATTGAGAAATATGAGTAAATGCTGGCTGGATTGAGACTGTGTCGATTTAGACGGTTTGGTTTGAGGAAGCGGGAATTTTAACGGTTTGGGATGTAACCGCTTGAGTTCAGACGATTTGAATAGAACCGGTTTAGGTTGAGACAGTGTCGATCTGTCGATTGAGAAGGTTTGGGTTGAAACAGTGTCCATTGAGACAGCGTCAAATTAGGCAGTTTAGGTTAAGACAGTATGGATTGAGACGGTTTGAGTACAGACAGTTTGCATTGATACAACTTGGGTTAAGCCGGTATCAACTGAGACAGTTTGGGTTGAGACGGTTTCGGTTGAGGTGCTATCGGTTGAGACAGTTTGGGTTGAGACGGTTTGTGTTTGAGACCAATTGGCAACGAAATAAAACCACCAATTTTGCTGCTATTTGGATAATTTGTAAGCTGCGTATTAAAGTACGTAAGTTTTTTTTAAACAATTCTAAATTTAAGGATAATATAAATAATAGATAGTAATAGATAAATTCGCAAAAAATACTGCTGCATTACATGTTGAAATTAATATGTTTTAATTTTTTCATAGACGTAAATAATAGCAGTTGCAGTATTATACGGTTGATGTTATTTATTGTCAGCTGTAGTTGTCATACATGGCATATTATAGGCTTGCATTTATGCTTATAAGTTATATAAAAAAAACTATGAAACCGAAAAATTCTTAAAAATCCATGGGTCGAGGGATTAGGGATTCCTCAATAGCGCGGGCTTTTGGATACCTTGATCAAAGGATTGTATAGACAGGTTAGACGAAGTGGGAGTTGGCATTCTATATTCCCCTGCCTGGAACACTATCTCCCGCTTCGTCTAACCCTTAAGAGCCATCTCTATAGAAACCTTGATCTCTCCCCACTCATACCGTAAATTAAAATTCAAACTACACGAAATGTCACAAGTCACAACCCAACCAGTATCTTATATTATAGGATAGGCCAACGGCAAAGTGTGGCGGTTCACGGACACTACTAAATAGTGATAAACCTACATTTAACAGGGGGAGTGGGTATTAAACTGAAAAGTTATGTATTAATAACAGATGTAAAGTTGTCTTTAATTTTAGCAATTAGTCGTAAAAAAATAGCTTGAAAGATTACAGGTTCACGGACACCATTAAATAGAGAAAACCCTACTCCTGAAAGAAGAGGTGAGCAGCGAGCGGTAAACTGACTGAACATCGATGTAACTTCTCTTTTCTATTCATGGAGTAGTTAGCTAATAATTTACGTGACATGTCTAAATCAGTTAACTCCTCAAGGACCGTAAATCCCAAAAATGCTATCTCGGGAACTATAAGTGCTAGAAGAAAAACTCCTTGGATATAGACGAATCAGGGGAACCCAAGATTTTAATTTTTTGGGAAAAAATCTTTTTTGTTTGGCACTCTACGACAAAAAGAGGGCGATTTAGAGATTTTGATTTTTTGAGGTTCCATATGGAACCCTGGGTCGCTGAGGAGTTAAGGATAATTTGGCTTTGGTACTCATGGACTTATATTTCTATATTAGAAATAGTTTGTGGTGTATGTGATAGTTTTATATTGCAATCTAGTATAGTATATATTATATTTCATTTTACTTACCAGCAGCTGACGTACATCCAATGTCTCTTAATTTTTCCATCAAATTTGTAAGACTTAACTCAGAGGATGAATGACACTTCCAAATTTTTAGGATTTCCATAATTGTGTCCAGCATAGAAAAATCGCGATCCCACCTTTTCTGCAGTTCGTAAATGGTGACATACTCGAAGCCCAATTTCTCACAGAATAATATCCAATGTTTGCAAAATGTACGGTCATTGGCCAGCAAATATATAATTCGCGAGTCGTCAATACAGGTTTCTGTTGAAAAATAAAATGTGTTTACAAAATGCCTGTCGTATTACATATATGCGATAGTTTTACCTGAATTTCTCTTGACCATTTTGGTTGCTTTTTTAAAACCTTAAGATGGTACACGGACAGAAATGATCACTTACTTATAAAAAATAATTTTTCAGCATAAATACTTAATAATGCTACAAATAATTTATGCTATTTAATTGTATGGTTTTCATAGTTGAATGTAAGAAGCTTAGTTGACCTCAATGTGCGGATTCTATCATAGACAAACATTGGCACATAACTATAACTGTACACTGTAAAGGTAAAAGTAAACAAATAAGTAGAAATAACAAACCGCAAAATTCTGTTGTGTAATACAACATTTGGTAGTTTATTGCTTATCTTATCTGCCGAAGCCCATAATATCCCTCAACCTACAAGAATGCTCTCAAATTAGTATCTAAGGCTGATAGTTATTTACTACTAGGACAGTTCCCCGTTCAACGGACGGAGCACTAACAGAGAACACGTTTCACAAACATTTAAAAAAATTAAAAGAATTTAACATAAATTTTAAACTCAAAACTGAAGTTAAAACGATGAATTCGAACCTTTATTCCAACTCCCAAGTAGTGTAGATAAAAGAAGGAAATGCACTTTGCGTTCCATTCCTTACGTTCGTGTTCCGCTCCCTGCATGCCGATCAATGCTTTCCATAGGCGTTGAGAGAAGGATACAACTATTAGTGGCAAAGCTACGGTGAAGAGGATGGCGGTTGTGCTCCGCTAAAAGGGCATTTTATATGATATTTATGTAGTCGCTCCGCCTCCCTCTATCTAATCCTACAATCCAGTACCAGTAATCCTTATGCATAACTATCAGTTATGCATAATTTCTACATCCAAACTTATTATTTGCTGATCTTTTACTGGGCTACGAGCTGTCGATGATTGGATAATAAACTGATTCATTAAAAAATTACTTTTTCACGTATTTTTCACCTGAACTGAACACGGAAACTTCTCATATTGATACCCATTGTGAAGAAAATCAGATACTTTTGACATTTACTTTACAAAGCGTAAAATAGACCTGGTTTTAAAACCTTGTTTTACTTATACCAATAACAATAATATAATTGAAGGATATTTACTGTAAGTTTACTATAAACATTTGCTATAAACAGTTGATTATTGGTTAAATTTGGGATTATTTTAATGGAATTTGTCCTAATAATAATGTAAATTTTTTTAATTACTTTGACATTGAAACAATAGAACATGTTTTTAATTGAATATTCCATCTGTAAATGATTAATTTAAGTTTTGAGTAAAACAATCAAACTTATCAGTTATAGTCAAATGTAATTTGTCGGTATGTATCATATTAACAAGACTATTGTAGCTCCAATCGTCCTTCCAACTTTTTGTTTGGAGCCAAGTGGTCCCGACCGAAAATGTGTCACCAGAAACACACAGAGAATTTCGGCAGAAAGATTGCACAAGAAAATTCGGACCGGACTCAGCAGACAAAGTGCAGCAGCAATTTTCCGGCTCGCAAAACAAAAAGTTCGCTCTGCTGATTTTTTCACCAGAAAAGTGCCAGCAGAAGCAAAAACATACCGTTGACAGGACTCGAACTCCTGTGTGTTGCTTTTGCTGCTTCTGTTCCTATCTTACTAACCTGTGTTTATACCATTATGCCACTACGCCATTTCTGGAAGAAGTGGACATTTTGGTTGCTTAAATGTAGTATACCTGAAGATGCAGACCTTACTTAGGACTTAGAAAACTTAACATGCGTATTATTTCTACGCATTATTACTAAATGTGGCTGCATATTCTAACGACTTAACTGTTCTAAATACGTAATTGTTTATTACGTATTATTCATAAATAAGTCAACCTTTTTCCATGTCAGATGAGGTCAACTTCTAATGATCTCCACCCAATCATTTGATAGCTGATTTTATCATTTGTCGTAAGCATGTCAGCATTAAAAGAATGGTGCTACACTGGGATTAGCGGAAATATATTTAAAAGACTGTTAATAATTATGTTTCATTGAAATTTTTCAATTGGGTTTGCATACGGTTGACCTCATTTGTCATTAAAATAGCGCCTGATTAAACCCTCAAAAGAAGACAAGAATGAACTTTATTATGAAGTAACAAATACTAAAAATACTTAAATACTAAATAGTAGAGGTAAATACTATAGTACTTATTAACTATTAGCCAGCATTGCAGATTACTCGTAATGCGAGAGAAATCACGCATAAAACACCTAAAGATAGTTAACAGAACTATTATTTTTATCATAAGTCCACTGTTCTGCTGAATCCTGTGAGTTTCTGTTAGTGATTTGTCAGCAGACATTTTCACCGCATGACAGCGGATGTCTGAGCGGGGAAATGTCAGCAGAAGAATTCAATCAGAGTTTTGAGCGTGAAAATGTCAACTGACATTTTCACGGGAACACTCACAGCCGAATTCTGCGGTATTAAGTTGGTAGCTGTTCGGCAGACATAATCTTTTTCAATAGTTCAACAGAAGTCTGATGAAAGGAATTAACACCAACAGCATTCTGTTGAACATTTTCGGTCGGGGTACCACTTTTGCTTGTTGTGGAAAAGTTTATAATATTTTTACATAACGGCTATTGCTACAATATGCTTGCAGAGTTGATTACAACCACTTGTGGAAAATCAATCTCACTCAAGGTTTCTATTTATTATTTACCACAACTGGGTATTATTTCTTATCTAATGAGGTTGAATGTATAGATGTTTGCCAAAAACTGTGCAAACATGTTTTAACATCAACAGTTGATGACATTTTGCACAATTGTAGGGCTCCCTCATATTGTTAATTATATGGGGGTATTTCACTACCTGACATCACCAGTGTATTGATAGTGTAGTGGTTAGGGAAACTAGCACTGATACATGATTGAGCATTGGATCGATTCGTACCTGCGTACAAAAATACTATTAGAAAATACAGTTTAATAACATAGGTATAAGGATTAATTATAATTTTATTTTTGTTGATTTAGTTTTAATAAACTATCGAGCAATTGTTAACTCAACTATTGGATAAACTTTATTCAAGTACCTACCGAGTGGAAACTTTAAACAACTCTCTTGTGTAGTTAACCCCCACTAGTTGGTGAGGGTGGTTTTTAACTCAAAGGTAGAGGGTAATTAATACATGTATGGTTGTGCTGAATATTCTATTTTTTAAGAGTGTACAGTTACACTATTTACCTTAGGGAATCGATATGATATTTGCTCAAAATTTTGTGGTTAGTTTTCAGTACAGCTTAC
This sequence comes from Tomocerus qinae, assembly GCA_020055645.1. Classification (NCBI taxonomy): domain Eukaryota; kingdom Metazoa; phylum Arthropoda; class Collembola; order Entomobryomorpha; family Tomoceridae; genus Tomocerus; species Tomocerus qinae. The sequence continues at coordinate 43,263,680 of CM034546.1, read as the reverse complement.
TATAGATAGTGTGAAAGCGGATATGTTCTGACCTGGCATATATCCAGGAATTTGATCAAGGGAGCCCAGCAAAATATATTGGATTTTAAGGGCGGCTTAAGCAGCCCCAACCCCTCCTCTTGATACGTGCTTGGTTCTAAATAAAGTAGTTAAAAGATTAACGGCAAATAATGAGGAAATATGAAATCGATTCTCTACTATGAGTAGCCGATAGACGAATTAGACACACTATCATAGGAACTTATTTTATCTACAGAGTGTGTAATTCCCCTTTGGGGGTGTTCCCGGTCCCTTTGTGGGAAATTCTTTGAAACTAATATATTATTAGAATTGACGACTCGTGTCAGTGACAAATGTCAATGTCAGGAACCCTGAGCATGACACGACTACTATATTTGCTAGTAACTTTATATCCTTATTCTCTATTTTACTAACAACTTTCATTTATATACTGCTATTTTACTTTAATTTTTAAAGACAATTTCCATTTACGAAAAGATTTTAAGGTAAAAATAATGGCGCCTACTTTTTACTGACAAATTACATTAAAATAAACCATGTACAAATGGATGTAAAAAAGTAGCGGCAAAAGAGTAAAACAGTGTCTATTTTTAGTTTAATAATGTTCCTTAAATCATTCTGATGTCGAACGAGGTATTAAACGACTTTTTACGACGCACAGAATGGAAGTTACGTCAATTTTTAATTTTCGAACCCCACCCCTGGTCAGGGGGTATGGCCGATTTTGCCCATTTACGAACTTGATCTGTCTTTTGACCCATAGAATGCGTAGAAAAAGTTTGAACGGATTATCTCATTCCGTTCGAAAGTTATCGTGCTTACGGACGGACAGACAGACAGATTGGGCAATTCTATAAAGCAGCTGCCGCTACTTAATAAAGACGGGTTTTTAGACAGCCGTAATATTGCTTATATTTGACATTTCAATTTTCGGCTGGGTTCTAGGTTCGTTGCTTTGGTGGGTTCACTAGTAGCGAAATAAGCGACAAATATGTTTATAGATCTGTGATATTCCATCAAATTAATCGATGGCATTTACCTTTTACTTTAATTTTTGTAATTGCCAAATAAAACTGCTGCTCATTTTAAATAGTTATGTACCTACCTAAACTGTCAACTAATATCTATTTGATCCTGTTATTTTACATTGTCCATATTAATATAGGGGAGACTGGGGATAGTGTACGAACTTTTCGTTTAGACGGCCCTATAAAATCACGTTGAGGGATATAAATTGATTTCATTATTTGAATGTAATGTCTACATATCTAGACACCGTTGCCCTGTTTTTACAGATAATTTTAATTCCTATCAAAACCAACAGAAAATATTTTTTGGATGTCACTTTTTTCGTACACTATACCCAGTACTGGGTATAGTGTACGAATACCCTGGGGATAGTGTACGAATACTGTTATTTCGATGTTTTCTTCCCAAATCTGGCGTTTCCATTTCTTAGGATGCTGCCCCGGATGCTGATAGTGATATCTTTATTGTTTCATGATCATCGCAATAGTCGTTAGTTTTCTAAAATTATTTTTCCCCGATGCATCAAATGAGGTATTTTATTAGGCGTTTTCTATGGTTCATAAACGATCATCTAGTAATTTGAGAAATATTTGCAGATGTAACTTATGTAATTAATGGGGGGCATTCAGTAATGTTTAACGCATCACTTTTGGTTGAAAATAAATGTTATTAGCCAAAAGTGGTCATCCAAATGTTCGTACACTATACCCATTTGGTTTCTCGTACACTATCCCCATCATGACTTTTTCGACCTAAATATTTTTCTATAAAAAATTTTCAAAATGATAGCCTCCATGAGCATCGGATATCGTTTATGGGAGATTATTCTCTAAGTCAAAAAATTTAGATCACTAGCTTGTTATAAAAAGGGTCTGTGTGCAAAATTTTGTAAAGTGGCAAAAGTTTACTTTAGGGTATTTTTGGCATCAGAAAAGTTAATTTTATTTTTAGAAAACGAAGTATGAGCCTGAAGTTAACAACTTTTTGTTAACAAGTCCTCCAAACCATACTTCAAATTTTGAAAATTTTGCCGACCAAAATAATTCAAAGATTCTATGAAAATTCTGAACTTCGTACACTATACCCATTCGTACACTATACCCAGTCTCCCCTACATGTAGCAATTACACACACAGTATACGATACAATACATATACATTTGTTTTATCTACTGATAACAGGGGTATTGTCACAAAAGTCCATAGATAATTCCATAAGGAACAAACAGAAAATAACGAGTAATCTCCCTCCCATCCCACCATCATTCCCCTACATCGCACACTAGCCACAGTTCAAATGCCAACTCATCAGTCATTGGACTCTGCACTTCATTTAATCATTTTACAAACGGCCATTAGTATTCGCATGACTGATTGACCAACCCATTATTTTTCTTAGCTTATTTTGCTTCCTATTCAATGGAAAACGAAATTAAACGAAATCTTGTTTTCTTAATAGAAAATTTAACAGATCTAACTAGGGTGTTGGCTTACTTGATTCAAAGCGACATAATCTCAATTGCTGAAAGCGAGGAAATTGTAAGTTCAATCATTTTATTATTAGTTATACATTGCCGATGGGTATGAAGATTCTCCAATAAGTAGGATACAATAAAATATAACGGAAGTCATTGACTTTACTAGCCCTTATTCTTTTACGCATGCGTTTTTTGAGCCTAGTTTTCCCAATTATTTGTTAGTGCTTTTCGATACAAACAAATAAATCTGTCTGTATTCGCCACCAATCTTGATGAAAGCAAACTATATTATAGCCGCAATATATTTTTATCAAGCAGCCCCAGCTCAGACGGTCCCCTGCTTTTCCTTACTGCGGCTCTGATTGTTATTGCTATTAAGTTCAAATTAATCTTTCACAAGATCTTTCAGTTTTGAAATATCGCGCGGACACTAAAAGCAGTCAAACCCAAGACAAATTTAAATATCCGGGCTTCGTATTAATCCTGGTTATAGTGACAAAAAACAGTGTTTATTCTGTTAATTTTAGATGCTGAAAATTTTCAATTATTTTGCAGACATAAATGAATAAGGTCGTAGTTGGGTAGGGCAAGTTCGGCAAGTATCTAATTTATTTCCGGAAAAAGGGCAAAAAAAGGCTAAAAGTACGTTAAAATGTTTTGGAATATATCAAGATTTTTAGAATAAGCACAACACTACATGTAAGAAATGTCTTTTTCATTTCACGTTGGCAAATAAAATTCAACTAAGGCTGTTTGAATTTCTTTTTTATATTTGTAAGTTGTATTTCATAATATTTTCAAAAACTTCGAATAATTTTTTGATCTTAAACCATGTTACATAGAAACGTTTTGATTACATTTGCGAAAGGTACCACAACCAGAATATAGCTTGCACGAGAGCTCGATTTAAAAAATATTTTTTAAATCAAAATTGCAATTTGCAATTATATTTTGAGTAGGGAACTACATGTAAGAAAATGTTTTATTTCATGTTTCATTTAAAATGAAATACGCAACCAAAATTCTTGAAGTAATTTGTTCTTTTGCCGATAACTATCATTTGTTCCGTTTTCTAAATGCATTGGGATGTCGGGTAACTTTATGTCGGGATGTGGCAACACAAAAGGCCTATATTCACGGCAAACTTCGAGTCGAGCAAATGAACGTGGGAGGTCCATTTTAATGTACAGGGTCATCACTTATATAATTCCCCCCCCCCACTACAGCCCAACACAGAATAGTTATCAAAATAATCTATATACCATCTTGTAGAGAATCTTTTTACAAATCTAACCGACTCCAACACCATGCAAATCAGTTAAGAAAAGCAGGTAAAAAATTTTTTGAAAATAAAAAGTTGAAAATTTTCAGAAATTCTGCCCGCTTTCCAACTTTCCGAATTTCCTCCGGTCCCCAGGAATTTTATTTTGGAATATTTTTTCCAGAATCATTATTAGAATCGTATTTGTGATTTTTCAACCAATTCTCATCAAAATCGAAGGTAGTCGATTTTTCAACTTTTTCGAGATTTTGTCAAAATTGGAGTAATCCACAAAAAAGTTGAGAAATTGACCACCTCGGATTTTAATGAAAATTGGTGGAAAAATCACAAATGCGATTCTAATAATGATTCTGGAAACAATATTTCAAAGTAAAACTCCTGGGGACCTGAGGAAATTCAGAAAGTTGGAAAGCGGGCAGAATTTCTGAAAATTTTCAACTTTTTATTTTCAAAAAATGTATTACCCGGTTTTTCTTAACCGATTTGCATGGTGTTGATTGTTGAAGTCGGTTAGATTCGCAAAAAGATTCTCAACAAGATGGCATATAGATTATTTTGAAAACTATTCTGTGTTGGGCTGTGGTGGGGGGGAATTATATAAGTGATGACCGTGTAATATATGATCCATTGTATTTTGAATACATAAAGAGATTAACGTGACAGGAAAATAGTAATACTCCGAACATCTTTGGCAAAGGGTTAGTCTTGAGTACAGATCACAAAAAACAGCCGGTGAAAGGCCCTTTTTTCTAGACTCGAAAGTCAAAGTAAAATGTAGCCGAAGGTTGGTGGACATAAGATACAGTTTCCAATTAGGTAATTTGACATGCAATTAACCATTTACGTCACCTGTTTAACATATAGCGGGCAACAGACATGAAAAAAACCGAATTTTCTCATTCGATTTTTTGTCTGTTTCCAGTTATATATTAAACAGGTGACGTATATATATGGTTCCCCTTATGTTAACGAAGACCTACTTGTTGAAGAATGGAAACTGTATGTTATGTCCTCCAACCTTCGGCTACATTTTACTTGGACTTTCGGTTCTAGGAAGAAGGACGACCTTTCACCAGAAATTTTTACGTGGTACAGATCTGTGCTTCTAGTACCTTTTACTTGGGGTACTCTGAGTGCACGACATTTAAGGGCTCGCTTTACAAATCAGTTTGACTACTAAGTAATAAGTACATAATGTACTTAGGGACTGGGAGAGATGTAATCTCCCTCTCAGACTAGACTGAGAGGGATAGCTCTGCACTGCTAGCGGCCCCGAACCATGAGGTTTCAGTCTGGTAGGGATATGTCATAAAGGATTGATATGAATGATACTATGTGATAAGCGCCACAAATATCGCAGATATTTTTTTACTCATTTTAGACGAAATAAGACAAAAATTTTCGCGCGATTATGCATAATACATATAAGTGTATGACGTCATTGCCCCTCCTAATTCGACTTCTAACTACGGTGCTGGCTAAGAGTACATACAAAATACCCCTTTGCGTATACAGGATGTCATTATCTATACACGGGACATCGTTTTGCATATGACAGATTTTATTTGATATAGGTAAATGGTTTTCCCGTTGGATTCCAAAATGACATTTTCTTCTCTCTACATGGGAGGAATTTGAATAGTAGCAAACAACTTTCAGGAAAAAAATCATGATCATCAAAAATCAAAGCCATGACATGACAAGAGGTTTTTGGAAAGCTGTAACGTCATAGTTTTTCGATTTCAAATGGCACGGCAAAGTTTAAAAAAGTGGATTTTATCGGGTTTTTACCAAAATGAAAACATTTTAAGTCTTTTCGACATTTCACTTTCGGTGACCCCTGCCCAGTGTCAAAGGTCAAAACTTATTATTGTGTAGAATATCACCGTCTGAGATATCAGTCAAAAGAACTTAGGGCCTTGATGTCACTGAAGGCATTATTTAGGCTAATAGAGACCTCTAAAACAGTTTAAGGGTCATGTAATGCAATAATACTGCAACATTAATGTTAATGAACAATGATAAAAATTACGAAGTAATTCCAAAGAAGACATGAGCTATTTGAATTCACAAACTGGGGTTATTAATTACCTTCAATTCTACAGCGACTCGTAACCTGACTACATTTTATTACAAGGGCCCGTGCTTAGCCATATATATTACTTTATCCATGGAATAATATATATAAAGCCCGCGAGATTATGTATTGAAATTTCACTAACAGTCGACCCGTATTGCTATGCTAACATTCAAATGACATCTAACGACATGTTAGATGAGACATGTGCGTGCATGGTAGCCTTTAATATGCATAAATTTTTCGGAATTAGTTTTTTCGGAATTATTTCGCAATGTTGTTATTGTTTATATACATTTTCTCCACTCAGATTCAGCGCACTTTATTAATGTTGCAGTATTATTGCATTATATGACCATTAGGTCTTTATTAGCCTAAATAACGCCTTTAGTGATATCAGGGCCCTTATATCAACTTTTGGTTGATACCTCAGACGGTGATATTCTATAAAATAAGTTTTGACCTTTGACACTGGGCTGGGGTCACAGAAAGTACTTGATATGCCAACAAACTGTAGTTTTATAATCTCTTTAATTTGGACCGAACAGACTTCGAAAAAATGTTTTCATGTTGGTGAAAACCCGAAAAAACTCACTTTTTTAAACTTTGCCGGGCCATTTGAAATCGAAAAACTATGACGTTACAACAGCTTTTTCCAAAACCCTCTGGAGATGTACTTATGGCGGCTCTCCATTGCAACTTTCATCAAAATCCGTCCAGGGGTTCAAAAGTTATTTTGCTTAAGAGGTAACTACTGACAGGGTCAAAAATGATTTTTTTCCTGAAAGTTGTTTGTTACTATTCAAATTCTTCACATGTAAAGCCATCGGGAAAACCATTTACCTATATCAAACAAAATCTTTCTAATACAAGTTGTCACTACCCTCATATAGGAAATATTTTATACAAGTTAGGCATCCTTGTTCCACCGAAAATACGCAATATGATAAGTGTCTACTTCAAGAGCCTGATTACTGAAAAATGTCGCTTAGACTAAGCATATCTGAATGTATTTTAGTTAATTCTAATTTTTTCCATTATGTACAGGATGCAGAACCTACCCCAACCAGAAGAACCTCCCAACTGCTGTCTACATTGCTTAGGAAAAATTGGTCGGAAATTAGAAATGCATTCCTTGACATACTATGCAAGACCAACAATGAGATCTGCGCTCAAGCAATCCAAGAAAAAAAAGAAAAATATTTATTTCCTCTATCGTCATCATCCGTGATAATGGAAAATGAAATTAAAAAGAATATGGTTTTCATGACAGACAATTTAACAGATTTAACAAGAGTGTTGGTGTATTTGATTCAAGCGAAAATCATCTCAGAGGATGAACTCCAAGAAATTGTAAGTTCATTTACTAATTATTTATGTTTCACAGGATTCATCCCTAAATTGTCAACACCAGTGTTGTGCAGTGGTTAAAACCACTAGTGGTCATAATGGCCATAATGGTCAAAATGGCCCGGTCAAAAAAAACTAAAAAGTTGTCAAAATGGACAAAATGCCTGTTTGGGGTTAATTGAGACCCCAAGGTAGCTTTTACTGCAACAGTAAACAACAAATAAAACTTTCTAAAGACTGCAGTTAAAAATGATTAGAGAGTGTCATTCTGTAGTCTGATGTTAGAAGAATAGTGTTTCATTGGTTTTAGGCCATATTTCATTCTCTAAATATTTTAAATTTCATTTGCTAGCCTAAGTAACTGTATACTGATATTTTGACCATTTTAGCCATTTTGACCATTTTGACCAGTGGCCCGGTCAAAATGCAAAAAAGTGGTCAACAGTACAACACTGGTCAACACTTAAATCCCAACACATCAAAACTACTCTTTTTCAACACGCTTTTCTTCATTGCCAACACCACTTTTCCAAATTTGTAAACAACAGATACTCAGGCTCTCAGGCAGTCTATTTAAAAGTATTTCAAAGAATTCTGAATAGGTTGATTTAATGTTAACTGGTAAAATTGAATACAGTAACGGTAGTTCTCGGCGGCCGAGTTAAGGTAAAAGATAGGCTTAATTTTACGTTTAAAGTAAGAGACAGGCTTAATTTTACGCTTAAGGTAAAAAACAGGCTTAATTTTACGCTTAAGGTAAAATACAGGCTTAATTTTAAGCTTAAGGTAAAACACAAGCTTAATTTTAAGCTTAAGGTAAAATACAGGCTAATTTTAAGCTTAAGGTAAAACACAAGCTTAATTTTAACCTTAAGGTAAAAGACAGGCTAATTTTAAGCTTAAGGTAAAACACAAGCTTAATTTTAAGCTTAAGGTAAAAGACAGGCTTAATTATTCTTTTCTTTAGTACTATTCACGAGCAATGGATACATGTAATTTGAGCGGACTTGGCTAAAATTGGCTAAAAGGTTTATTAGCGTCACATTGAGTGCTTGGATAGTTAATTGGATTCCAATTACCATTAAGGGATTTACACAGCTAGCCTAGTACGTCCACGACACAACGCAACGCAATAGCGCAACGCTGAATACTGCATCTGTTGTTAGCAGTCAGCAGCAGAGTCAGCTCAGCACACGTAAAAGAGTATCAGAATCGCTTTAATCAGAATTAGCCACTCTGGACTGGATAAAATTTGGCTACAATTCTGGTGAAATATTAGCCTTTCCAGCTGATAAATTTTAGCTTCGCGGCTGCTTAGAATGGAGGATACAAAATATTTTATCCAAAACGGTATTTGCGCCAGATTAATCTTTTTAAATGAATGGTCATATTATTTGTAAAAATACTTGTTAGATTGATTTAAGGCAATTGGAGATCAAGTATAATAGTTGTTATTTAATAGTTGTTAATAATTTTTGTTAGTCATTTAAAATCCCTACTCGTCAAGTCAATTGCTATCTACATACAAATTATCGTGAATGTTAGCGCTGTCTTTTATGTGAATAATTCTACGACAATTCTGATAGTCTTGCTTTATTGAGCGTACTTGACGGCAACAGGAAACCAACAACTTCTGCGATTTATTATTATTTGATGTTAGACATTGACATTCATATGAGAAACGAACAATAGAACAGCCAATAGGGGGAAAAGGTCTACCTTTTCATTTCTGGACGGCACTTTCGGTCATTTTTGACCATTCTTTTCTTAAATTAATGTGGGAGTGTGTTTTAGTTGCAATGAATAGTATTTATTCAAAATGCTAGTTTTCAATACATATATTTCTTACAAAACACACAATTCAACCTGCATCGTAAGTTTGACTCTCGTCATTCATCACCCGTACCGTTAACCATTATTTGGACTCCGCTTCGCCACATCTACTGCAAACTGGGCAGCTGCATACTCGTGATTGGATTATCCTTGGGACACCAAAACCACACATTATCCTGCAAATTGATTGGACATAGTCTGCAGCCCACGGAAACCGTCACAAAGAGGTGAAGCATGTCTGCTGTCTTTGATCCCGTTGGGTTCACCTGCCCTATCATACTTCTTCCAAAATGACTACTACAACGCACATGGTAACTCAAAGCTGAATGGGGTGAAGAACTGTCTGGAAAAATCAACCCTTGCTTCAGAAAATGGTGCCGTTCTCTACCCCGCCTCTTTGAAGTACAGATTCCGCGATGGTTGTTTGGGAATTACGGTCTCAGAAATTCCTGGCAACTGCATGTCTATGTTGATGCCAGCAAATGCGCCAACAGCACCTGCATCTTTATCGGAAGGAACGGGACGAAGGGTGTCCTTGCACAACTGGTGTCTGCCAAGATAAGAGTGGTCTCAGTGAAGACTGTCCTGATTCCTTGACTGGAGCTGATGGCCTGTTGCATCAGAGCCCGTCAAGCAGCCTCTATCAAGAAGTCCATCACCCACCCATAAATACAGACGACCTACTGGCCCTTTCTGGATCCGTAAGAGCGAGCAGTGGGCAACTTTTGTGGCTAACAGAATGAGGAGACACGGGTAATGACTGATTATGAATTCTGGAGACATATCTCTTGCTATCTCAACCCCATCGATCTTCCTTTACGATGCTGCACCACAACAACAGCTTCTGGAGTCCACATGGAGGAAAGGACTAATTTGGCTAAGATAGTCATAAGATGCCTCTCCCAATCATTTTTTCTGCCCGGACGAAGAAATCGTTAACTCGGAGCAAAGGAGAACATATGCGGTCCACGCCACGATTAAAGTTCTGAGAAATCCTCACAAAATCTGATGTACTACAAGTTGAAGTACGACAGCATAGTCCTTATCGTGGCCTACCTACGTCGTTCCGGAGCGAGACAACCCCGCCGACCAACCCACTGTCGTTCTTACTGTCAAAACGTTGGAAAAAACTGATAGGCCTCTCGTATTTCTGATCCAAAAATGAAACCTTGGCAGACAATCCAAACACCTTCAAATACGTCCGAACTTTTCATGACGCAGTTGGGATTTTCCGGCTGAAAACATGGATTCTGCAGAGTAAAAATGAGCCAAACTTTAGAAGCCCAACAGTTCTACTGCCAGCACAAGCATCTTCTTATGAAACTACTCATCAGAGCATACCATTCGAAAATGATCTATGCTGGAGCTCAGTTCGTGCAGTCTGCTCTAAGGGAAAAATTATGGATTCTCCGCTCTAGGAGAACAATTGCAGAGGTCATTCATTCTTTGTGCGATGTCAAAGAGGTAGCGCTAAACATCTCCACTCGGAGCCAACCGCCTTACCTTTTGATGTAATTGTGTGTGTAATAAATTTATGTATTGAAAACTAGTATTTTTCCTAAATACTATTTATTACGAATTAAAGCACATTCACACAATTAAATCAAGAAAGGAATGATCAAAAATGACGGAAAATGCCGTCCAGAAAGGAAAAGGTAGAGAAGAACACAAAAGTAGACGTTCACTGGAGCCGGAATGGCACGCAACTAACTGTAGAAAGAACAAGTTCACACTGCACTAGAAGAACGCTTAGAATTATAGATTAACGGCTACTTCTTGAATTTAGATACAAATAAATGCAAACGAAGTTAGACATAACTAGAATAAATGACTTACGAGTGCAGAAATAAATCTGACTACGTAACCAAAATAGAAAGATGTTGTATGGCTCCACCAGTTTGGATTATGTGGTCTAATTATTGCTATTAGTTTTAATATTGTTCACTTTATGATGTATCTTTAAATTAAGCCTTCCGTTAGTTTGATTTAGTGGGAGAATGTGGAAATCTCTAGCATAAACTTAGTATGTAAAATTATTTCTTTCTGAGACTAATATGATGTAAATTACTACTTGAACTTTTGTCATGATTTTTCTTATATGTATGAGTCCAAGCCGACTCCTACAAAAATTGGCTGCATAATTATTTTCTGGAAGAAGGATGCCATTTTGAATGTATGATTCTTTGGATTGATAAACCTTGATGTATGAAAGGTTAGTGTGTCATAAGGTTCTATAAGTAACCCCACTTCCCTCCACATTTAGTACACTTGCATTTCTGCTGTTCTATGGAACACTAACTCTACTCTCCTGTAAATAAAATTAGAGTTACACGTTTCAGCCACGACTAGTCTCATTTCGCTGTCATCTAAAGTAGTCTCATTTTTGACTGTTTCACTCACACAACTTCAAGAAATTCACTTCCCCCGATTCTCAAGAATTTGTGTTCTCAATCACCCGCAATGGTTTAGCAAAATTGAGTTACCTTTTTGCTAATTTTGCTTACATTAACAGCGTTAGCATTTAGATCTAACATAATCATAGCTTACAATATTCTTGTTCGTTAACCCTGACTTCAACTTTTGTGTACAGGACAGCGGATCCACTTTAACTACAAAAAACTACAAACTGTTGTCTACTTTGCAAAAGAAAAATTGGGAGGAAATAAGAAACACATTTCTAGAGATACTAAGGAAGACCAACAATGAGGCCTGCGCAGAGATAATTCAAGGAGCTAACCAAAGCGATTTATTTCGCCCTTCTTCACCAACAAATATAGAAAATGTTTTTGATACGTTGCAAGATAGAAATGCGCAATCTGTAAAAATGGAAAACGAAATCCAGCAAAATATTGTTTTTATGGCAGAAAATTTAACAAATTTGCCAGTTGTGTTGACGCATTTGATTCAATTGGACATCATTTCAGAGTATGAACGCAACGAAATTGTAAGTGCATTCAATCATTATTTGTTTTTAATTACATATCAATTTATTTGATGCTTTATAGTTTTCCAATCAACGTGTATGAATCCAACAGCATAGCAGCTTCGAAATCAATGACTTTTAAATAAAGCTATGAAAATAGGCTTACAATTACATACTATTTCAATGTACATGCACCCAATACCTGTGTATTTTATGTGGCGATTTTTAAACTGTGCCACCACTGTCTTACTTCGACCGTATGTTTTTTACAAAACTGATTATAGTGTGCAGTAAAGCTCCATCTAAGTATGCAAATTTTCTTATAATTTTATTAAAAATAGGGCTGAAGTAAGACTGAGGGAAGAATTTTAAAAATGGAGCAATGAAATAAACAGGGCAAACTAGCACCCGCTTTCGAGGGATTAAACCTTATTAAAACATTAACATTGATAGATTGCCATTTTCCCTCTGCCTTACTCGAGCCAAAAAAATGTAAACAAACGTATCACCGGATGCAATAAATTATAGCCTTTACGCTTGTTCGACCCGCTTCAGATCTATTTTCTGTGCTTACACTAGGCGATGTAATGTCGGTGGTCAAATGCTAGGATGCCACACACTGTCTACCTAAGACGGACGATTACTAGCTAAATGACTATGTCCAAGATGCCAATAAACTGTCACTTGACAAGGCAAACTAGACATAAATTAGTGCTTTTATTAAGGGCACTAATTCAAATCAATTTTACAACTTTAAATCTATTCTAATAATAAAAAATATTATTATCGTGGAGAGTCACTTTTCTTGGCTGCTACCTCGTGCTCCGCTCGAATGCGTCTGCTTCTACTTGCAACGTTTTGCTTCTACTTCTCCCTCCTCTTACGTGCTGAGCAGTGGCGGTTCTTCTAAATTCCGACGACATACCACCCCCAGTGATGGACCTCTGGGGTCATCCACAACTTCTTGTTAAACGTCGATGACAAAGAGTTTCGCCACTGGTTTCCAAAGGGGGTGTCGATTTCAGCCATTTTTTCCGTCGGGTCAATGTGGGCAGATATTCGCGCATCCAGCGCTTCCAAAAATGGTCTGCTAGGCATTGTGCAATTCTCCATTGTTTACGGAGACATAAATCCGTATCCGAGAAAACTCCAGGCACTGGAGTCCCATTCGATGATCCAACAAGAAAGTGATTTGGGGTCAAGCTTTCTTCATCCTTGCAGTCAGTTGAAACAGGTGTAAGCGGTCGACTGTTCACAATATTCTCCGCTTCTACGAATAGAGTTTAGAGAACTTCTTCTCTTGGAGCCCGTTCCTTAAGGGTCGTTTTCAGTGCCATTTTTACCTATCGCCCCAGTCTTTCCCACGCCCCACCCATAAATGGGTAAGAGGGTGGTAAGAATCGCCAAATGATTCCTCTTTTAGTCAGTTCTTCCACGATCTTACTCTGGTCAAAATCTTCGAGAGCTTTACGTAGCTCATTATCCGCACCATGGAAATTCGTTCCATTGTCGGAATGCAATTCTTTCGGGCATCCACGGCGTCCAACAAATCTTCGAATTGCCAATATGGCCGAATCAGTGGATAGCGAGGCTGCTATCTCCAAATGGACGGCGCGGGTGCACACCATATCTTTTTTCCCGTCTTCTTCCGATGGACACTTCCATCGGACCAAAATAGTCTACGCCAGTAATCGTAAAAGGTCTTGCATATCTTGTTATGCGAAATTCTGGAAGTTGTCCCATCTCCGGCACCCTTGGCTTGGCATCAGTAAGCCGACATTCCTGATATTTTCTTCTTGAGCCTCTTACTGCACTTCGTAATCCAACTATCCAGAAGCGTTGGCGAATTTCGTTCATAACAAGTTCAAATCCATGGTGGCCAGCTCTAACATGATAATGCATCACGAGTAACATGGTATGAGCGTTCTTCCCATCCAGGATTATTGGTCTCCCAAAATCAGTACTGACTGCAGGAGCTTTCGCAGTTCTTCCACTCATTCGAAGAACTCCTTCATCATCTATGCATGGAGAAAGTCTTTCCTTTCTCCAGCAACTCCAGGTCCTTTCCAAAACTTTCTCTCTGGGCTTGCTTCAGCGTTATAAATTCAGCTTCTTGAATTTCCCTCAGAGTTAACCAGGAAGCAGAGTTGGTTTCTTGCTTCTTCAATTTACATTTTAAATTGTACACGAATCTTCTTCTCCAGGCAATGGATCGAGTCAGTCTCCACCAAGTCAAATCAACATTAGCTTCGGGTAATGCTTCAGAGATTTCTATTTTCTCAGATAACACTGCTGTGACGGCATTCACGAATTCTGGCTTTAACTCCAGGTCATCAGGTTCAACTTCTCGAGAGGGTTTCTTCTCCTTGGGCCATTCCAATTCACTAGGTTGGAGAAATGCAGGACCAGTGAACCACCGACTTGAAGGCGAAAAGTCAGAATCATCCGAGTCCCTTGTTGACTCATCTGCAACATTTTCGGCAGTGGGCACCCAGTGCCACTTGTCCACATCAGTCGTCTCCAGAATTTCACCAACACGGTGCGCCACAAAGGGTTTGTACTTTCTGGCATCTGATTTCAGCCAGCAAAGTACCGTGCGAGAGTCCGTCCAGTAATAGGTCACATCAATTTTAATCTCATGTTCTTTTTTGATAGTCTCAGCAAGGCGGCTTCCAATCAGGGCTCCTTGCAATTCCAACTAAGGAATTGACATTGGCCGCAGAGATGAGACTCTTGATTTTGCTGTCACAAAGGCTGTCCGGATTCTATTTCCATATTTCACACGCAGATAGGCAACTGTGAGAAAGCTTTCTCACTGGCGTCGGTGAACACATGTAACTGTATTGACTCAGCACTGTCAATATCCGGAGAGTAGCATCTTGGAATGCGTACAGCAGTAACTCCTTTCAATTCATCCAGCCAATTCCTCCACTTCACATTCGTCATCATATGATGACCCATTTTTGTGAGTTTCTCCAATTTTAATGAAAAAATCTGATAATTCCTTTTTTGTCTAGCACTGCCCTATTTACATTGCTGAAATTTTTTCCCAGATCTTATTTTATTTATTATAATGCCGCAAATATTCAATCCAAATTTCCTTTGTTTTACCCTCACTGTAATTCATATCCATTTTAAAAATCGTACAAAACAATCCCTATACGTTTCATTTTAACTGTTTTTTGCTTCTACATTTCTGTAAGTCATTAACAAAATTTAATAAACCAATCTAAGCAAGTTCTAGTTTTGTTGTGATTTTATAGGGTAAAATTACGATTTCTCACTTTATGACGCATTAATTAGCAAACATTGCTAATTATCTCATTCAGACACCTATCTGGGAAGGTAGAGGGGACTGAGCAAAAAGTAATGGACCCTTACATGTTGGCAGAAATGCTTTTACAATTTCAATTTATTTAGTGTGGCCGGTACACCCACTGCCTATTCCTGTCCCATGCCTGATCTTATTTACATTCCGATAAACATAGGTAGATACTCTATATCTACCGTAAAATCCGAATTAATTCACCCCGTTCTAAATAGTTGACCCTCTCCTCAACTATTATATTTTCATGACAACAAGTTCATTCAAATAATAGTTTACCCTCCTCGAAATAACTGACCCCCCTATTTTATATAGGTATGTGAGTTAGTGGGATGGCAGGTTTTTAGATTATATCAGCAATTGCGGCAGCTTAGCTCAAGAAGCTATCATTTCAGTGGAAATGTATATGTATCTCTCAGAATTTTGTATTGAGCCAGACTCCTAAAAGACCATTACAATACAGTTCTTATTCGGCAAAAATTAAGATAAAAGCAATATTACCTAAAAGAAATTCCAAGTGTCAACACAATTTAATGTTCCGCGTAGGCTAATAATACGGTGAAAAAGACAATTACAAGAGTTGGAAAACCTAAATTAGTGACGGTGCAACGACTGGGTCCATAGCTTGTTTTCTTTTATAAAAGTCCACTAAAAAGACTAAAAACATTTGTACAATTTTTCTTTTCAGACGATTTGGAGTTGATTTGGGGCTAGAGGGATGGTCATTCTTTGGATGGGGTGACCTTCTTGGGTACATAACGAACCTGGCCTTAATAAAATTAGCAAATTTTCAAGTTACCTATAAAAATTATTATTACGTCACCTCCCAAACCACTCTAAATCTTCTGAAACGTAAAAATATACGATAAAACGTTTTAGCTTTTGAGTGGACTGTTAGTAGAAAACTTAAAAAAGCTTTAAACCCCGCTAGCGCTACTCTAACCTTTGAAAAGAATAGTGCAGGAAAACCGAAAGCGTAACTGTCCCGACTTTTTCTAAGAGTATAACTAAATACACTTGAAAAAATGACACACTTATGTGTCTTCTAGTACTTACATTTCCACCATTTGTATTTGCGTTTTGTATTTGTTTTAAAAATTTGGCATTCATTGAATGTTTTTAAAATCCACCTTGAAAAAATAGTTCACCCCTATCGTTTTAATTGACCCCTCCGGGGCCAACTATTTATTTTTTGCACAAATGACATCGATGAAACAATAAATTGTTCACCCTTAATTCGGATTTTATGGTATGCACGGTATTTTTGACTTTCGACTTGACCGAATCTCTAAAATTGAACTTCAGTTAATCTTCAATTGTCAGGTTGATTTTTCGTTTAAGACTTGTAGACCATTTTTTAAATATGATTTACAGTATGAGGAAAAAAGTTCGACTAGAAGAAACTATAAACTGCTGTCTACATTGCAAAAGAAAGATTGGGAGAAAATTAGACGACTATTTCTAGACATACTACTGAAAACAAACAATGAGCATTGTGCACAAACAATCAAGAAACGGCTTGATTATCATATCCTCTCTCATTCTTCAGCAACGAATACTAATAATAATTTCTTTCCACGGTTAATCAAAAATTTCCTTTTCCACCCAAAAATAAATCAAAAGTGGTGGCCAGACAAAAAGTTGCTAATAAAATCCCTTCTCAAAAGAAAACACGGAGAGGAACTATTAATTGATGAGCTAAACAACCGAATGTCGAGAGACGAGAACCGAATGCTCGTGATCTGCGAATCCCCAGCGGCATCCAAATATTCAGGGATGGGGGGCGTAGGAAAAACCCTCACCGCCAAATGGTATGCACACACTTACGAATTAGAGTATGATCATATCATATGGATCGATTGCGGAGAAGGCAGTCTCCTCACATCCTTTGCAAAATTGGCTAGAGATTTGGAGATAAAAAGTTTTGACAACTTTAGCTTGACCGAAATGGCTACCAAGATTTTTGGTCAGTTAACACCATTCAGATGTCTGTGGATTTATGACAATGCAGAATACTACAAGGGCCAGGACGGAATTATAAATTTTCTTCCAAAATGTGAAAAAAACTTTCATTGTATAATCACCTCACGAAGCCGTGAATGGGGAATGGAGAATGTTGGATATGGGAA
Organism: Tomocerus qinae; assembly: GCA_020055645.1. NCBI lineage: Eukaryota > Metazoa > Arthropoda > Collembola > Entomobryomorpha > Tomoceridae > Tomocerus > Tomocerus qinae. The sequence continues at coordinate 43,246,234 of CM034546.1, read as the reverse complement.
AATAACCGCTCTAGAACTGGACATTTTCACCGAGGAAGAAAGTCTTGAATTTCTGAGGTCCACTTTATACAGTTCAATACCTTCAACAAATTCACAACTCAGGGAATTATGTAGATTGATGGGAAATCTCCCTTTCGCTCTCCAATTGGCGACCGCTGCTTTAAACAACAAAAAGATAGAATTACAAAACTACATTGAGAAAACATCTTCAAATGATTTGGGAAACATTCTTGATGAGAAATTCGACGACTATGAAAAGACGATCAATGCAAATATCAAAATTTCCTTGGATTTGATTTCAAAGCAAGAAAAAGGTAAATTGGCCTATGAATTGTTGATGATATTTGGTTATATTCGTCCAGATGATATTCGTTCGTTATTTCTAATGAAAGTTTTAAATATCGAATCAAGCAGCATGGAACAAGCGATAAATTTGCTAGAGAAATATTCCTTGATAACAAAAACTGGAAAAGTTTTGGAATATCCCTATAAAGAAGGTATTATAAATAAGTTATTGCGCAAAAACGAAATTGCAGTTGAAATGTATTTATTGAGCATACATCGACTTCTTCAGCAAGTAATTCGTCACAATGGGCGCGAAACAGAGGAACAGACGTTGAAGAAGATTCTCAGCTGCGTGGGATTCATCGACTACAAATTCATTCCTTTCACCAAATACGCTGATCAGAAACTGCAAAAAACATTTCCAAACATCAGAGCAGAGTTACTCGACCAAAGACAGTTAAGGAAATTAATTAAAGAAGAGAGACATGAAGAAGCAGTCCAATTGGCTAGATTCATTTGGGTGGAATTAAAAACAAAATCTTCTAAACTCATGTACGCAGTTTGTCTGTACAAAAATGGACAAGAAGAGGAATGCGTGGAAATCCTTAATGATTTATACCTGGAAATAATGTGGAAGATAAAGGAGAATTTTTGGACAAAAATTTTAAGAAGTATGCTCAATTATATACGGACAGTTCATGAAATACGAATAACATTAAGAAAAGGTTTGAATTTTTTGGAACCAAAAGAAAATCTTACAGATGAGGACATTGGAGAAATTTTATTCTGCTACTATTTGGGAGTGGGAAAGATTAACGAAGCTTTGAAAATTAGACATGTAGCAAACGAAACCCACATAATTACAATTCTATATGAAACGATAAAACAAAGAAGATTCGAGGAGTCGGCTCAACTAGCGAGGATAATTGCAGAAGAGTTAAAAACACAAGCAACAAAATTTAACCATGCAATATGTCTGGCCAGGAATGAGCAGTTTAAAGAAAGTGTGAGCATTCTGAAACAATTAGGAAAGGAAGAAATGAAAGAAACGAGATTGTATAGAGAAGATTCTGTGAATATGGGAATTTTGAAGTTCAAAGAAGAATTGTCTAAAGATCTGATCAATGGTCACCTGTTCGTTATTTTTTGGAAAATGAACAACATAAGTTGTATAAAAAAACTTATGGAAACACAAAAAAAATTTAAAATCATTCATTCGGTAGAATCCCTCGGTATTCTGATTCAGATTGTCAATTCCGAATTGACAACTACAAATTTCTCTCTGCGAATGGGCTACCATGATTCTATAATTGCCTTGAAGCTAAATGGTAGTACAAGTAAAATTGATTTAAATTCTTGCACCTTTGATTTCTTTAATTTTGACAGAATTGCTTCAGAAGAATTAGCATTGTGTAATGTTATATTTACAAAAAATGGGAGAGAATTGGAAGAAGTAACTATCAATGAAATACTTGATTTGGAAAAAATCAACAAGCTGTCCCTTAACTATGATGATAATATGAAGATTTGTATATCCATTGACTTGAAGAGCGACAATTCTATGGAATACCTTCACTTAATGAATGTTAGAGTGATAAGCTGGGAATCTGCAAATTGGGACGTCATAAGATTGGAGTTGAGATGCATTAATTTTGTAGAGAAAACGAAGATGAAAATCAAAGAGCTGAAAGTTTCGCAATCGTATTTGGACCTTTCCTGTCTTCCAAATACAATTGAAAAACTGCATTTACATAGAGTAAATGTTATTTGTAATGCACCAATTGACTTGCCCACCCTGAAATACTTGACACTTGAATGTATGCCTGATGACAGTTACACCTTGCAATCTTTTCAATCTATTAACATCGCCTACATTTACTTCGATTGGGTTAAAGAATTGAATGTCGACCAAATCCCAAACTGTGTCACACATGTCAAAATTTCCAACAGAAATATTACTGATTTGATAGTTTTCGGTGGAGTAAGGAGAATGGACAAACTTATTCTACAAGATTTCTCTTTTAAAGAAACAGAGGAATTGTTGATCCACTTTCAGACAGATGAACTTGTTGTTGAATTCGGTTACGACATTACATCTAGAGAGTTAATGATATTATTGAACAAAGAAATAAAAAGAATTGCAGTCGGAACATTAAATTGGAACAAAAAGAAATTCTCGACTATTTCCAGTTACGTCGACAAAAAAGCTGACTTTTATTTGTGGGAGGGAGGAAAGGGAAGGGGTATTGAGAAAGAAGAATTTAAAGAACTAAAATTATTGTACTAATTTACATAAGTCATATACTTTGGATTGATTTAAAAATGAAAAATTTGAAATAATAAATTTGTTCGTGTCTCTGTTTTGGGATTGACGATATCATTCAATTGAGTTGAGAAAGTTACCATTAACTTCGTTACACAATCGTCACATTCCAAATAAAAACTTCTACTGCTCAATTTTGGCCTATTTGATGGAAAACGGGCTTAGTTGGGCCCATAAAAACATTAAAACTCTTTTTTATTTATTAATAATTCCAAAAAACCAAAATTCGGGTATTTAAATTGAAAGGTTAGCGCCCTACGTTGACTTTGGCTGTCATACCCCTTACCGAATTCGGGTTTAAGGAATCACCAATAAATAAAAAAGTATTTTATTGTCCTTCAACACTCCAATAAACCGGTTTACCATCAAATTGGTTACAATTGAGTAGTGAAAGTTATTATTTGGAATGCGACCATTGTCTTTCGTAAATCGTAATCTTTCAGAATATAAAGGCCAGGGCCGGTGAAGTTTTCATGCTGCCCGGGCAAAAGCTATTTTGATGCCCCCTTTATACTAACTTTAAAGTCAATTCAGAATTTATTTACGGGGAAATATTTTTATTGTGCCACATAATTATACTAAAATAGGCTATAGGGTAAGCAAAAGAAGGCCAAATTTAAAGCCCATACTATAATACTTAAGACTGAGAAGATTTAGGTGAGACTTTTCGTGTTGATACGGTTTGGGTACGTCAAGAATGTTTGCAGGATTGGGTTTCGGAGGGGGGCATTTTTTAGCAAAATTTTGGCATTTTTAGACGAAAATGAGAATAAAATACCCTAAAAATTGAAAACAATCGCGCGGAACTCGAATTTTTTCCTATTTGCATACCTCAATGCGTCCTTGGAATAGATGCTGGTTGAAATGAGACGGTTTGCTTTGAAACAGTTCGTATTGAGAAGGTTTGGCTTAAAACAGTTTGGGTTGAGACGGTTTGGGTCAAGACGGTTTGGTTCATGACTGTTTAGTTTGAGACGATTTGGATTGACACGGTTAGTGTTGGGAAGGCTGGGGTTGTAACAGTGTGGATGATGATAGTTTGAATTGACTCTATTTGGGTGGAGACGGCTTGGAAGGAAGATGAAATCACTAATTTTTTTATTAATTGGAGGACTATAAGCCAAGTGCTCACGTTTGAGGATTGTTATTTTCGAACTCAGAATCGTACAATGCTAATTACATTTTTTTTGTTTCATTTTTTAATTAATGGAATGTTAAAATATATATTTCCTCAGAGCTTAAGAAAATTTTGAAAAAAACAATAATTAATTCAAAAAAAACCTAACAAGAAACCTAAATAAGAAAATTTTGAATTTAACTAAATGGCGAATAGGTAGGCAGATTACTAATGCGCAAATATATCTAATATTTCGAACTCATTTTGAAGAAATATTCTGATGTGATTATTACTAGTAAATCGATTTTAGGATTTGTAGAAGAGGTTATTGTTTGGTACAATAATATAAAAATGCGTATTAAAAAACACAACAGGTCTTTTGAGATTATAGTTTCTTTGGAATACTAACAGATCGGTCACATAACAAAAAAAATATTATTTTTCTTTTATTTTGCTGCCCCCCTCAGCTTGATGCCCGGTGCCGTCGCCCCGGTTGCCCCCCCAATTCCCCGGCCCTGATAAAGGCATATTTTATACATAACCTACTTCTATATATGGGTTGGCATACTTTTTAAACTACCTATATCCGGCTATAATAGCCATGGTCCATGGATATGGCCGGCTAGCTAAAACCTAGTGGCAATAAATGGTTAAAAGTGGCTGAGACTAACAAATATGACAAAACGCATTTTCTCATTATTTGGAACGGTTTAAAGTTATTTTTACCTAAATCTATACAGATCATAAAATTATAGCTGCCTCCTTATTGCCTTCCTTCTAGCAGACGTCAGATTTCTTTTTCACCTACTTCCGACGTCGTGTACATAAGCAATCAAATTGGACTGTATTGAAAATTTTAACTTCATGGTTTTTAAGAAATCAGTATTTTAAGCCATTGGGCGGTGTATATATAAAAAATTATTTGATAGTCAATTTAGGAATTGAACCTGAGTACTTAAATTCCGATATTGAAACTAGCTGTGGCTGGGCTTTATCAGTAATTGGCATTATCATAGTAAACAACAGAGTTATTTAAGTAAAGTAAAAAGTAGATCATACATTAGTGTGGTCGAATGGCGACTTTGTTATGAAATACAAGGTACGGTATATATTTAATTGAAAGAAGGAGTTTCAAAGTTTCAACTACCACGTCGCACACCAGTGACTTTAATGATTTTATCATCGCGCAAACGTGTATGCATAAAACCAAGATCCGTCCAGATCTTTAGCAAATAAACCAAATATTATATATAACTAGCCGATCACAGGGCCCTGGCCCTGTTATAAATAAAGCTAGTGTCTATTCCGGGGTAATATTGTACAGTGAGTAGGATGTATTTCAGATAGATGTTTATATTAATTCCAACTGAACTCTTCACAGTAGAAGAGATTGATAGAAGAGAGTTAAGAAATATTCCAAAGGGTCCACTTAGTACGACCTAAAGTCAACTTTGTTTTTAAAATTGAAATGTGGGTATTGCCAACTTACTCTGGTCTCTGGTCACCCAACATGATCACTTGACTCGGGGTTTACGATACTCTGAACCACCATTATGGATACTGCCATTGACAATGGACCATTTTGAGGTCAGGCCCCATAAGAGAGCTCGAAATTTTATAATATGGAATTTTTCTTTGAATTGATGCTATTATTCCTGAACTCCATAGTCCGGGCCCCCAACTAAATTTCCCGAAAAGGATGATTTTTTTGTCCAAAAAGTTTTAAACACCAAAAAATATTCGCTTTTACCAATATATTTTTGTAGGCCCTTGTTGGTCAAAGCCCTTAATACGTGCTTGCTATGCTCTTCTGGCTGGGACCAAGATGCATGTAGTAAAGGGTATCCACCCTTTGGAGGTAATTAATTAAAAGACCCAATAAAAATTCAAACTCTTAATAGGAAACCTCTACTGAACCCACCTGGTGCGTGAGGGGATTGTCTCCATCTCATCCAGCCCATTACCGACATCCAAGTAATTGTCCCTATCCCTTCCAGCACGTCCAAACATCCGGATTGGATGGTTGCGGTTGGTGGGATGGGGATGTTGGGTTAAATGGATGCGATGTTTACATCTATGCTTGGCTGTGTGCATAATGATGAGTCAGAGTGGCGTAACTTTATACCCCAAGTGAAAAATGTGACTCACTACGTAAAGAAAATTAGAAAAACTGGGAAACGTATAGAAATGAAAAGGTGATTGTAGAATTAATAATTTTATGGCAATAAACCTCTTTAGCATATAATGGTTGGTATATTCAAAATGCACACATTTTAAACAATGGAATAGTTTACGACTTTATCCTTATCCCGCTCTGATTATTTTCTAGTTAAGCATGAGCTTAGCTTTTCTATTTAAGACGTAAAACATTTTTAACCTCCTATTAGCTTAAAACCATTTGCCAATTGAAAAAATATAGTTTCAATGTGAATGGTTAAATTTTAAATTTTTCCGCACATAAAATAATGGGATCCTTAAGCGCACTGAAAGCTGGAAATATTTGCAAAATTTGCATACAGAATGCATGCACTGCTTCTGTTATGAAACATTTTGTGCCTTGTTGTAAGCTATAGGAGACTACACCGATCGAACAGTGTATAATTTTGATACGCACGTGCATGAAGTTATTCTGGTTCGGTTGGACGTGTTGGGATTTGCCTCATTATGTGCGTTATTGTGTGCTCGGTTGCGTTTTAGAATTAGACTATAATAACGTAATCGGAATTTTTGTATGTACGGATGTTTGTATGTACGCCGTACATAACTGCAATATATTTACATACTGTGACTAAAACCGGTAACTAAAACCCCATCACTCTATAATATAAACGTAATCCAAATGTATGTACGGATGTATGTATGTTGTATGTTTGAGTGTACGGATGTTTGTATGTACAAGATCTTCTTTAGCACAAGTGGTATCTATTGGGAAAAAAATCAACTACTACCGCACAACGAATTTTAGTATAGTACGTTACTTTTATCCCGCCATGTAATGTGTAACGTATACTCCATACTCTTCAAAGGCGGCCTTGCCGTACCTGGCTTTCAGTGGTGTTTCGTTTGGCAAATCGTACCCGGTATTTATACGGGTTATATCTGTACGATGAGTTAGTAAGGTAAACTCATCCCAACCAGCAGAATACTGCGGCAAGTTAAGAATTGGTTTTCCGCGGTAAGTAAGACATATATATAAAAACTATACTAAAAATTATCTATATGATGCATTGTCTATACCGTCACCGTCAATCATAACTATAATGATGTCTATAATATAAACGTAATCGGAATGTTTGTATGTACGGATGTTTGTATGCTATATATAATCTATATACAGCATTGTCTACACAGTAAATGTTAAAAAATTATCGTTCTTGTGATTGGAGGGAGTCATGAGCGGAGACACCTATTCCGCAATCTTTTAAATTGCACTGCAATATATTTACATACAGTGACTTCAACCGGCGACTAAAACCCCATCTTCATATGAGAAATTAAATATTTTAGCCATGCGATATGATTTTGATTGTAGTTTTCTCAATGTTTCATATAGATTATTTATATAGTTTGTATATATATTTGGTTTATTTGCTAAAGATGCTAAATTCCATTCAGATGGAACTTGGTTTTATGCATACACGCTTGCGCGGTGATAAAATTATGAAAGTCACTGTTGTGCGACGTGGTAGTTGAAACTCCTTCTTTCAATTTAATATACCGTGCCGTGACCTTATTTTATACGCAGGAAAATTTAAAATTTGGCTATTCATATTGAAACTGTATTTTTTTCAATTCGCAAATGGTTTTAAGGTAATAGGAGGTTAAAAATGTTTTACGTCTTAAATAGAAAAGCTAAGTCCATTCTTAAATAGAAAATATTCAGAGCGGGATGAAGTGGTAAACTATTTTTTTCATTTCAAATGTTTACGTTTTGAATGTGCCACCTATGTATTAAAGAGATTTATTATCATAAAATTATGACTTCTAATATAACACCTTTTGATTTCCATACATTTCCCAGTTTTCCTAATTTTCGCAGGTGACTAAAGGCCACTTTAGACTCATCCTATTCCTTCATTATCATGCTTGGGGACGTCAAAATGACGTCATGTCTCATTGGAAACAATTTTTAGTAGATTTAAAATCAACTGATATGACGTCACAAATGGTGATGATGATAGGAATAGGAATAGAGTATAAGTAGCCCTTAACAAGTTTAGGTGGGTGGATATTCATCAGTATAGAATATTTCTTTAATGTGATGCCATTTTCGTTTGTCATAGTCATAAATGTCATGGAAGTTGACATTTTCCTTGCAGTTGCATTGACACTGTAAAGTACTGACTGCCGACTCTGCTAACCAGGAACTTACAAAAACAACTACGATTTACTAACGAAAATATAGAATTTATTTCCAATTCCGACACGACCACTGCATGCGTGTTACTTTCATTAGAATTTCGGCTGACTGATTTTCCTCATTTCACCAATAAAAATCCAACAAACAAATTATAACAAATATTCAAACATGAAATAATTAAGACAGTTTCCTTGACATGATCACTCGGTTACAGACACTATACAATTACAATGGTAGTATATGTAGTTAGTTATTCCAAATCAAACACGGAGTTAACAAATTTTCTAAAACTTGAGCTTATTACGACCAAGGACCAATAGTTTTGTGTTGGAATTGTATTGTGGCTATCGGCACTTATTTTGGTCACCCAGTAGGGTCACATTTTTGACTTGGGATATAAAGTTACGTCTACGTTACTCTGACTCATCATTATGTACACTGCCAAGCATAGATGGAAGCATCCCATCCATTTTACACAACATCCCCATCCAGGTGTTTGGATGGGCTGGAAGGGATGTATTGGTGATGGCTGTATTGGGTGGTTTACTTTATTTGGAAACTGGTGATGGGTTGTATTAGATGGATTACTTGGATATTGGTGATAGGCTTAACGGGATGGTTTAGCTTATTTGAATTTTGGGTGATATGCTGGATAGGATGTTGATCTTTCTTGAGTGTTTGGTGATGATGGGATGGATGGTTTGGATGTTCCATCTTTTGCATTGGATGCGATGTTTACCTACAACTCACATCTATGCTGCCAAGTTCGTGTTATTCTGTTTTATCCGACCAAGCAAATAAACTGCTTCCCCTCACGCACCAGGGGAAGAAGTTTCTGAAATACATTCCATCCATCTTACAATATTACCCCGGAATACACACTAGCTTTATTTATAACAGGGCCTGGGCCCTGTGACCGGCTAGTCTTAATATAAGCATTTAAATTTTTTGTGGTTTAGGACTAGCCATGTCACATGATTTTTATTGTAGTTTGATATAGATTATTTATATAGCTTATATATATATTCGGTTTATTTGCTAAAGATGTTAAATTCCATCCAGATGGAACTTGGTCTAATGCATACACGCTTGTGCGATGATAAAATCATTTAAGTGACTGTTGTGCTACGTGGTAGTTGAAACTCCTTCCTTCAATTAATGTTTTCGATAATGTACCACAAAGCCGTTCACTCGAAGTCGAACACAAGTAATGTGCCTGTGTAGGGTAACTTTGGAAGACATCCGACATAGGCACATTATGTCTATTCGTAGTTGGAAATGAAATCGTTACCCAGAATATGAATGCCAACAAAATTGTTAGGTTTGCCTGAAAATTGATGTAATCAATTTCAAATCTCTATATTTTTGCATATTTTCGAATAAGTTCGAGTAGTTTCGAATAAATTCGAGTAAGCTGAATGAAAAGAGAACCCAATTAAATTTTTTTGATGTGAAGTGTTACTGTGGCACATATGAAGTTTTGCATAGAAACTGAAACTGGCGTCAATCTGACAGTCGACATAGCAGTTATTAACTACTTTTGTTTTATTTTTTAGCTGTTGTGTAATTATATCAATAACATGAACGATAAATAAAATTGTTGTGATTGTGAAGCATGAATTCTCCGCTTTACCGTTTATCAGTGTTTTAAACTATACACCAGTATTTTAATGTTTATTTTTAATTTGTTTGAATTCTATGTTGCACAATTTCATTGTAAGTAAACTTAATCCCATACTTAAGTGTAATTAGAAAAAATAATAACACTAATGGAGTATTTGATTTATGATTGATTAACATAATATAATATGGTAATGTTAATACATATAATACTCTAATTATATTTCTTGACCATTGTTAAAATAAAATTATTTATAATGTAGATATTTTAATTTGATTTTAATTCCCGAAAGTGCTGATTATGATGTTAATTTAGTGATGGTACCATTGCATTATTGAATGATGGTATCATCACTTACGTACATTGACAGTGACTTATAAATAACCCTTAATACATGAACGTTGAACTTGACACCAGGGAATTTCTAAAGACTTCTTCAAAGGTTACAGGCCCATCTGAAATACCATTATTATTAATAATATTAATAATCAATCAGACAATAATAATTTATTATTATCTGATTAGCAATTAAATTAGATTATTTCTTAAATTAATTAAACGAAACCCATTAAAAACTATAGAAAACAAATGTGTTAATTTTGATTGATTGATATGTTAATTGGTTAGGGGAATAAAAATAAATGATGTATCAGTTAATGCTATAGTATTACTCATTTGAAACCAATCCTCGTTTCCGACATCCTTCCGGGCAGATTCAATGGCCTTTTTAACAGCAAACAATACAACCACGCCTAAGTTTGTCGGTGGTTCTCCCGAAGCTGCCAAAAATGAAATATTTACAAATTAATCTGAATTATACTGGGTATTTTGTAAATAATATTATTTTCAATTGTAATTGATAAGGCTTTGTTTAGAGAATCGCAAATGGGTATATTCACTATATCTATATCTTTATATTATTGGTAAACCTATTTATAATAATTCAATTTATTACTTAGCAAGTTTATTAGAGACGATTGCATGTATTAAAGAAAATACAGCTGACCTTTGGTTTGTAAAACGCCTTCAGTATTGACAGAACCAGAAAGGAGGGCTACTCTAAAATCCTCTGGGATGTCTTTGGTTTCCGGTGGTTTATAACTCTTTACCATGTGGTGAAAATTATTTTTAAACGTTGATTTTTAATGCTTAAAATAAATATTGTGACAAACAAGGCAGATTATTGACAAAATTCAGTCAAGCAAGCAGGCAAGACTATTATATTAGTACACAAATATATAAACAATGAATGGAAATTACCCAAGTATTATAAGTCAACAGTTGTCCATTATTTTCATCAAAAATAATTTCTTCAGTGGTCCACATGCCAGCGCCAAACACGTATCCTCCCTCAACTGTCAAATAATTTAGTTTTAGTTCCCAGCAAATAATTTGTTAAGAAATAAAAACATAAATCGAGAATTCGTTAATTAAAATGATGCTAACCTTGTCCAATGTCAACTAAAGGATTCAAACTACGACCAACATCTTGCAAAATGTCAACCCGTGTTTGCTGTGCAACCAACAAAAAATTTTAATTACAAACTATGTACATTAAGGTAGTTTTTAAATTTAGTAATCAAACAATAATGAAGTTGTATCTGCTATTTTCACCTTGTACTCTCCAGTAAGAATGTCAACTTCGACTTCGGTAATCACTACCTGATATGCTACATAATTTCTCCCTTTATGATCTGTTGGGTCGCCAAACCTGCAAGATATTTTATTATAGTGCAACAAATTAAAAGGGTAAACTTTTAGAGGGCTGTAAAAATAATTATTTAGGCAGTAAAAAGAATTTTATTAGGCAGTTTTTTTAAGGTAGTAATTGTAATCAAGTGGGACAGTAAAAAACAATTGCGATATAGGCAGTAGAACCAATAATGAAGGCGGTAACAAAATAATGATATTTATATAGTTAAATGAAGGATTATTTCAATTATAGGTCACTTCTAGAAGTAATTCAATGTGAATTCAATGTCAGTATTTAAGGTAAAGTAATGAAAGTATCAGTGTCATCAAAATTTACGTTTCACGAGTGCTTTAGATACGCCTGGAGGTCGTCTTCGTTTAATTGCAATCAATATCTGCTTGGGGTGGGTGGAACAGTGGGTGGAAGATCTAATGTCTTTTGGTGGAAGGAAATGTGAATACCTAATACGTACCTTGTTTATTTTTTGGCAATGATGTGTTTACATGTTTAAATCTTTTGAAAAAAACGGACATGTGCATAGTGAATTTTTATAATTGTCAGAGGTGTGAATATAACATGCCACATGGAAATTTCAGATGACAAAATTCTTCAAAAGTTTTCCACTTTTTACAGCGATTAGGACTCATATAAGCACTGGACTACGTATGAAAACATTTTTTCTGTTAGTTATTTCGAACAAAAAGACAGGATATCTGTTGCAGTTTAGTTTATATGTAGCATCATCGACATGCTTGCGGTATGTGACAAGCTTAAGTAGCCTTTAACTAGACATAAGCACTTTAAAAAAGGGTTATCTTAGTCACGAGTCTTACAGTCCAAAATTTTAAGTGAACATGCAGTACATATAAAAAGAAATTTTTTGGTACTGCTTTTAGGATTGGTTCTACAGCCAATTGCATTTGTTTTTACTGCCTTTTTATAATAAAAGTTTACTGCCGATTAAAAAACTGCCTAACAAATTTCTTTTTACCGCCTAAATAATTATTTTTACAGCCCCGTAAATTGGTACCCAAATTAAAATGTTATTGGCCAAAATGGCAAATTTTTAGTAGAATTTTATGTTATAATAGTCATAAATAATTTAACTTACATAAACGATGCAGACAAATCCACCTTTGAATGAAATGCTATTTCTACCAGCTGTTGAAAAGAAGTATTTACTGGTAATTCAGCCTTTAAGGGTGCCAGTCTCTCCACCAAAATTTTACAAGCACGCATTGCCGCCTGAATTCATAAACCTAAAATAAATGCTACGCCTTGAAACGTTCAAAATGTATACAATTAAAAAATAATTTACATAAGAATTCAATTCGCTAGAAATGGACAATGCAGATCTTCCAGCATTGTTTCCTGTCAGGTTGGTATTCGGTTTGACGGTTACTTTCTCCAATGGTACGTCCAAATACGTTGCTACAGTTTGAGCAACCTGAAATGAATAAATGGTAGTTGATAAA